>CM031585.1:11301123-11697123 GCA_018467065.1 Ephestia elutella
TTTGAGGAGAATTGACATCTTGAATCTCTACTTCTTCCATGTCTTTGTGTGTTCTCTGCAGAAAATATAAATATATGTACCGTGTTTAAATAATGAGTATAATAGGAGTGGTTGTATAAAGCTAGCTCATATCACGGGGCGGGCCGCGAAAGCTTCTATTGCGGCGGTAAATAAGCCGACAACAAAAGATATGGATACACATCAAATTATTAATTTAAATCTTTTTTGGTTGAACTCTTTTGAAGTCATCGTAATATATATTACTAGGAAGATTATATAAATAAAATTGAAAATCGCATTCTACTATTTACGGTTTCCAAAGCACGTTATGCCCTGCTCTCTTATGAACTTATTTACGTAATTCTAATAATTGAGAAAAATACGGAGCGTAGAAACCTAACTAATATAAATGCGAAAGTGAGTTTGTTTGTTTGTTTGTTTGTTACCTCTTCACTTCATCTACTGAACCAATCTTCCTGAAATTTCGCATACACATAGTTTGAAGTACTGAGAAGGACATAGGGTACCTTTCATCCCGGGAAAAAGCACGGTTCCCGTGGGAAATTCACGCAGGCGAAGCTGCGAGCAAAAGCTAGTAAGTAATAAAATGAGTAGGTAAGTCACAATATTATATACTTATTAAATACTGGTCATTCGGATATATCTGTAGGCTAAAATGTAAGCTGTAAGAAACCCTCTACGTCCTAGAGTAGCTTACAATTCGTCGAGTCGTCTTTTAGGCATGCTAAAGGGGTCCACTTGGCGTGTAGTCTTTACACGTAATCGTCTCAGTGACACATCTTACGTGCGACTTCAATAGGCGTCTCACCCATATCTTGCACACGTAAAGTGTGTGACTGAAACAGGCTGTGTACGCATTTCGACACGCAACGGACGCAGACGGCCTAAAATTTTAGTATAAACACCGTCTCTACAGTTTTCCCTGTCGGCACCTCAGCGTGCACGTAGCAGCCCGTGCGTGCGTTTATAAACGCTAAAGTTGCCGTGAGGTCTCCAGCGGTGAACATATAGTGAACTAAATCATATGTGAGATTGTTCACTCATGCGAATTCGTTCTGTCTAGTTTTGCAGACCACTTGCACATGTTTCCGATGCGATAAGGAATGTTGTGGCTGAGTTTTACTGACGCAACAATATCGTCCAACTGTCTTGTGATTATGTATAAATAGCACTTCCGTTCCTTTGGGAATTTCAGAATAAATAGTTCAATAAGTCCATTTTTTAATTGCACCTGTTTAAATGCAGGATACCACTAAAAGTAACGACCACTTAGTAGAAGGGAAAGACTCTGTAAATAATTTGATAATTTTCTGCAACTGTTTACAGTACACTCTATTATTTAAAATAGAGTGTACATAAACATAATAGCAGAGTCAAACTGCCATTAACTGCATGAAAAAAGTGTCCAGTGAAGTAACAGATGTAAGCATCGCCCACAGAGGAGGCAAGCTACGCAAATCGATGGCCGTCAGTCACGTGGAAACAAAACTCACAATCTATGTAGACACAGCCACGTCCGGATCTGTTTGGTGACGGACAGGGGTGTGTGACGACTGCTGGCAGGGCTGATATTTGTTCTGTACTACCACTGCAAGTATCACTGTAACACTGGACAAAAAGCCGAATGAGGAACGACACGTCGTCGCTCAATTTGAAACTAATGTTGGAAATTGTTGAGATGTCAACATAAATATGACAAATTTTCTTATTTGATAGTATCCCTTGACATCGAACAACACAGACTATAATCAATTACCACTTTCCGTGGGCTCAGTAAACCAAAGTGGATCTTGGCCTGCGAAACGAATATGTGTTACTATTACGAAATAAAACGTAAAAAACGTCGGGAGTATGATAAAAAGGCCTTAGATGAAAATATACTTCTAGATAAATAATATCTGGCTTGTGATGGGCATCATCTTATTTCGTAACAAAGTACAACTTTTAATTACTTTCCGAACAAAAATGACAAGTTCCCAAGTTTATATAATTCGCTGCCTGCAAGCCTACAGCTCTGTGTTCAAATAAATCCCCTTATGATTATTTATTTCTGAGATTACTCCGGTCACTTGGAAAAGGCGAATAATTGTAAAATACAATTTGCGGTAAACAAGAGATTACGAGTGGTTTATCGATAAAATTGTTAAATTGTTTGGGGAATACAAGGAATCTTTTAATAGATTTTGAGGGGGTTATTTTTTGCATTGTCATATATAACGTTGTTTTGCGGCATTTCCTGCTTATTTTGCTCTGTGCATAGCTACACTACATCCGAACAACATCGTGATGAAATCAAGGATTACGTCTTTGAAATTTAACACGTTTTGCAAGCAGTAAATAATGTAATGAGCGCGGGGTAAAAGGTACATAATAAAATTACATTTTAAAAGTAGTTCTGAAAATGCACTACATTGCTTTCTTTGTGTTGCATTATAGACAAAATTTTATAAATATTGCAGCAGCTTAGCTACCGAAAAGCTTCTTTTTATAGGTAAATGAAAAGAGAAATTATATATTATTATTATTATTTTTTATTATTATTATAATGATAGTGTAAATGAAAAGAGAATAAACCAAGGAGCCTAGATCATCATTATAAGTATTAAACAGAGAGAAACTCAAAGGCCTACTGCCAAGTGGAGGTACGTAGATTAGATATGTGCCTACAGAAATCCGAGCCGTATGCTGGCAATTTGAGCCGTAATGAACATTCTTATCTGCAAAATGCTAGGCGTTCCGAGTACCTAATGGCTTCGTAATAACTCGGAGGGTTCTGATCTGATTGCTCGTCGAAGAAGAAATGTTCTTTGTACTTGAGATTCTTTGTTTCTTATGACCTATTTATTTATGCGGGTAATCTAGACACAGGCTACAAGAAACGGATGTATTTAAGGGAAGATACAGTTAACTCTGTGCTTCTGTTTTATTTATTATTTATTTTTGCACACAACAAATACATAGAAAGAAAACAAAACATAGTAAAACTAAAGAAGAAACATAGTAAAACTAAAGAAGAACTAGAAATAAGAAGTACCTTTGTAGGTACTACTTATTTCTATAGAAATTTCTTCCAGTAGACCCGCGAAAGAAAGAAGGAAAATAAAGAGGCATGAGGAATCTGGATATATTTCGAATTTCAGGGCTCTTGTTTCGTCCCACCTTCAAGGTGGGCCGAAACCGAACTCACCTCCAAAAAAGTGGGTCAGTGACCCATTTTCTTCTTTTATAAATTTGTATACTTAGATTATAATATTATTATGTGTGCTTTCAAAAAATTGTTTGGTGGTTTCTGAGGACAAAAATCAACTGTTAAGGTTCATCTCTAGGAAAATGTTATTATCATAAATTCAAATCTTTGAATTTATTAATTCCAAACCAAATATTAGCATATATATACACTATTAAGCACATGATTTCAAGTTGATAACAATGGATTACCGTTGTTTGAGGTTTATGTTCAATCAGATTCAAATATGCTGCGTAATCCTCGCCAATGAATTAATTACTGTTCATCTCTTTATACTTATTTAATAAAGCTGAACAAATATAAATAATTTCTTAATATCAGTTAATATACATTTTATAAATGGGCATATTCGTAGAAACTGCGGTCTATTTTACAGTAAAGTTATATCGTTAAATTACGACTTGTTACTAAAAATTTACTCAAAAAAGTGATGAATTACAAAAACACGAACAGCGAAATAATAAGTACATGTGTACTTAACTTTACAATCAGGTAATGATCCGGGGTCCTAATATAAATAAATGCATTTTCTACGCGTTTCTAACGTAGATAATGACTTTTTTTTTTTTTTTTTTAAATATACTGATAATGACTGTAAATATGAATAAAGCGACGGTATTCTTTGAAGGATATTGTTCCACAAAGTATCAATTATGAGTAACATGAGTCTATTATCCTGGTTCAGTCTGAATGTTCAAGAAGCTGCATAAAATACTTCTCTACAAAAGTTCAATTAAGAGCTAGCAATAAAGTTGGCTCCAGCAAGGGTGTTTTGTATTTAGCAACTGGAAAAATGTAATGCTCGGTAATAGCTAAGGATATTTAGCACATGAGTGGGCCAGCTAATTGTGAGCTAATCCAGCCGCGCAAACCACTGCTAATTGCTCGGTTAAATGTTTCATTATTATGCTAGTTACTGGTTTGCAGTTTGGTTTTCTATTTACCTTTTATGTAGTGAACGAAAATGAGACTTTTATACTTACATGTTTTATTATCTACGCTTTAACCTAATAACGAGATTAGAAAGATATACGACTCGCAGAACACATAAATGCACTGTTATAAACTTATAATTTATCACGCATGTTGTGTGTGCCTACCCCCTGAGAAATTATTACAAATCTCCAAAAATAATTTCTCCATTGTATCAAACTTTCTGAACGCCTTCCTGTGTTTTAAATTTCATCGAAATGCGTAAACGAGTAGATAACAAACACTCATCCTTTTCGCATTTATAATATTTAAAAAAATATATATTTGTTTGTTTGTAGTATCAATATATATTTATTAAGTAAACTAAACTTGGTTGTTGGAACCTCCGTTTAAACAAAAATGAAGTCTGCCAGGATTAAAGCAAAAATATGTCTATGCCAGGAATATTATTCAGATGACACATATTTTTTAAAAGTACCTGATAAATTCATATGTTAGGCAACTGGTACCTATCCAAAATTGAAACCACAAAACAGGTCTCTCAGTATGAATTTATGAAACCCGGGCGGTAATCACAGGGCGGGAGGCAAGACCACGTTTCCATAGCCGACGCTGCTTCAGTTATTCAGGGGCACAGCAAACATCTTCCTTGGCTGTAATCCAGGGTCTGCGACAAGGAGGTAGAATTCATGGAACTGACCAGCAAATTGTAAATAACAAAATGGACAACACCCAACGGGCTTACAGTATGCTTGTGTTATGGGTCCAATGGACACAAACACAACACACTCAGAACTACAGACAAATATCCGTGAAAATAAGTTCAAATATTTGATCGCGCAGGGAATCAAACCCAAAACCTAGGTCGACCGCGGATGGAAGTGGATGGACGACATCACGACCTTTCTTAGGTTTTGGAGACTACAACGGGCCGCTCATGACCGGGAGAGATGCTGGCCTCCAAACTTCATTTTGAAGATGACACCCACTGATGATGATGAACCTTCAGACGCCTGGTAGCAGACGGGCGTAGTGGCTACTACATCAAGTATGTCGTCAAATTTATGTCGTCGTTACCCATCTCAAAATCAATAGATATCGTAAGAGATTCGCTAAGTAGCTTATCAACCTACGTAAACCGCTACTTGCCAAACTAAGACCCTTCTCCCACGCTGCAAATAAATACACATAGGTACCTACCTATATCAGTATTATTCTTGGAATTCAAATCCTAATTCAGTTTACCGTAAACAAGGTCCTTCCCGTAATTGTATTGCCGTGTTGCATGGCTTTCTTGCAATTAGTTCTGCTCAAAGCACATCGGCCACAGACCGTCTGATCCGGACTGAGCCAACTGAAAACACATCCCGGTGCAAGACTTCAATGAGATTTCTGATAATAATACAAAGAATACATAAAAATGTGTCTGTAAGACAGGCTATTATACTATACTGAGCAATTTTCCGCAAGGAATACAATAATGAAATGGGAAAAAACCAACTTTCAAAAACAGAATATGATTAATTTATTTTGTATTTCAATCAAAATCTAAGCTTTAATCAAAATTGTTTACCATCATAGACCTGCTTCAAAACCTATTAAGTTTTAAATTAACAACCTAAAATACTATGCCAAAATATACATCAAAAATATTCCAAAAACCTACCAAGTAATACAAGCGATACAATGTGCAAAACCAACGTATAAAATTTTATCAAAATATATATTGTAATGTCTGAAAAGGAAATCTTTTGAATGGGCGCTCTCATTCATTAGCAGGTTAACGTATTTTGGCTCATTAGCTAATGAAATTTGGTAAATTTGGCCTAAAATTAGCCGTCTGATGGCGGCTCCCCGAACACATGGGGATTCGCAAAGAAATCGAAGCGGTATTCGTCGGGATTACTTAGAGAGGCTCGAGAGTATGGAAAGAGATAATCTAATTTACAGTTGTTTTCTAATTTTCTATACGGCTAAGTTAGCCACATTATCGTCTCGAATTTCACGTTTATGCACATTATGCATTTATAGATTGTGTATGTTAGTTTATTTGAAAATTAAAACTTAACTTCTGGTATTAAAATTTATTAAACAAAATAGTTTCACCATCATATCTCCACGATTCGATTGCGACAAATGTTTTGATTTCTTTCACAACTGTAAATAAATAATGTAAGTAGTTTAGTATAATAATTTAGATAGTAATTGAGACATCCTCAATAACAGAGAGATAAAAAGCTTGGAAGGACTAATGCGTCTGTAGACATTATTTAATTGATTGTGTTTTAAATTTAATAGATACTTAAAACTTTATGTATTTATATTGATTTTTTTTTTTTCAAATTGAATTATTTACTTTATCTATCTAAAATTTAATTTATGATCATAATGTTAAATACTAAATAGAAAACATAAACTTTATTATACAATCAGGTATTTTCTCACTCCAGTAAGTTCTAAAAGTACTTTCCATGCCGATTATGAATAAAAATCTATACTAAAATAATTAAGCTCAAGAGTTTGGTTGTCTGTCTGTACGCGCTAGTACTAATAGCCACATCAGGAGCAAAGCTGCGGGACTCGGCTAATCCTTACTATAATATAATATTAATCCTTAATACAATATTATAAATGTGAAAGTGAGTTTGTTTGTTTGTTATCTCTTCACGCTTTATACTAAAACAATCTTCCTGAAATTTCGCACACATAGTTAGAAGTACGAAGAAGGACATAGGGTACCTTTCATACCGGGAAAAGGCATGGTTCCCGTGGGAAATTCACGGGGGCGAAGCCGCGGGCAAAAGCTAGTATTTAATAAAAGTCCATCTCCTTACTACTGCGCAGTAGCCCAGAGACCGCCATTCACGGCATCTCCTGAGAAATCACGAGGGTTTCCCTCTCGCTACCTAAATATCCTATATACTACAAATTTTATATGTAATGGGCACATTTGTTATAATGTGCGTATTTGCATGACAAAACTCTGTTAACTTTATTTTTTGTTTTTCGTTACCTTGTTTATAGATTTAAAAATCATTGCACATATTTTTAACTATTACCATACCAACAAATATGTATGTAAATTTAAATATACCTAAAATAAGACTATTTAGTACTAAGGCTAAAGACTACTAAATTAGACTAGTTTTCCAACCGTTGTTTACTAACTTTACCCATTTGAAAATGATCGGCAATTTATTTGTCTATGGACAAATCCCTAGGTTTTTTTTGCTTAATTGGGCGGCATTGGAAAATCTGCTCCACCTATTAATGTTGGGCTTTCGAATCCTGCCAGCCTGAAATACTGCCTGTATGTTTTTAATTATGAAAATGAAATGAAAAAATGATACAACCTTTCAAACATTTGCAAATACATATGGAGCATGCAATTCATTGAGTACTATCCACTCGCGCCGACCTGAATAGGGGTTGCCCCGAATATATTGTGTATGTACAGCAGGTCTACCTCCCACTATTCAATGATATTGCTCGTGAAATTGCTGCCGTGCCTTGTGACGTCACGGGTCGAGAGTATCCCAATATGGCGACACTGTATTGTGGAGACGTGTATCAGAAAAATATGAACGTGAAGTCGATGTTATCAAGTTTTATGGTCTTTGTGGTGTGATATATGTACATTTACTTTTACTACTGTTTGCAGAATTATATATTTATGACTTAGGTTTTAACCCTTACTAAGCTTATGAATTGGCACAAAATACTAAAAGTGGAATTTGATTATTGCTTAGACTTCATCTTTTGAAGATTTTCCAAAAATATTAACATTTGACACTAAAGGCTGTTGCATCGAAATTTTAGTTTTTGTTAAGGTTAAAAGTTATAACTACGTTTATATATACTTTTGTCATACTATTTGGCAACTGGTTCAAGTCTTTTTTGCCTAACCGATACGGTTAACGGTTACTGTCAAAGTAAGACGATGAATCTTACCCTAAATAAGCACATCCCTAATACGGATCGCATGTATAATAATATCCGAAGTCGCTATGAAGGTTGATATCATAAGCCTAGATATGCACATGATTGGTTTTGCTGCAGAAAATGCAAGGGAAATCCTAGCAACAACTTCCAGTGTGCAGATAAACTTATGGCACACTCGTTATACACTAAGGCAGATATTGGAAAAATACCAGTGTAATAAAACTTTTTAATGAGTTTGTTTGTGATCGATATTGATATGATGTCGCAGTGGATCGCAAATTTTCATTTATTATCGTTGGATCTCACTTTTTAATCCCAGGAACATAACTTTCGTAGTCGCTTGAGAAGTAATGTCAGCCAAATAAATGAACTCTTGCTCACTATCAATAGTTTTAGCTAGTTACTTAGTATTTAAATAAAAAACTTTCGCGTTGCATAATTAGTGCAAATTATGCGTGGAAGCAGCAACAGCATCCTGATGGCGGTGGCAAGTGACCCTCAGTGTCCGATGATGTGGGCACTGACGGAGAGGGCCAAGTCCAAAAATGTTGATGATAATTTAAGTTATAACGCGAAACATAAAGAGATAGATGAACGTGACTAGATAAAGACAAATAAACAGAAAGTGTAATAGACATTATGAATATGTGTTAAAAACTAAATACTAGTACATAATATACACGAACAAAAATTTGAAACTTCCAGCCAATTCGAACAGACGAAAAACTCCACCAATTCGAACAAATCGGACATCCCGATGAGATATAAAAAGCATCCTAAAGGGAAAAATAAAGTCTATCGATGCTAAAACATTCGCTTTAACGCTATGAACAGTTGTTCTCATCAACTTTGTTCAATAATGGGCGGGCGGAGTTTACCCGGCGTCCGGTACCGGCCGGCCGTCCGGTTTCTGCTTACAACCTTTTTTTTCCATTAGCACTGCTCGCTTTTTGCTCGCCGAACCTATAGGCTATAGATGATAAAACGGCTCTCGTCCATTAGGATTACTGAGCTATTGTTGTGTTATATTCACCGTTTCAGTGCATAGAGTGCATAAATGGCTTACGTAACGTGGCTTACCGCAAGCCGCCCGAAACACAACGCATATTGGGTTTTGTTCAGTAATTTGATTTTTGTTTTTACGAGGGTTGAATGGTTGATTTTGAAGTATGCTCTACACTATGTGTTATAGCTGCTAGTTTTAGAAACTGGTTAGAGTGACTAAAGACTATCCCAATCTTCTAATTCTAACTAATATTATAAATGCGAAAGTAAGTTTGTTTATTTGTTTGTTTGTTACCTCATCACGCTTTATCTACTGAACCAATCTTCCTGAAATTTTGAATACACATAGTTAGAAGTACGGAGAAGTACATAGGGTACCTTTCATCCCGGAAAAAAGCACTGTTCTGTTATAATAAATGCAAGGTACTTCCGGGAGTCATCGCAACTTTTTCCTCCTAGAATTTGGAGGAACGTGGGGTCATCTTTACAATGGATAATGTAAGTTGAAGAAAATTTGGGTACTTTGAGAATTGATTCACTATTTTCACTCGCCTATTTTTTTACATTTTGCACTTTGAATACTTAAGTTTATATAGTATTATATTCTAAATCTATTAGGTTGATTGGTTCAGCTTCATGAATAGTTAATAAATAGTTACCATAATAAATGATCATACTGAAAACCGGACCTAACCCTTTTGTTTTAAATATTAACAACGCTAGAAGTGTTTATTGATTAATTACTTTGGTTTGTGAATTGTGTCTGCAATACGCTCTTCCTTAAATAAAATAAAACAAACTACTTCTACTGTAATAATATTGTTTTGGTCGAATATAAAAGTTTGTAAAGTCAACAACAGGACTGCTACTTTAACAGAGGTTTATTGAGAAAATAATATTGGTATTGCAATGAAACATAACAATTATAAGAGATTTCCATGACGCCTATACTATAGTAGTGCTCCCGTAGGTTCGACATTGGGGCCTTCAAGAAGAGAGCCTATCGCTTTTTTTTAAAAGCGCCAACGCAACAGTGACCTTTTAGGGTTGCTGGTTTCTTTTCTATGGACTGCGGTGATTGCTTACCATCAGGCAACCCGCATGCTCGTTTGCCTACTATTCTTCAACATCCACCCCTCTTCCCATTTTATTTAGGGTCTCTTCGTACATCTGCGCCAGAGGTGTCTACTCCGGATTGTCTGGGGGTCAAGCTTTGCCTTTTGGATCTCCTTTTCCATGGCTCTTTTGCATAGTATTTTATAAAAAAAATACTATAATACATACTTTACACTGCAAACATGTAGTTGACTCTCAGTGCTCTGAGTAATTGATCAGTTCTATTATGCAGCACCGTGACAGCGATGATCAATCAATTTGTGGAACTCCCTGCTCGCCTATCACTCATGTTGTCATTACTTGGTCTTGTCTTTAAGATTCCAAATATTCGCTTAACCATTTCACATTGAAATTAGGAAAATAGAATAAGTTTCGTTAACTATTAGAAGCATAGAGCAACACGGACGCGCGGAAGTCCTTGTTGCTCGAAGATTAGAAGCGATAAAGCCATAGAGCAACACGGACTCCTTACGGAGGGAGAAGCCATAGCGACATGTTTTCATTCAAATCTTTCTGGCATTTTTTGCGGGGGGAGGGAAATTCACGCAAGCGCTGTTCGGTACACACATTCATAATGAAAATCTGTAATTACGACACCACATATGAAAAATAAAACAATACATTGACAAATCTGTCACCACCCGTCAGATTTTTGTGTACGAATATAAGACAAGAACACACATTAACATATTTTTGACTTTGTTTTCAATAGTGACTAGCAAAAATGTAATTCTGCATTATCGATGAATTATAAATTATCGAATATCTTAATAGCTGTAATAAAATCTGTGGGGTGGTTTACCCGTGAGTATAACAGTATTACTTCGCATTTATAATATTTATTGCTAAGGAGGTATGGAAATATGGATACGTTCTTATGAATGACTACTACTGCTAGCAAGCAGTAATTTGCATTTTTTATATACTAGTGGTTCTATCTGTGGGTCTGACGAAGAATGTGCACTTCGCAAAACGTACACTCGAACAAAAGGTGGATTTCGCAATTGGTGCATTTCGCAGAGTGTGCACTTCGCAGAATTAGCATAATCCTAACTATATATTATAAATGCGAAAGTGAGTTTGTTTGTTTGTTCCTTTTGACACTTTATCTACTAAAACAATCTTCTTGAATTTTCGCATACACATAGCTGGAAATACGGAGAAGGACATAGGGTACCTTTCATCCCTGGAAAGAGCACTGTACCCGTGGGAAATCCACGCGGGCGAAGACGCGGGCGAAAGCTAAAATAAAATCAGAGTTGCAAAGTTATCACGTTTATTAGTTAAGTACCACAAAAGACAAGAAAGAAATACTTATAAAATTTAAATTATCTAAATATAACTTAACTATTTCTAGTAATTTTCTCTGACACATCACTGTCTTGTTCATCCGAGCTGACTTACACCATTCGTGGAAATCAGATGCCTTATAATGAGCTAAATGGGACTTGTCTTTTTGGCATCCCAGGTTTGCTAGTTGTTGCACAAGTTTTTCCATACACACATCTATAAGTAGGTATTTTTAGGAAAGCTGTAAAAAAAATAAGAAAAAACACGTTACAACATACAACAATTAAAAACTATACCTATCGCAGTTTATCGATACAGGACTACAACACACAATGTAAGCAAAGTAACATCACTAAATCTAGATGTTGGACGGAATTATCACTCGACAAATCCGTGTTTCTATAGACGACCGGACTGATGTTGGTAAACAAATCCAACAATGACATTATAATAAAATGTATGAATTTTTGTTTAATTTATAATCATATGATAAGAATTTACTTACTAGAGAAATGTAACACCATTTTTCTGTAAAATAGATGTCCCAGACCTCTTTTTGCAGCACAAAATTGAAAAATTCGGATTTTTTTTGTATTGCAGCCTATGTGTCATTCACACTGACTGATGGATTCTGTCTAGCGAAAAGTCCGAGTGCAAACAGTTTTTATAAACGCTCAAGTCCACCTGGACCTAAGCTTTGCCAGAGGGGTAAGACATCTATGGCGCCTCCCTTCCGGGCCGCGCGCGGAAGTCCTTGTTGCTCGAAGGATAAAGCAGTCGTATACATAACACTAAGTAATTATGAAATATATCAAAGCTGTCTTTATTTTTCTCCACAATTTTTTTTACTATTCTGTGACTAATAAAGGTTAAAGTTATAAATATTATATTCAACTACTACTCGACACTCGTCCTCACGTTCGTGAAAAATATTTTTAATGAGTCATCTGTCTAAAATAAAGAAAAATGAGAGTTTTTATGACGTATCGTTACACAAATACCCTCACTTTAGAGACTTATCTTTTTAGGCATACACATGCAAAAACGTAATCATCTAAAAAGGGAACAAAACGATTATCCCAGAGTGATACTGCGTGAGTTACTGATTTATCAGCGGCCATAGGCTAATAGAGGTCGCGAGGGTTTGGGCCTAAGTGATTATAGGGCAGATAGACTCAGCTCGTGGTAATGATGCGAGGATCTCTATATTGGGAATTGAATAAAACTATGTCACTAACATGTCATCCAAAAAAAAACATAGTATGTGTTAACTGCTTCTCTTCCTGCGCAGATTGCAAAAGTCAATGAAAGGGCTTTAAACTGGCGATTGCTCTACGCATAGGCGATAGGCTAGCAATTTGTCACTATACCTCAATTTTTATTCTATGAATAAGCCCATTATTTAGCTAAGCGTGGCCGAAGGCTCTGTCCCGTAAGGGATAAAGATGTGATTCCGTATCAATAACTGAAATTTTATTTGAGACTAGCTTTTGCCCTGGGAGATTTATTCATTCCAAGGTAAGTAAGGTACAATTCCCTACGTTCTGATTTTTTAGCTAGATACCTAATACCTACAAATAACAGACATTCTTGAATATTTATTACAGTTGATATAATTCAATCAAAATTATATCACTATAATTGAACGATACTGTAGGTACGTAAATGAAGTATATTATAAAGACACACTTTTTGTCAACCTTACAACGGAAAATTGTGTTTCTTATTAAATTCCAACAAAACAAGGATTTACGAAAAATCCACTAGCCAAGGCTGTAATAATTCATTTATTATCCCGACTGCCAATCAAATAATCTGATTTGTGTGTAAATTGAATCATCATCGTATTTTATTTACTCGTAAATTAGATTCTCCCGGTATAATATATTACTCCGCATCCAACTAACAATAAAATTATTCGTGAATCTTCTCAGCATTCTCAAAATTATGCAGTTATTTTTCTATTTTTTATTGGTATGAATATTATTTGAACAGATGAGAATAGAATCGTTTAATCAGATCTGATCTTAATTTACTTTAAAGGAGTACCATGATTAAATTTATTTGAAAAATCTCCCATAGTGAACTATGGGAGATTTTTCAAATAAATTTAATACATCTATCACCTTATCACTTCACATTCAAACTTTATCTATATTAAAGCAGAAGCCAGCACTTTTGATTGTGGTTGTATGTTGTATCTTATTGTAAATACTTATTTTACAATAAAAAAATCCTAAATTGCTGCTCTACCTCGAATTTTCTGTTTGTGAAATGAAGAAATCTCTCTTTAGTAGTTATATGGATTGAAACACACACAACGACTATCTTGGCAATTTTAATGGTGTTTTGCGATTGCCTTCTCCATTTAACACACAATAGTTGATAATCATCAACCAGAGTGCAGGTTTCCTCATGATGTTTTCCTTCACCGGATGAAGAAATACTTTGTCGTAAATAAGTGTAGAAATGAAGACATACTTTGTAGTATATAAGTAAAATCTAGAGTCGATTTTGGCACTTTCACACAAGTAAGTTTGCAACTATTGCTACTGTTTTTACTTAAAAAAGTAGTCCCTCGAAAACAATAACGCAAAATAGTAACAATATACTTAAGTCCTTTAAATGGCCCTTTAGGGAAGAAATAGAGTACAATAACACAGAATGTACTCGCTGAAGACAGATAGACGTTCCGACCCAAGGACGAAATGTTTTATTCATAATTCTCCAAGTAGAAGTGCTGGCGAATATGTTTCTTAAAAGTTAAACCTAAATGTTTAATTTGGATAATGGTTTTCATAGCAGCTTTAACATTGTTATGCTGATGAGAAACTTTTCATTTGGATTCTTATTGAACTTACAAATCTTATTTATACGCAGCTGACGACGACGTTTAAATGGTAATGGATGAAGTGGACAGTATTTTTGACCTTTCTTTTTCAAATGATTCATAAAATGTCGAGTCAAAACGGGCTTCAGGTTTAATCAAATGGCCTTTATTTATAATTAGCTTTGAATTTCCGCGTGAATTTCCCTCGGGAACAGTGCTTTTTTCCGGGATGTTAGGTACCCTATGTCCTTCTCAGTACTTCTAACTATGTGAATGCAAAATTTCAGGAAGATTGGTTCAACTGACTTTCGCTTTTAAAATATTAGTTAGGATTTAGATAATTATTATGTATTTCAAAAGAATTATTTAGATTTAAAAGAGTGCGATTCTACGTAATAATATAATATTCAGTAGCATAATAAACAAATTCACTGTCTTTCGGTATCAGCGTAAATATCAGGTAATGAAATGTCTACCTCAGCTCAGTGCATTAAAGCAGGCTGAGGATTTTCTTTTCCAATTTCGCTACGGATTCGCTACATCTTAGAACGAAATACACACTATTATACCAGTCGCAAAACTAGACGTGACAGACGATAAACATTGTAGTAGGGTTTACGTTGTTATATTACTGTATAAAAGAAGTAACATAATAAATATTGTACGCGTATTTCTATTACAAGACAACTTTTGTAATGTAATGATGATCGCGTCAAAAATAAGATCCTTTATTTTACACTGCAAATTATATTTTGAATTCATGAATACAGGAGTATGAAATAGAGAGACAAAGACAAATTTTCACTTCTGAATTAAAGTTTTTGCTAGCATTTTAAACCACCATAAAATGAAAATTAAAAATAAATTGGTTTGAAATTGACTCTCTATTGGGCACGAGGGAGTAGGAGCACTCTATTGATAAATATTAGATCATTAGTTAAACACACAGGTCATAAACAATAAAACAAGTGTCAAGAATGACATCATACATATACAGTTCACAAAACAGCCTTCAATGTATGTCTCCCCCAACGCCTGTCACAGCATCTTTGTCTTAAATGCAATGAATAATACATACATGATCCTCTGTCTTTCACACGTAACCCACCGAGAGAAAGACCCTTTCGAACCCTATGTAGTAAGGAAGGATAAGGGCCTTTTTGATAGGCAGTGGGCCAGCGTATGTTGGACTTGTTTTGGACCCAGAACCTGCGATGTATTGGTGTATGTAAATTGATTGGGTTGCTTGATAACCAATACATTTTATAGAGTAGGTTTTATAGACTGCTCTAATATGCATCACATTACTTACATACCTGTATGGCACAAGAGAAAATTTTGTTCCACGAAAAATTTTATTGGATTTAGACCATTACGTAGGATCGCTATTACATAATCTAAAAACACAAATTTCTTTTTTTTTTTTAATATACGATCCAACAAAAAGCAGAGCTTTACTGGAATAAGTTCACTGAACACAAGCTCGCACCCTACTTTCTAGAAATGAAAAAATAAACCATACCAATATGGAACACGTAACGATTTGAGCGGTAGAAAGGAAAGGACCAACAAATAGAAATAAAGTCGGGATAGCAATATATCTTTTCGTGGGCGCCTATAAAATATATTTAAGGACAGTTTGGCGCAAGCCTCTAACAACTGATGATAGACGATTTACTGGCAGTCACGAATCCAGAGCCACAATAAACTTACAGAGGCTGGCAGATTAAAAATCGAGCGACTCGCAGACACAATGAAAATGTTTTTTCACAGGCCCCTTTCAGCCTGGCGCTTTGTTTGTGAAACGAAGTTCCGTTTTCCCTCCATACACGGTTCATCGCCATACCTCGGGGGAAAATATTGCGTAATGAATACCATGCTCTGATTCGTGATGCAGTTGCTGCCGAGCGCAACGTAACGTTAATTTGGGCAATAACGCCCTATATGCACACGCTTTGCTTTTACCCTATTCACATTGCGACTGATATTTTAGATCCTCGTGCAAAATGTACGGAAATATTGTGATATTTTAAGTTTACTTAAGATGGAAAAAAATCCGAGTTCCTACTCTGTAAGAATGCAAACATATAATCAACAGCACATGCCAAAAATATTCAACGTGCTATTCATGAACTAGGCCTTGTGCTGTTCGCGTTTGTGCTATTCGGATTAGTGCTATAAAATACCCTTAGATATAAGAAAATTATGTAATAAATTATTCCTAATTAGACTTCGGAAATGGCTTATGGACAAATGTTATTATAATGTATCGGAATTTCTTAATGACAATTAATTTTATATTATTATTATTAACTTATTCAAATTTAATAACTTAGTTTTTAAATTTAAATTATATTAATTTGCATGCTAATTTATAGCTAATATGTGGAACTTAGATTATAAGACCAACTGTTATACACCATATTAAGGCAAATAAAATTATTCTATTCTATTATATTCTGCTCTAAGTGGACAACATCAATATTACTTATAGACTACATGGATACTTACATATAATAGTGGCAACTACGCTTCAGACTGGGAAAGTAAGTTGATATTATTTTTGTGGTATAAATTGACAACTAGGTATTTCAAGAGGATACTTTCCTGCAGTTGCCTTGCAGCAGTTGCAGCGTCATGTAACAAAATCGAAGTTTTTAATTATAGTTATTCTAAACCAGTAAGTTAATCAACATGACTCATATTTCGGAAGCATGATTCTATTTCATCGTGGGAACTATTCTCAAGCGAAACAAGTGAATAGCCAGCTTTCGTTGGTGTCAGTTCATCTGAATAGTTTATTGGTGCACTATGTTTGCCAGTGTTTTAATGTAGCGCAATTTTAATTGATAGGGACATCCTGTTGGTACCTGTAGGTATGTTGTATGTGCAAACGTACCTTAATAAAAGCTACGCTAAGCTATAGCCTAGATAATGAAAATATTCGTAGTTACTATCGCCTATAAGGACAGAAAAGATAAAATATAATTTAGGTTCTTTGTGCCATATTTGAGCTATCTTCTTGCGATGGTATTGGTTTTATTTATTAATTAAATACCTATTTTATCACATACAATAATTCTTGAGGCATGTATTTTCTTCAATAGGTTAAAATTCGATATCTGTACAATTTCTAAATTTTTTTTAAACGATGACCATTTTAACCGAACAGAACATTCTGAATGGCTGAAAATCACAACATTTTAGTCTGACTTGCGTGTATAGATCCACTTAAATAATCACCAAATATTAAGGTAGTCGGGGTTATTTATGGATGTGTAACCGGGCTAAGAGTTAAACTAGCTCGGCTAAATAATTTATAGGTTCCCGACAGTTGAGAATGTTTGAGAGTTTGACGCTCGTGTACACACGAACTTGCAAGTTTCAGACGTAAGCCGAAATTAATATGGTAACTCGATGTAATATCACTAGAAAGAAACTACATAGGTACTTAATTAGTTAAAACATAATACGAGACATGGGGTACACGATAGATTTAGTAGATAGACCATAATTTAGTTTATTTATTTTCTATTACATGATACAATAAATATACGTCTATTTATTGTATCATCTATCTATATCTATATCTAAACATATAATAAAACAGTAAAAATATTTTGTCTGTACATTTAGTATTTTGACTGAAATGGATAGAGGGACACTTAAAAAGAATAATAGAAAGCAAAAAACATTTTTTGGAATTTCTTGTCTGTCTGTCTGTCTGTCTGTATGTATGTACGCGTTTCACGCAAAAACTACTGGACAGATTTGAATGAAACTTTTTTTGTTGTATAGCTATTAAGCCTGGACAACACATAGGCTATAATTGATTTTGAAAACTGGAACACCTGATGAAGAACCATAGCAGAACAGCTAAACTATAAGAAATATGGAAATGGTGCCTTAACAAAAGTCGTTCAACCA
Source organism: Ephestia elutella (assembly GCA_018467065.1). Classification (NCBI taxonomy): domain Eukaryota; kingdom Metazoa; phylum Arthropoda; class Insecta; order Lepidoptera; family Pyralidae; genus Ephestia; species Ephestia elutella. The sequence continues at coordinate 11,319,435 of CM031585.1, forward strand.
GATGAGCATTTTCTGCTCACGTATAAAAATTGAAGATCTGGAACATCTGATGAAAAGCTCCAAAAGAGATTTTTCATCTAAGCGAAACTCACGCGGGTGAAGCCGCGGGCGACAGCTAGTGTAATATAAAGAAACTATCCCTGTAAAATTGTCAATTCGGTTTATTTTTTAATTGAATGAAGAAATTAGGGTTTGAACGTCCATTTCCCCCAACAGTGGTCTTTCGGGGGAAATGGACGTTCCCTTGACGATCACTTGAACGGCCACATCCCTAAACGGCCATTTCGTTTGAAAACGACCACATACTTGAAAGGCCACATAACTTGAAATAACCATATGGGCCATATCCCTGCATATTCCTCGAACGACCGTAACCGACAAGGGCCACGAAGAACTTTAAAAATCACTGAACCAATAGGTTACAAGATCTGATTTATCTTTCAGATTAATTCCGTAAAATAGCAAAATCCATGAAGACTTTAACCATATTCGGTAAACAAAGTTTTTACTTGGTTTACTTACTTTAAAGTTCTTGGTTTATTTATATTAAAGTAAAAAGTACATGAGAACCAATCTTCGCCTTCTTAACTTGACAACTTCTCATATATTTCCCTTTTACATAATATATTCTGGGTTAAATGTTTGGCAAGTGTTGTTAAATTTGTTTGTGCCTATCAAACCTGTCGCAATTTCAACGAAAGCTGTTCGAGCACTATGTCTGTTAACATCTTGACAAGAAAATATCTAGCCCAAAAAAACGTAACAAATCTTGTGCAAAAATGTAGTTTTCTCATATATGCCATTTTATTATTAATCGACCGAGCGAGCGCAGCGAGCGAAGCGTCTCAGTTTCCACTAGCCGAAAATTCTTTTGTCTGTCCGGATGTTATCGCCTACAGGTCGCATTTCTGAACCGATTCTCATGAAATTTTGTAAGCAGGTTCGGTAATTTTATATAATTTTTTAGTCGAGCCAGTTTTTCGAAATTTTAATAAATGGCCGAAATATATAAAAAAAACCTCATATCTCAGCTATTTAAAAAATTATTCAAAAATGTCATTAGACATTTTTGTTATTCTTATTAAGACGCATTTTTTTTGTTTGAACAACATAGTAAAATTCAATAAAACCGCTTTAAATCCATATGTTATAGATTCTCATACAATAGTTCACAAAAAAATCAATAGATGGCGCAGCAAAGCTTTTAATACTCGCAAAATCGCTAATACGTTTACAAGAGTGACTTGATTTATTTATTAAATAAAATTAAATGGTTCTTAAAAATCATATGGCTTTTTTTGTTTTGCTTGGCTTTGAATTGTGTGTATTTATTTGGTTAATGGTATTGTATTGTGGATTGCTTTGCATGGTAGAATTATCTTGAACACTTGAAACAATTCTGATATCAAAAAACTTCATTGTATGATTAGAATCCTATTATAAAAAAAAGTAATATATATAATACCTACATACTTACTAATCAGAGAGATTCGATTTCAAATTGAACTTTCTTTTTTGAACTTTAATTTTGTTGCACAAATAACATATACATACATATAACCAATAGGTACCATGCATTTCTGACGACTGACGACCTCCGTGGCCTAACGGTCATCACGCCCCAGACGGCTACACCAGAGGTCCCGGGTTCGATCCCCGGTCGGGTCAAGATGGAAAATAATCTTTTTCATATTGACGTGGGTTTTGGATATTTATCTATATGTATTTGTTATAAAATATAGTATTGTTAAATTAGCATCCCGTAAAGTCTTGAACTTACGTTGGGGCTAACTCAATCTGTGTGATTTGTCCGTCTATATTTATTTTTATATTATTTTTTATATTATTTGAGGCAAAAAAGGCAGGTTTTAGTAATTTTTTTAGTGGTATTGACCAACCACAAGAACATGTTTCGGCTTATGGGTAAAATATGAGAACTTTTTACTTTCTTTCCAGCATTGGTAGGTTGGTTTCAAAACTCTTTTTAGCCAGGGACACGGTAAAATATCGGTTATTTCGTGGAAGGGCTCGCGAGGTCTACTGTTCTGACAGAACCACTAGTCTTTAAATTATTGTACTACTTATCGTAAGTAGTTAAATATTGTTTATAATGCCACAGTCAACTTCATCAAATGAACGAAAACATTTGTCAGGATGGATGTGTTTATCACGAAAAGTCTGTTTTCCCTGAATTTCCACTGAAGCGACGCATCGGGGCACAAGCTTGTAGGTTATCACAACACAATGAATTCTCCCTCACAGTTGTTTCGAGACTTTTACAGCAATATAAAACCTCAGCTGCTATTTTTCGTCAAGTACAAACCGATAAATAATAAATTTATGCCGTACCAGCGGCGTTTTATTACGTTCAAAAGTGCCAATTTGGACCCTCAATGTCATATTACACCCGATAGGTCTCGGGTAGCGAGACGAGTCTAACGATGACGGTTACGTATGCTAATCTTATTTATTCAACTCTAGGGATGCGTAGTCGGCTGATATTTCATCTAGTTTTTATTTATATGTACCTAGGTGTCATCGATACGATATAAAATTGGGAATTCGGAATTTAGTTCTAATAGAAGTAAATTTTCAGTAATAATTTTGTCTGAAACCGTCAGGGTCAGGATACACGATCAATCCGCGAACACACACAACAAAATAACAAATTCAGATTATTTTTTTTATTTGTCATTATTTTTAATCGTCATCCTAGAATTTACCTGTTTACTAACTAAATTCCAATAAATCCAACGGGAAATGCCTACTCTGTAAGTTTTGATTTTTCTTCGAGTGGAAACCTTAATGTAAAGTTTTTGATATAATGACTCTTAAAACATGAATTCCTGTTGTAAGTTTTGAAACGAAAAAAATATATATTTGTATAAAATGGATTAAACTGATTGATACTGACACCGTCCTGAATATAAGCTACTTCATAAAATCGGCGACGTGACAATACAGCGTGAAATTGAAAGTTCACCGGGCCAAACGATCATAGATATTGGGCACATTTTGGGTAGAGTTGAAAGGATTTTTAATTTGTAACACCCTATGTAACACTTAGCAACTCAAGCGTATGACTTCTTTTCAAAACCAATAGCTATAGTGTGGATTCTAATTTAATTGTAATCGTCGGCAGGAGGATCGAATTTTTTAAAAGAAAATTTTATCTGTATTATATTGGTGAAATTTTGAGTTTTCGTCTGTCTTATAAAACAATGCGAAACTTCAGAGTTACTCGATAGTTAGTCGATCCTGCTTCTCTTGTAGTTAGAATTTCCGAATCGCGTCACTAAGTTTAATCACGCTCCTGAAAAAGAAACGTTTTTGCATGCAAATTTTATTTTACCTTACATTAACAGATTTTTTTTTCTTGCCACCTATGCCGTTTTGAATAATTCTACCGTCATCCATTCCAATGGAGCTGGCTTTAGATTGGCATTCCAGTGCGTTTCAAACCGATGGCCAATCCTGAATACTTGTTATATTACTTCAGCAATTGGCAACTATCTGTATTTTACTGAAAGCAACTGCTTTCACTTAAATATTCCATAGGATTACAGTACTAAGTTATTGACCGAGCGAGCGAAGCGTCTCAGTTTCCACTAGCCGAAAATTCTTTTGTCTGTCCGGATGTTATCGCCTACAGGTCGCATTTCTGAACCGATTCTCATGAAATTTTGTGAGCAGGTTCGGTAATTTTATAGAATTTTTTAGTCGAGCCAGTTTTTCGAAATTTAAAAAAATGGCGGAAATATTTAAAAAAAATCTCATATCTCAGCTATTTAAAATAAAAATCAAAAATGTCATTAAAATTTTTTGTTATTCTTATTAAGATGCAACTTTTTTGTCTGAACAACATATTGAAATTCAATAAAACCGCTATAAATCCATATATTTTAAATCCTCATACGTAATAGTTCACAAAAAAATCAATAGATGGCGTAGCAAAGCTTTTAATACCCGAAAATTCGCTTGAAACTTTATTTCGCTAAAGACTTTATTTATTCATTAAAATTAGATGGTTCTTATCAATCATATGGCTTTTTTGTCTTGTTTGGCTTTGAATTGTGTGTATTTATTTGGTTAATGGTATTGTATTGTGGATTGCTTTGCTTGGTGGAATTATCTTGAACACTTGAAATAAATCTGATACCAAAAAACTTCATTGTATGATTAGAATCCTATTATAAAAAAGTAATATATAGGTAGTAATATATACCTATATACCTACAAATCTGAAAGAAATTCGATTTTAAATTCAACTTTCACGGTTAATTTTGTTGCGCAAATTACATTATATCATAGGTACCATATGGGTACCATGCATTCCTGACCTGACGACTGACGACTTCCGTGGCCTAACGATCATCACGCCGGACGGCCACATCAAAGGTCCCGGGTTCGATCCCCGGTCGGGTCAAGATGGAAATTGTTTTTCAGATTGACCTGGGTCTTGGATGTTTAAGTATTTGTTATAAATAAATATAGTATCGTTGAGTTGAGCATCCCGTAACGCAAGTCTCAAATTTATGTTGGGGCTAACTCAATCTGTGTGATTTGGCCGTCTATATAAATTATTATTTTTTATACGGGCCACGTTAGCAGGATGCATCCCGATAAATGGGCGCTACGCACTACTACCCTGAGTTCCTGAAGGTGGTCGTCGTAGAGAGGAAGGCCAAGGAAAAGATGGCGCGACGACCTTGACGCTTTCCAGCCGAATTGATCGAGCGTTGCTATGGACAGGGATAGGTGGAAGCAAGTGGGGTAGACCTTTGTCTAACAGTGGGACAACATAGGTTAATTAAAAAATATATATTATTTCGAGGCAAAAAAAGGAGGTTTCAGTAAATTTTTTAGTGGTTTTTATTTTGACCAACCACAAGAACAATGGGTAAAAGATTAGACTTTTTACTTTCTTTCCAGCATTGGTAGGTTGGTTTTAAAACTCTTAAATGCCTTTGCTAAGCCAGGGACACGGTAAAATATCAGCTATTTCATTGTGGTAAGGGCTCGCGAGGTCTACTGTTCTCACAGAACCACTAGTTATATATTTGACAACAAGAAATCGTATTCTAAAATATTGAGTATACTCGTACCTAGTATGAGATGCCATTAATTTAATATATTTTTTTTCAACACACTTGCTCGTAAAGTGGGTCTTATTACATCGAATTTAGGCCCAGAATGCCATATATTACGAAGGTATTACGAATTTATTACGGAGGTGTTTGGAAATAAAAATTACCATACTGCGCTATACAAAAGATAGAAAACTAATGCGTGTTATGAATTCCACAAAGCATTTGTAATTTAGCCGCATAATACATATAAGATCAAATAGGGAAAATAACAACAGTTTTTAAATAAGCACAGATAATGATTTTTATACAGCCAAGCACTGGCTGTATGGCGATATACCATCCGCAGCGTGCACCGCACGCTCCCTGCGCACGGCGCGGGGCGGCAGGCGGCGGCACGCGAATAATAATCAAGACTATATTTATTATGTTGTGTTTGTTAGGTACATTTTTCGATTTTCGCCAAGTTAGCATATTAAATATTTAATAAAATGTCGACTAGTTCTGTTCTGTGCCCTCCCAGCCAGTGGTTAAACTGCAAGAGTGACCGCGTACCGCTGCAAAAGGTTTAAATCCCAGCACAATGAATGTTGCTAACACAAATTTCAAATATGATATGCCTAGACGTGTAAGTAACAAAGTGCGAGTATATAATTTTCATTTGAAAAGTCTAATCAAAATGGTATGTTTCTAAAATGTAACTAACAATTTTACCCACAAAGTAGTTTGATATTTTATTACATAATGTTTGCCATTACTTGAATAAAATATAGTTAATGCATACCTACACTTACATTACTCACTTACTTAAATGAATTAACTGAGCTTACTGAACTTACTTAAATGTAAAAGTGTAAGTACATATTTATGTACATTATATATACGTATGTAAGTATATATTTAAAAAAAATAAGCGAGTTGTTTTTCTACATTTTCACTATTTTGTGATGTTTTTCAATACATAAAATATTTTCTCCAATCAAACTGCTTGAAAAAAATTTTACCACTACAGATATATTTGTCTAGTAAAAACTATAAAATTACGTATCGATCCCACTTTTGAATTTGTATTAGGTATGACGGTAACATTGTAAATAAAAGTATTAGGCGTGTCACTGTCACTACCACTGCACGTCACGTCACACGTAAATCAAACACACACTACTGCAGAACTCATTTATTGATGGCGAAATCTCTTTTCTTATAGATTAGCGAACGACAAACCATACCGCGTTTCAACTTTGGATATCGCCATCTAGTGGCATAATTCGGAACTAAAATTACTTCAATTTTTATAGGTGAAACGGAATGCAAATGTTTTTAGATACAAATATACGATACAATATTACGTCTATTATCCCAGACGGGGTAGACAGAGCCTAGCGTCATAAGACTTGAATAAACACAGAACAAAAATACAGAACATTCGAAACTAAATAAATTTGATACACAAATTGGACATTCCGCCCACCAAAGAACCTTGTTCTTTCACTAAATAGAACATAAACAAAATAGGAAAACACAAAGATAAATATCACCTCACTTATCCTTACTTAACACTAACCGCCCACCATGCTAACTCAATTTAAAATGAAAGAAAGGCGGATTTTAAATGAGAACAATAACAAAAAATCACAATTAAGTGGCAACTAGTTAATTTCACAATCTTTAGGTAATAAACATAGTTTATTACATGGGCGTTTACAAATACCATTTTTAGTTTTAATAGTTACAACTCTAGTAATGTTATCTTTGCCCGGATGTTTCTCAATTATTTTACCTAGAAGCCATTTTGCTGGTGGAACATTATTATCTCTAATTACAACTACGTCATTAATCTCAGGTTCAGACTTTTTTGTATACCATTTATATCTCTGATTTAAAGTTACTAAATACTCATCCGACCAACGTTTCCAAAAATCTGTTACCATCTTTTGAGTTAACTTCCATCTCTGACACCCTGAGATTTGTTCCTCTGAATGGTCCGCATCCGGAATAACTATAAGAGGCTCACCTACTAAAAAGTGACCGGGGGTGAGCGGTGTAGGATCATTCGGATTATCACTCAAAGTATACAACGGACGCGAATTTAGACATGCTTCTATCTGTGTCAATACAGTAGATAGCTCCTCGAAAGTTAAAGTTGAATCCCCGATAACTCTCTTTAGGTGGGATTTAGTAGAACGCACTCCCGCCTCCCAGAGCCCTCCGAAATTTGGCGCCTGGGGAGGAATGAAGTGCCACGTAGTTCCTTCCTTCGAAAGCAACTGACGGATATCAATTGGAAGCTGGGAAGTTGCCTTTTGAAACATCTCCTTCAATTCTTTATCGGCACCAACAAAATTGGTGCCGTTATCACTATATAAGTCTTGACAATAACCTCTCCGGGACACAAATCTTCTAAAAGCAGCGATAAATCCTTTGGCTGATAGATCTGACACAGCTTCCAGGTGTATCGCTCTTGTAGCCATACATATGAAAACACATATATAGCCCTTATAAGCTTTAGAACCTCTTCCAGGGGAAAACCGAAGATTTATGTGGCCAGTAAAATCTACTCCAGCACTCTTAAAAGGTCTAGTCGGCGTGACTCTGGCCTTGGGCAACTGACCCATAAATTGGTTATTGTTCTGCCGGGAATAACGAAGACACGTCATACACTCTCGGTAGCACTTCTTCACTTGATCTCGACCACGAATTATCCAGAATTTCGATCTCAAAAAATTTAACATAATTTGGGGACCCCCGTGTAACGTCCGAGAATGAGCATCCAAGACTAAAAGCTTAGTGAAATGACTTTCACTAGGCATAATCATGGGATGTTTCTTGTTGAACTCTTCCTCGGAATGGTTAATACGACCTCCTACTCTTAGAATTCCTTTCTCATCGAGAAATGGACTAAGAGTATGAAGCTGACTCTTTTTTAACACGTGTCCTTGGGACCTTAACTGATTTAACTCTTCTTCGAAATACAAAAGCTGAGTTTCTTTAACACAAAAGTACATCACTTCATCCATTTCTTTCCTTGTAACTGTTTTGTTCATATCTCTTTGATCTTTCGGTAACTTTAAATTCAAAACTCTTTTGCATAACGACAAAACTCTCAAAGCTCTCTGTAAATTTGAAAATCTAACCCAAATGAATTCTTCTCTATTTTTTACTATAGCAGTTAAGGTCTTAATGGGTCTCTGTTCCTCATTTGTCTCATATGTCTCGTTGGTAGAGTACGTTTCATTGTGGTACAGAAAATCCGCGCCATGCCACCACAAATCATGGGACTTCAAGTTTAAACTCGACATTCCCCTCGATCCACAATCCGCAGGGTTTTGATCGGTTCGCACATGATTCCACTGATCACGATCCAACATAGTGAGGATTTCAGACACTCTGTTGCTGACAAACGTTGTCCACTGGCTTGGTTCTCCTCTTAACCAGGAAAGTACCACCATCGAATCTGACCACGCAAACAGGTGTGTTTTAGGAATCTCCATGATTTGCGAGACTTCATAGATTAATTTAGTGGCAAGAGCTGCGGCGCATAGCTCCATTCTCGGTATAGAAATTTCCTTCTCAACAGGCGCAACTTTAGTTTTAGAAGTTACTAAAGTAACGTGGATTTTGCCCGAAGCATCCTTAATTTTTAGGTAGACAACCGCAGCGTAGGCAGCTTTAGATGCATCGGCAAACACATGCAACTCCGCGTAATCGTCACGTCTCGAGCTCAACCAACGGGGTATTACGATATCTTTCACGTTTCGTAAATCCTCTCTGAACGCATTCCACTCAGCTAAAAGTTCTGGGGTCAAGGCTTGATCCCACTCTAAACCACATTTCCATAACTTCTGGATGAAGATCTTAGCCGTGACGATCACGGGGGAGATCCATCCTAACGGATCATACAATCGCGCAATCTCTGACAAAACTTTCCGTTTGGTAACTATCTCATTAGGCTTTTCATCATCTGGTAGCAGGTAAGTGTACTCAAAATTATCAGAGTTCTTGTTCCAGCAAATGCCTAAAATTTTAACAGAATTATCTGTTTTCAAAATCAAGGTTGGTTCCGATCCTTTATTCTCATTTTTGATGTGTTTCAACAACTTATCGCTGTTGGTACACCACTTTCTCAGACAGAATCCTCCAGCAGGCATCAACTTATTCATTTGATCGTAGATTACAATAATCTCGTCTTCAGTTTCTGACCCACTCAACAGATCATCCATATAAAAATCTTTTAGCGTAATACCTGCGGCTAGAGGGTTCTTGGCTGACTCATCCTTGGCCAACTGCTGAAGCGACTTCACTGCTAAATATGGCGCGCAAGCCGTTCCGAAGGTAAGTCGTAACAATCGATAATGTTGGATAGGTTTATTAGGATCGGACCTCCACAGAATTCTCTGATAATCTGTATCGTCATCATGGACAAGAATCTGCCTATACATTTGTACCAGATCAGCTACCACACAGAATGGATGACGTCTCCACCTCATTAGAATATGGCGCAAATCTTGTTGCAGTTTTGGACCAACCAATAGTGTGTCATTCAGCGAGACGTTATTCATTCCTTTGCACGACGCATCAAAAACGATGCGCACTTTGGTGGTTTCTTTGTCTTGCCTCACAACCGCATGGTGAGGGAGATAAACCACTTCACGTTTGTTTATCTCTTCTAACTCTGTAATTTCAACCATGTGGTTTTGATCAATATAATCCTGCATGACAGCCCTGTAATCATCATACAACGAGGGATTTCTAATTAATTTTCTCTCTAAGGACTTAAACCGACGAAGTGCTACAACATTCGACTGGCCGTATAAACACTCTGGATTTGGCTCTCTAAATGGCAGACGAACTTTATAGCGCCCTTCCTCATTTCTCTCTGTAGTTCTCTCGTAAATTTCTTCACATCTTTTTTCATCAGCTGTCATTTTCTTGTATATAGCATCTGGCTCTCTCTCTATTTCCCAAAATTTCTGTAGTAGTTCATCTTCTTTCACTCTCATATGTAGGTTGATTACTCTCCGACTTGGCGACGAAGTATCATTCTCAATGCGGCCTGACAAAACCCAACCGAATTGCGTATTTTGCGCAATTGGTCCACAATTATTAGGATGCTTCAGCAAGCCATTTAAAATGATTTCTCCATGAACTTCGACCCCCAGAATCAGATCAATACTTCCTGGAAAACCAAAATAGGGATCCGCAAGGTCAAGATTCTCAATTTCTGTCCAATCTTTAATCACAGTCTTATTCGCAGGAAGGAACGACGTTAGGGTACTCAAAACAAAAGCCTCTACCTGAATAGAAAACTTGGGGTTATGGAGGGAATCCAACCTTAACAAAACCCTACTGTTCGTTCTCGTTTCTCTATCACCTACACCGGAAATCAGACCATTCACAGGAACTCGTTTTAATCCTAAAGATTGAACGGTAGCCTCGGTGACAAACGAGGCTTCCGACCCTGGGTCAATTAATGCACGTAATATTTTCGAGCCTTTATGTGCAACAGCCTTAACTCTGGCTGTAGCCAATAAAGCCTCACACTCTCTCTTTTTGACAAAATGAGCAGCAACTCTCCTTTCGCTACTGGTACTCGATTGGGGCTCCGCGGGCGCAGGATTCACATTGGGTGTGGTAGTAGCAGGGGCTGGCTCATTACTCTCACTCCTCTCAAAATGCAGTAGCGTGTGGTGGCGGCGGCCACAACGACGGCAAGTAGTGGGCAGTCGACAATTCTTTACGGAATGTGTCGACGAAAAACAATTAAAGCACAGTCTCTTGGCTTGTACAAAATCTGATCTCTCTTGAGGAGACTGGCTTTGGAATTGCGGGCACAAATATAATAAATGTTGATTGGGACACATTACACATGGTATTTTCTTCCTCTCCTCTTTATCTTGAAGGGTGGCGTGGAAAGCCTTCTTTGGGTTTGCCTTATTAGAGGCTACGTTGGAATTAGGTTTGTACTGCCTTTCTCCAATCATCTCCAGCGCGCGAAATCTCGCCTCCAAAAAAGCTATTAATTGCTTCCACGTCGGTAAACCTTCCGAGTCTTCTTGACTAACTTTTGCCTCCACAACTTTCTCGATTCAGTGTCAAGTTTCGATAATACCAAATAATTGATCATTGGGTCCCATGTCTCGGTTTTTATCTCGATATTATTTAAAGATTTTAAGCATGATGACGTTATGTCCAACAACTGTTTGATGGATGTGGCGGACTCGTTGACAATCTGCTTTTGACCAAATAGACGCTTCAAAATTTCGTTAGTATTAAATCTTTTATTATTATAGCGCCTGGTCAGCTGCTTCCATGCCTCCTCATAATTGGTTTCAGTTGTTGGCAGATTTTTCAATAAAACTTCAGGCTCTCTGACAAACTGCTTTTTAGGTAGTGAAGTTTCTGTACTGGACTCAAATTAGTATTTTTATGTATCAAAGATCTGAACATATCGTAGAACGATTGCCACTCCTCGTACGATCCTGCAAATTTTGGTAGTTGGATTTGAGGCAATTTCGCTTCACATTTCACCATGGAGCTTCCTGCTGCTGCTGCAGAGTCAGAGCCGGATTTTCCAGCCGGCGGGGGCGGCGCACTCAGTTTTTTCACATCCTCTTTCATTTTGGACTTGTACTCTGTATATGTTTCCTCAAACCTTCCATAGACATCCTTACTAAAATATTCTATACTGTTTCTGTCCTCCTTATTAACAATTGACACTAACTGGAAGTGAACATTCTCAAAATTTCCTGATAATTTCTCCAAATTCTCCAATCTTGATTCAATATAGGAAGGAGTTATTCGCTCCTTTGGGGTCTTCTTATAGTTGGTATACGCCTTGAATAAACGCTCAAACATATCCTCTTGTTTCAATAAATATGCCTCCATGATGTCTTAATAAGCAACTCTCTATCACCAGAAACTATGTCCAAAATAACTTCAAAATTTTTCTATGTCCTAGTTTTGTTGAAATTTGCTAAGTCCAAATTGATCGAAAATTTTCTAACTCCAGTTTGATCGGAAATTTTATAAGTTCTTAAAGTCTCTTAAAATTTCACAAGTCCAAAATCACACGAAATTTTTCTAACTGTTTTTCACTCAAAATTTTTCTAAGTGTTTTTTACTCGAAATTTTTCTAAGTCTTTTACACTTCACGAAATTTTTAAAGTTCCGAACACAATTCACGAAATTTTTACAAGTCCAAGATTCACAGTTTATTGCACTAAGTTCTTTTCCATATCACTATTACTCACGATTTTACCAAGTCCAAATGTCCTTTTCTCCCGGGTTTCGGCACCAGATGTCACTGTCACTACCACTGCACGTCACACGTAAATCAAACACACACTACTGCAGAACTCATTTATTGATGGCGAAATCTCTTTTCTTATAGATTAGCGAACGACAAACCATACCGCGTTTCAACTTTGGATATCGCCATCTAGTGGCATAATTCGGAACTAAAATTACTTCAATTTTTATAGGTGAAACGGAATGCAAATGTTTTTAGATACAAATATACGATACAATATTACGTCTATTATCCCAGACGGGGTAGACAGAGCCTAGCGTCATAAGACTTGAATAAACACAGAACAAAAATACAGAACATTCGAAACTAAATAAATTTGATACACAAATTGGACATTTGTTTTAAATGCTTTGCATAGAAGAATATTCCCTTACTTTTCTGTATAGGAGAAACAAAACTAATATATCCAAATGATTGTTCAAGCAGAGATTAGTTATAAATTCGTAATAATTATTTGAAAGTTCTAAATACTTATATTTAATTAAATAATAACACATACTTACATTAACAATGTATATTTTCCATCACATCACCATAAAACAAAAGACAGACGGACTGATCGATTGCCTTTTAAAATTGGCGGGAAGATTAACCAGCCAGTTCATTGTGACAGCGTCACAGATAATAAACCTTATGCGATCAGTCCGTAAATTGATGTTAGCATATTAAATATTTAATAAAATGTCGACTAGTATGGAATAATATGTGAATTTAACTCCACCTGAAATCATTAACGAGGCGCGTAATGCAAGTAATAGTTTATTGCCTCCAAAATCAAACGTAAGTATTTAGCGGTATACGAATGTTTTATAAAGTGGAGGAATGAAAAAAAGGGCGCAATCGTTTTCCGATAATTAGATATTAGGACCATATTATTTTTTTTTACTCACAAGTGTGTTGAAAAACGTCGTACGATACACGTGTGTATTTGGTCATTACGCACACTCGGCTTTATTAGCGCGCTCGCCTTTGGCTCGCGCGCCAATATCGCCTCTTGTGCGTAATGACCAACTTTGCACATTTGTTTCGTAATGTACTATTATTGAATCATTTCTATTTAAGATGTTTCATGTTTACTAGTGTAAACATCACTTGACTGCACCTAACCAAACATATATAGCAGACATCAAATTTATATCAATTCATCGGAAAGTATAGAAATAGACGAGAATAATATAAGTAATATAAGTAGGTGTAGGCGACGCACTTAGATTTATTTTGTTTTTTATTTTATTTGTTTAGCCAATAATGTATGTTTTCATAAATTTATATTTGTTCTTTGCAACTCGTAACGCCATCTGTTGGGCAACGGCGGAACCGCCTTAAACGCGGTTGCAATATATTATTTTTTATTTCTTGTATTAAGGTAGTTCGATGTTTCGAGAGAATTCCATGAGATCTTGCCCTACTACGTGTCTGTGAGCTAACTTTAATCTTTTTCTAATGTGTCTAAATAAACGCGTGTTCAAGTCTACCTAGTTTTTCATTGCGTCGGCTACAATAGTGTTTGGTCTTCGAGCGGATCTGTGTAAATCAGCGAGATGTCGTTTAAAACTCCGTACTCGACGCGTCAGCAGAGACATGAATCACGCGAACAAGCGAAATTACAAGACGCACCGTTGAAGAAAAAGGTTGAAACTGATGAGAAAGCGATTCCAGGCCGTAGTGTCAGCTGTGGAAACTTATTTCCTAATGTGGGAACGAATATGAAGAAGGAACAAATAAAGGAGCCGTCCTCCCATGGTTCACAGTGTTCTTCTGTTAGATCGAAAAAGTCCAGTGCGTCTTCGCTGGCACGGCGTAAACAGCTGGAGCTCGAAGCCGCTGAAGCGAAAGCCAAAATTGAGTTGCAGTTAATCGAGAAGCGCTTGGAAGCGCAGCTCGCCATCGCGAATGCTGAGGAAGAAGCAGAAGTCGACGACGTGGCCAGCCGCCGCAGCAAGGAACAGCTGCACAGTCGTGTGGAAGATTGGCTGGATCACAAATGCGTCACACCTGCACATTGTCCTGCAGACAACCCTGGAGATGGTATGCAGCAACTGGCTCACACGCTGAAGGATCTGATGAGTAAACATTCTTCACATCAGGAGCAACGCTTACTCAGTCGTCTCGCTACCCCACGAGACCTACCTGTATTTAGTGGTGATTGCATTGAGTGGTTGCATTTCAAAAAGGCTTATGAAGAGTCTACAAATGTGTGTAAATTCAGTGATTCTGAAAACTTGTGGAGGTTACGCAAGGCTTTGAAAGGTGAGGCCAGAGAAGCAGTGACCGACCTGTTGATAGGCAACACCCCACCGTCGGCCGTCATGGAGATGCTGGAATTGAGGTTTGGACGTCCTGATTTAATTATTCACAACCTCACTACTAGTTTGAAAAAGCTGGCACCATTGTCTACGTCCTATCAAACAGAGATAGTTAACTTTTCAGTTAAAGTGAATAATTGTGTGGCAACCATTCGTGCATTAAATCAAGATGATTATTTACGTAGTCCCGAACTGTCAACAGCCATCATTTGTAAGCTGCCCAGTACATTAATGGGAAAATGGACAGACTACGCCTTTGAAAAATTATCAGAAGGTAAATCCAAGCTGGAATTACTTGCAGAATTTTTAATGCGTGAGTCACGAATGCTGTCATTAGTTGGTGCAACATATGATGTGAAAAAGTCGCAGGAACCACAACCAAAAAGCACCGATACTCAGCACCGTCATCGCACTGTCTGCACGACTGTTGAGAGCGATCAGAATAACAAGTGCAAGTTCTGTGATAAACATAATCATCAGCTGACCGACTGTCGTGACTTCAAGCGCGCCATGCGTCGAGATAAGTGGCGATTTGTAAAAACACAAAGATTGTGCTTCCGCTGTCTAGTGGCGCGACACGACAGCAACACCTGTCCAGCACCAGTATGTGATGTCGATATCTGTGGTATGATGCACCATCGACTACTGCATTGGAAAAAACATGCACCAGTACCAGTTCCAGATGACCCGTGTCCGGCGCAGGGTGCGCCGACGCCTGCGTCGTCGACGCCGACCTCATCCGACGCGACGATCGCTCATGTGTCGAATCATCAGGGTGGCGTATTGCTAAAAGTGGTACAAGTGCAACTAAACGGCAACCTAACGGTAGTGTGACAACATACGCGTTTGTTAGATGATGCCGCGTCAGTGTCGATAATAGATTCCGAGTTAGCGGATAGCCTAGGATTGCAGTGCGAAAGTTCAAGTGCAATAAAGTTCATTGATGCGTTCGGTCTTGAAGTGTATCAGTCAGATGCCCCTAAAGTGCGTGCCCGAATATCCGGTTATGACAGTATTAAATATGACATTAAGTTACGTAAGGTTTCTAAGTTAAATTTGCCGAAACAAAATTTATCTCTTGTAAATAGCCTAACTTGTGATCATTTGTTGTCAATTAAAAGTAAAGTGTGTAGTAAGTGTGTGGTGCCGCGTCTATTGATCGGTGAGGATAATTATTATCTAATAGCTCCGCTCGAGATAAGACATGGCGGGAAAAGTGAACCGTATGCAACGCGCTGCCGGCTGGGATGGTGCATCCACGGCTGCTGTCGTCGCCCTCACTCCTCGGTAAGTGAACATATTTTCCATCTCGCTTCGTCTGATGTAAACAATTGTGATGACATAAACAGTTTAAATGAAATGATTAAGGCTTCATTTAGTATTGACTCTGTTGGTATATGTTCCAAAAGCCGTGAGAATGCCTCGCATGTCCGAGCTATTCAAATTTTGGATAGCACGTCACGCCAAATAGGTAGTCAGTGGGAAGTAGGCCTACCGTTTACGAGAGATAACTTGTGTTTGCCCGATACGTATAGCTATGCATTGAATCGCTTGCGGTTGTTGTTACGTAAGTTCACTGATAAGGCTTATGCAGAAAGGTATAAGTGTGAAATAAACAAGTTGTTTATGAATGGATACGCTCGCGAACTGAGCGAATCTGAGCTATCCATGAAGACAGACAATGTCTGGTATTTACCACATTTTGGAGTGTTAAATCCAAATAAACCTAATAAATTGAGACTGGTATTTGATGCCGCGGGTAAAGTTTATAACGTGGCCCTAAATGATATTTTAATAACGGGTCCCGATTTATATAATTCATTATTAGGTATTATGTTTAGGTTTCGGGAAAATGAGATTGCATTCATTGGTGATATTGAAAATATGTTTTTGAGAATTATGATACGTCCCGAAGATCAGCATGTACTTAGGTTTTTATGGCAGGAGAGTATAGATTCGCCATTAAAAGTTTGTGTGATGCATAGTTTGATTTTTGGAGCTACATGCTCGCCCTTCATTGCACAGTACATTAAAAATAAAAATGCATTAAAGTATGAGGATGACTGTCCGGAAGCGGTCCACGTTATAATTAATAACCATTATATGGACGATTGTCTTTATTCGACGTCAACTGCCGATAACGCCATTAAGTTAGTCAACGAGATTAGTGCTATTCATAAAAGTGGCGGATTTTTTATGCGAGGTTGGTCGAGTAATAGCAAACAGGTTTTAGATAGCGTACCGGCTAATGCGCTCGCGCACACAGCCATACAGTTTAAAGACGGAGCTACGAACACAGCTGAGCGCACACTCGGGTTGATATGGCACCCCGCGCGCGATACATTTGCCTTTAATATCTGTTTAGATCGTATTCCGCATAATATTTTGAATGGTACTGAGCGTCCAACGAAAGCTAAAATGCTCAGTATAATCGACCGAGCGAGCGCAGCGAGCGAAGCGTCTCAGTTTCCACTAGCCGAAAATTCTTTTGTCTGTCCGGATGTTATCGCCTACAGGTCGCATTTCTGAACCGATTCTCATGAAATTTTGTAAGCAGGTTCGGTAATTTTATAGAATTTTTTAGTCGAGCCAGTTTTTCGAAATTTTAAAAAATGGCCGAAATATATAAAAAAAACCTCATATCTCAGCTATTTACAAAATAATTCAAAAATGTCATTAGACATTTTTGTTATTCTTATTAAGACGCATTTTTTTTGTTTGAACAACATAGTAAAATTCAATAAAACCGCTATAAATCCATATGTTATAAATTCTCATACGATAGTTCACAAAAAAATCAATAGATGGCGCAGCAAAGCTTTTAATACTCGCAAAATCGCTAATACGTTTACAAGAGTGACTTGATTTATTTATTAAATAAAATTAAATGGTTCTTAAAAATCATATGGCTTTTTTTGTCTTGCTTGGCTTTGAATTGTGTGTATTTATTTGGTTAATGGTATTGTATTGTGGATTGCTTTGCATGGTAGAATTATCTTGAACACTTGAAATAAATCTGATATCAAAAAACTTCATTGTATGATTAAGAATCCTATTATAAAAAAAAGTAATATATATATTACCTACATACCTACTAATCAGAGAGATTCGATTTCAAATTGAACTTTCTTTTTTGAACTTCAATTTTGTTGCGCAAATAACATATACATACATATTATAACCAATAGGTACCATGCATTTCTGACGACTGACGACCTCCGTGGCCTAATGGGTTCGATCCCCGGTCGGGTCAAGATGGAAAATAATCTTTTTCAGATTGACGTGGGTTTTGGATATTTATCTATATGTATTTGTTATAAAATATAGTATTGTTAAATTAGCATCCCGTAAAGTCTTGAACTTACGTTGGGGCTAACTCAATCTGTGTGATTTGTCCGTCTATATTTATTATTATATTATTATTTATATTATTTAAGGCAAAAAAGGCAGTTTTCAGTATTTTTTTTAGTGGTATTGACCAACCACAAGAACATGTTTGGGCTTATGGGTAAAATATGAGAACTTTTTACTTTCTTTCTAGCATTGGTAGGTTGGTTTCAAAACTCTTTTTAGCCAGGGACACGGTAAAATATCGGTTATTTCGTGGAAGGGCTCGCGAGGTCTACTGTTCTGACAGAACCACTAGTTATGTCAGTATATGACGTTCACGGGTTTTTGAGTACATTTACGATTAAAGCTAAAATCTTGTTACAAAATGTACACCGTAGTGGTGTTGATTGGAAATGCCTTATCCGTTCTGAGGAGCATTGTAAATGGATGACGTGGCTCAATGAATTAAAACAGATAAAACATTTAGAGATTCCCCGATGGTATAGTGGTCGGAACCACTACTTTTCATGTTATGATATGACATGTTCTGCGAATGAAGATGCAACTATTGTTGAAGTTCAACTTCATATCTTTTGTGACGCATCTGCTCTCGCATATGCTACGGTGCTTTATTGGCGTCTCACTCGTTCCGATGGTAGCGTAAAAATTTGTTTTGTTGCTAGCAAGAGCAGAGTATCTCCGTTGCGCACGATGTCTGTGCCGCGGTTAGAGCTACAGGGTGCTCTGATTGGAGCGCGATTGGCTGACGTGGTACAAAAGGAGTACGCGTCACTGAAACCACATAAGCGTTATTTTTGGTCTGATTCTAGCACAATACTTCAGTGGGTTAGAAGTGACCCTAGGAGCTATAAACATTATGTGGCTCAGAGACTGACCGGCATGATTTGGCATCGCTGGCTTAGGGAATATTTACCAACATTGTTACCTAGGCAAAAGTGGACAAGGGACGAACGCGAAGAGGGAGATTATGTTCTGCTCGTGGAGCCGAACCTGGAGCGTGGCTCCTGGCGACACAGGGTAGTGAGCGCAACCCACGCAGGCGATGATGGTCGCGTCCGAATGGTAGACGTGCGCACACGCACGGGGATTTTGCGTCGACCTGTGACGCGCGTCGCCCTACTACGTCCGAGTGATGAATAGAGTGCTGAGTTCACGTCTCAGCACTGGGGGGTGGATTGTAGGCGACGCACTTAGATTTATTTTGTTTTTTATTTTATTTGTTTAGGCCAATAATGTATGTTTTCATAAATTTATATTTGTTCTTTGCAACTCGTAACGCCATCTGTTGGGCAACGGCGGAACCGCCTTAAACGCGGTTGCAATATATTATTTTTTATTTCTTGTATTAAGGTAGTTCGATGTTTCGAGAGAATTCCATGAGATCTTGCCCTACTACGTGTCTGTGAGCTAACTTTAATCTTTTTCTAATGTGTCTAAATAAACGCGTGTTCAAGTCTACCTAGTTTTTCATTGCGTCGGCTACAGTAGGTATTCAAATTTAAACGGTGGAAGTACCAGCAGACTAAGTTTTCAAGTCGTTTAATATTTAAAGAATGTACTTACATAGTTGGTCGAAAATGCTACGCAAATTAATTCTATGTTGGAGTACTTCCGGCGAGAAAAGTGTTTTTATTTGAATACTTTTGAATGCAAAACTTTGGTCCACTGAAACTTTGAAACGGACGACATATTTAGAGTGTTTTAAAAGTTTAAAATGAATGAATATGAGTTTTTTTAAGCCTGGCCTTATTTTGATGCATTTGTTTTAAATATATATAAAATAAACAAAAATATATCATTTGTAAATAATGAAAATTAGTATTTAAACGAGTACATTAAATATCTAAAATTATAATAATTAAAACTTTTAGTTCCAGCACCTTCTAAGTCCTAAAACTTTGCGAGAAATATTTCTAAATATCTTTGAACGAAAAACATGTAGATAAGATCTGTGTGTTGATAGATGACAAAATGAGGCTAAAATATGCATACACGTGTCCAACGTTTAATAGACTGGTGGTGACATGACCAAAATGGGATGGGCGGCCACGAAATGTAACTAATGGAAAAATAAGTTAATTAAAGGAATGACAATATGGTGACTTTGCAAGATACTTGTTTGAGATGTGTGGAGGTGGTAAATAGTGGAAATTTGGGCGCAAGTTTGGCAAATAATCATCATTAATACGGGTCAGTGTCTATACAAAGATATTTAAGAAAAAAAAAATTGTAGATTTTTTTCTGTCTTTCTGTCTGTTTGTACGCGCATCACGCAAGAACTACTGGACCAAATATGATACTGTTATATTTTTGAAGGTCTAACTTAAAATCGGCCTAAGTTTTATCTTAATACGCCGCTTAGAATCTGAGATATAAACAATAGTAAATTACGCGCGGACATAGTCGCGGGCACAGGCTAGTTTGGAATAAATTGCATGTAACTTCGATTTCCGCCAAGTAAAGTACTATAGTATTGTGATGATTTATAACAGTATTTCAAAAACTAGACCATAAAAACTTCAGATCCAATATTCGTTTTAAAAAATTGGTCCAAACAGCGAGATACGAGATCCCTCGGGGTTGAAGAAAATTGGTAAAAAATGGAATCGGTTCTTCTTCTTCTAGTGCCTCTCCATTACTGGAGGTTGGCCGTCAGTTTCGCAAACTCTTCTCTGTTCGCCGCTATACGAAACAGCTCCTCAACCCTGGTGACTCCGGTCCACTCGCGTATGTTCCTCAGCCATGATTTTTTGCGTCTTCCAGCACGTCTCTTGCTTTCTATTTTGCCCATCATAATTAGTTGAAGCAGCTGATATCTGTCGCGTCGTAACACGTGTCCCAAATATTCGACTTTGCGCTTTTTGACAGTTTGCATCAACAGTCTAGACATTGCAACGCGCTGGAGAACTTTTTCGTTGCTGACTTTCTGAGTCCAACTGATACGAAGAATGCGACGGTAACACCACATCTCGAAAGCCTCGAGACGTCGCCTGACGTCTTCTTTTATAGTCCATGCTTCGCAACCATATAAGACCACTGGCCAAATGTAGCAGCGGAGGATCCGTACTCTGAGCTGGAAGTTAATATGTTGACAGCACAATACTTTCTTCATCTTAATAAATGACGCACGGGCAATTTCAATTCGGGCCTTAATTTCTTGATCAGAGTCCCATGCTTCACCCACGCACCAAGATATTTGTATTTCTGGACACGCTCTAAGTCCCTACCCCCCACCGATAACTTCGGCCTTAAGTCGACATTTCGGGACACCACCATGTATTTGGTCTTTGATATATTTATACTTAAGCCCGCCCTTTCACTACATTCATGTACTCTGTCCAAAATATTTTGTAGTTCTCTGTCAGATGTGGCAATAAGAACTGTATCGTCAGCGTAACGCAAATTATTGACGATTTTGCTGTTCACTTTCACCCCCTCTTCAAGCCCTTCCAAAGATCTGGACATTACAGCTTCGGAGTACACGTTGAAGAGTAATGGAGACAAGATGCAACCCTGGCGTACGCCTCGACGAATCTGAATCTCTTCTGTAACATCTCACTCCACCCTTACAGTTGCCATTTGGTTCTCGTATGAGTTCTTAATTATTCTTATATCTTTGTCATCAAGACCAATGTCGTGCAGTAGTCCAATCAACTGATCGTGTTTAACACGATCAAAAGCCTTTTCGTAATCTATGAAGCATATAAATACATCAGTCTGCATGTCACGACATTTCTGCACGAGAATTTTTTTTTTTACTTTTTTTTTAATTAAGTGCGAATAAAGCTACCATGCTACCCACACCCGATCGGAAACCAAACTGGCTCTCTCCTAGCTGTTCATCACATTTATTTTTAATTCTATTTAGTATAATGGATAAAAATACTTTCAGTACTTGGCTCATGAGACTTATCGTACGAAAATCACTACATTTCCTTGCGTTCTGTTTTTTGGGTAAGGTGATAAACGTTAAGCCAGTCATCAGGAAGAGAACCAGTGTTATAAATATTATTGAAGAGAAGCGTAAGCAAGTCAATCTGATCTTCATCCAGGAGCTGTAATATTTCAACAGGGATGTTGTCTGGACCGAGTGATTTGCCCCGTTTTGCTGTTTGAAGAGCCCACAGAACTTCGGTATCGAGGATTGGTGGTCCTGTGCTGTATTCACTCGAAGAGATCATGTTCCTCGAGGTGTCTGCAAACATTTTGGCAATATATTCACTCCAGACTTTCTTCTTACTCTCTGTATCGAGCACGAGATTTCCACTGTCGTCCATTAAGGGTGCAACCGAGACTGCCCTACGCCCCACCATGTCTTTGATGTGTTTATGCATGTTGAAGCTATCGTGTTTCCTATGTAGATCTTCCATAAGTTGGCATTTATCTAAATAATAAGTACGTATGTATAAATAAATACTTCTTGCCTCCATAATGTCCTTGCGTATCAAACTATCCAATTCCTTGTATCGAGCTGGGTTCGTGTGCTTATGTAGTCTAAGTTCTTTCATTAGCTGTAAAATGGTGTCTGTCATCCAATTCTGCTTTTTGGCCATTGGAGTCGGACGAAGGTACTTATTACAAATATCAGATACTGTTGCTTTTAAATTTGTCCAGACGTCATTGGACGCAGCTCCTTCAGAATGTTGCCTTTTTGCCCACTGATTGATTTCTTCTGATACCCTTAATCTAACACTTGAGTCTTTCAATTTACTTATGTCTGGTCGGTTACAAGACTTCTTCTTGAATATTTGCTTGAGTTTACAGCGTAAATCAACCACCACAGAGTTATGGTCAGATCTTATAACAGCCCTAGGATAGGTACAAGCCCTTAGTATACAGTTACGGTACCGACTGTTGATCGTAACATAATCAATTTGGTTGCGTATGATATGACTAGGCTTATGCTTTGGTGACGTCCAGGTGGTAACTTAAAGAGGGTATTGGTAATCACGAAGTTCTTTTCTTGGCAGAACTGTATTAATGTTTCGCCCCTATCGCTTCTTTTACCCAGTCCATATGCACCTGTCACACCTGGAACTTCATTTGGACCAACTTGTGCGTTCATATCACCCATGATGATATTAATTTCGTGGTTTTTGGTGTGTTTCAGAAGTTCATCAATATCAGTGTACATCTCAATCACTTCGGCCTCCGATTTTTCTTTAGTGGGTGCATAGACCTGAATGATATTAATACATGGCTTAGCCTCCAGTTGGAAATGGGAATGAACTCGCTCACTGCTTGAGAGACTTCTTTAGTAAGCAGGAGCCCAACTCCATATTTTCTGAGTCTTGCTCACCGGCTGAGTAATATAGTTTCCCGTTGCCTTTTGCACCAGATATTTTTGAGTTTATTTGGAACCCAAGGCCGCTTTAGCCTCTTCTAGCCGGTTGCCCAGGTGGGGAGTGGTTATACCGCCACCGGAATCGGTTAGAAACTTTATTTAGTGACCAGACCAGGCCAAAGCCTAACTATGGCTGTAATGTATTAAATGTTAATGATAGTCTTAACAAACAAATGAAATGGTAATAATAGCACTAACGTTTTTACAGCTTGAAGTAAAAGTAATATAATCTTCAATTGGGTAATACTAAGCTCTATATTTTTCTCGTACCGGTCACGTTTCGTTGAGTGCCAAACCGCCACTGTGCCACGACAAAAGTTAATTACTTGTGTACAATCGCGTACAAAAATTTTCTATTTCTTTTATAGGTACATCAATTTTAGAGATAAGAGAGAGTCAATATTTATTATTTTTCATCTCAGCTGAATAATGAAAATGTTTGAACAAGTATTTTTGTTAACAGAAGTCACTCTGACACTCAGTTATTGTCTAGCTGCGCCCCGAGGTTCCATTCTTGTAATATTCTACCCCCATTTTAAGTATCCTCGAAATCTGTCTTTTGGACATGACATGTAACTAATATCCATCCATTACATTTCGCATTTGAGCGAGAGAAATAGCTAAATGTATAGCAAAAATAATACATATAAATAAGTATTGTTCCTAATACTACTGTACTGAAAAACCGATTTTTTTTTGTCAAGTTATTTATGTAAAAATTTGAAACGTTCTTTCCGTATAGGGAGAGAAACAAAAAGTACAAGGGGCGACTGACTTCAACGACAAATGAAGCATCTTTATCGGACCCAGGAGATCGAAGGGGCGATGGGGTAGCACATTATCACAATTACAGAAATAATAAGTAACCACTTCAAAAATCAACTACAACAAAATAATCCTCAAAGCACTTTTATTTTTAGTGAAATATTCAAATAGAGTTCCAATTTACTTTATATATCGAACATTTTTGTTTTTGTCTATATGCCATCTATTTTTAGGAAATAATCCAATAAACTTTGGTTTCATCAGCTTTTAAAAAATTGACGAATATATAAAATCACTTTTCAATCACAGAAATTGTTTGATATTTTCAGTTGAAATAATTAAATGATTTCTTATTGATTCAAAGCTTTTTAATTCTAAAGAAAGGCAACGACTCCTCTTCTATATACATACTAGCTGCTGCCCGCGGCTTCGCCCGCGTGAGTTTCCTTAGATGAAAAATCTTTTTGTGTTCCCAACTGTAGTAACCTAAACTCCAGTACTCAAAATTTCAGCTATTTGGTTATCCCGTGTCCCGCGGGAATATATTAGGTACTCGTAGTACAGTCGCGGTGTTAAAATGAATCAAAAGTGATATTTCATTCAATAAACGATCTTCGTCTGCTCGTTATCTACAATTTCCCGTGTACCACCACTACCACCCAGAGTCCCTCTTTATCCTATCCCGTGTCCTGTCTATTTATACATCAGTAGAAAATGCTCATCAGGTTGAACGACTTTTGCTAAGGCCCCATTTCCATTTTTTATAGAGTAGCTGGTCTCTTGGAGTTCTTCATCAGATGTTGCATAAACTTAAATTTTTATACGTCAGCAGAAAATGCTCATCAGGTTAAACGACTTTTGCTAAGGCGCCATTTCCATATACATATGTAATAGTGTAGCTGGTCCCTTGGAATTCTTCATCAGATGATCCTGATCTTCGATTTTTATACGTCAACAGAAAATGCTCGTCAGATTGATAAACTTTTCCAAAGGTACCATTTCCATATTTCTTATAGAAATTTCTGATAAGTATTGTAGTACGTATGTTTAATTCCAAAACACGATGGGAAAAATTTTGCTCGATAGAAAACAATCGTGAAGTTACCTCTATTTCATATGAATACAGATAACATCCGTGTTTTATAATAAAAAAATGTTTTAAAATCACCAACACAAAGGTATTTTACCTTTTCGATTTCGTGACTGATTTAAATTTTTGAAAAACTAAACATTTCTATTAACTTTTTGATAAAAAAAAAATTCGAATGGCGCGCAACCGGGACGTCCCCCCCGCTTCAGCCGCTTTATATGAATTTTCGCTGACCGCCCCTAACCCCCTTAAAGGTTCTTCATCAGGTGTTCCAGTTTTCAAAATCACTTATAGCCTATATGTTGCCCAGGCTTAATAGCTATACAACAAAAAAAGTTCTATCAAATCCGTCCAGCAGATATTGCGTGAAACGCGTACATACATATACAGATGGACGGACAGACAGACAGACAAAAAATTCCAAAAAAATGTTTTTGCTTTCTGTTATTCTTTTTAAGTGTCCCTCTATCCATTTCAGTCAAAAATACTAAATGTACTATACAGACAAAATATCTTTACTGTTTTATTATTATACCCACGACCCCTAAGCGCGAAGTAGAAATCACCAAAATTGCGCAGCGCCATCTATTGAAAATATTGAGAAATAATTTCAGCTTACATTTCTCATTTTATCAACGCCATCTATTGGATATTATTTTGCTTGGCACAATCAGTAGATGACCGGAAATAAATTTACAAATGAATTTATTCGTTTCTTTTCAAAATTAAAAAAAAAGTAAGAAATTATTTCTAGAAAACAAATAAAAAACGAAAACAGAAAATTATTGTTAGTGGCAGGATTCGATCCAGCTACTTCCAGTTACTTTCTTGAAATATATCTTTACTAAAATATTTAAAAAAAAATAGAATTCTAAAAAACTAATACAAAACGCAAAAAAAATTGGAAAAAAAAGTCACATCCGGCAGGATTCGAACCCTGTACTTAAAAATATAATCCGCGGCTTCTACCAATAGGCCAACATGCATTGCTTGTAACTGGCGAAATTTCAAATGGGATTTGTCTAAAGGTACGCAAATTCACCCCTTTTTTCGACTGCAAGGGGTTGAAATTGTGAACAACCCTTTCTTATGTGGGCAGTATATTGTATAATGAAGACACTTACCAAATTTCACGTTTATAGCTTTTATAGTTTCGGTTTTGTGATGATAAATTAGTTTACCTCCCCTTTTTTACCCCTTTAGAGGTTGAATTTCAAAAAACGCTGAAACACGCCATTGGTTATTTTTGTTGAGAAGCATTCTTGCCAAGTTTCAAGTAAATCAGTGAAGATTTTAATTTTTTTTCATACAAACTTTGCCCTCAATTTTAACCCCCTTAGGGGTCTAATTTTGAAAAATCCTTTCTTATCTGAGCACTACGTATTAACATAAAACTTCGGTCCAAATTTCAAGTTTATAGCTTTTATGGTTTAGGCTGGGCGTTGATTTACCAATCACCCTTGTTCTTTTATATATATATATAGTATATAGTATATAGTATATAGATAGATAATAAAACAGTAAAAATATTTTGTCTGTACAGTTAGTATTTTTGACTGAAATGGATAGAGGGACACTAAAAACGAATAATAGAAAGCAAAAATATTTTTTTGAAATTTCTTGTCTGTCTGTCTGTCTGTATGTCTGTCTGTCTGTATGTATGTACGCGTTTCACGCAAAAACTACTGGACGGATTTGAATGAAACTTTTTTTGTTGTATAGCTATTAAGCCTGGGCAACATATAGGCTATAATTGATTTTGAAAACTGGAACACCTGATGAAGAACCTCAACAGAACAGCTAAACTATTACATACATATATGGAAATGGCGCCTTAGCAAAAGTCGTTCAACCTGATGAGCATTTTCTGCTGACGTATAAAAATTGAAGATCTGGAACATCTGATGAAAAGCTCCAAGAGAGATTTTTCATCTAAGCGAAACTCACGCGGGCGAAGCCGCGGGCGACAGCTAGTAATATTATAAATGCGAAAGTTTGGGTTGGTTTGTGAGTTTGTACTAGACGGGTTTTGATGAAAGGTACACGGATAGAAAATTATTGGGAACAGCACATAGGATACCTTTTTCCCAAAATTCCCACGGAAGCGAAGCCCCAGGGCAAAGTTAGTTATTTATATATATATCACAAGTTACAAATTATACTAGAAGCAAGACGAAACTACTCGTAACTAGCGAATCTGACTCCTTCGTTCAAACAACTGTAGAATCAGTAGCCATCTTATCTTCACAATGTAAATAAATAGATAGATCTGAGCAAACTAGCAGCAGGGCCACGAAATAAGGTAGACAGGCGTAAGACTCTTCAAAGTAGTGGCGATGTCGTGTCAGTGACAGATTTTATACTCAAAGGTTGTGCCAGCGATTCATATCTATGTTCACGGGGTTTTTGAGTAAACTAAATAAAGGTAATAATATTATTTTTTCTTAAAGATTTTGTTCTGTCAATTATCTTTTTTTTTTTTTTATTTATTTATTATCATATAAAAGGTCTTATAAAACATTAAGTAGGTAATAACTTAGCATAGCGAAACCACTAAGGTTTGAAATTATACTAAGAATTAAGTTTACGTCAGTCAATATACAAATTTTACACAAATTATATTTTTATAGACAACAAACTGTCTTGTAGATAATTTACTCGCAACACATAAAAAGAATCTAGTTTTTTTTTTGTTGAGCTTTTGGCTCTTTTTTTTAATACAGACTTGAAAGTATTAACGTGTATGTATACAGACAGATATATAGTGTGACGAGCTTGGGATTAAGAAATTAGGATGAAGGTCTTGTCTTGAGGCGACCGCATTTCCGTATTCAGGCTCGCAAAAAGGTTTGAAACAGCGACGAATAAAATATTCAAGATGAAATCCATTTCAAGCGAAGTGAAATCTACCTCGTCTTAGAGATAAAAAAATATTGATGATATATCTCTGTAAGCTCTTCACTATTTTACAAAAAAAAATTACTCCGTATCCATCTAGAATGATATAGGCTAAAAAAATCTTTTTACAATTCAGTTCAGAAATGATAAATGAATGCTTTTTTCGACGGCTCTACAACTTTATATTAAATTAAACGATAACTGATTGATTGTTTTTGTTTTAATTAAAGGGTAACAGTTGATGAATTGAGACCTTAATTTAATTTTAAGTTTTTAAACATAATTTATAGGAACAGTAGTACAATAGCAGTCTTTTCTTTTAGCATGTGAATAGATTGCCGTATTTGTGGATTGATAGTTACAATGCTTCTAATAATACCATAGCATGCAAATTATTATTTTAAAAATTCTAAATTTTACCTGATGGATGAGCGATGCAGACTTGAGACACAGTGCTTACTTTCTTTATACTGATTAAGATTTGGGGTTTTTGTTCAATATTTTTATTAAACTTATATACTAATTCTTTGATCTACTCAACTAGTAACTGTATTATTAAATAAAAGTCAACGAACATTTTAGTTAAAATATGTTTTTTCCTTATCTCTCTTTCCAATATTTGACATTGAAAGAACGAGACTAAACACATTTTAACTAAAACGTTCATTAACTTTTTTATGAGTAAGACAGTATGAGGTAAATAAAGCATATATTGCCCCACATTATTATTACATCCACATTGTAACACGGAACGTAGGAATTTCGTATTCCGTTTTGTTTACCAATGGATAAACGTGAGATTGAACAGAAAATATCCTTTAATCTGTTTTACATTACCGCCGCTGTAAACAAAAATATAACGTTATCCACAATCTGCCCTCCCTTTTGGACGTTTGAAGAAGTAATCCCATTTAGATTTCATTTTATTTTTAGACCTCAAATGACAAAACATTATTTCTCTTATAATTTCTTTCCTTATTAACTTATTTATCATGACGTATGCCCAAATACCTATCTGGACAAATGAGTTTATTACAGACAAAGCTTTTAGATTAAAGCAAAAAAAAACGGTTAAGTGCGAGTCAAACTCGCGCACCGAGGGTTCCGTACACGCAAAGCATCTCACATATAGCTCTAACTAAAAATCCAACTAGTTTTAAAAACAAACTTAACTTTGCAGTTCGATCCCTAAGACTCATACTGAATCCAGCGCAAAAATAAGTTTGTAACACTTTTTTTTAGACTTCCAATAACATATTTACAACTTTCAGACTTATTCCTGTATAAGTACTGTTAGATTTTGCTTTTTGCCAAATTTCATAATTTTAGGTCAACGGGAAGTATCCCATAGGTTTTGATTGCTGCCTAAAATCGCAAAATATGCGAAAATTGGCCACATTTACGGAAATATCTCTTGATCGCATTGACAAACAATTTTGATTTTCTTTTTGCTGAAAGAGACCATGGATCCGAGTATTCGATATTAATTTCAACTTGATACCTTCAGGCGTTCCTGAAAAAAAAGTTTGACAGACGTCTGTCTGTCAAACTTTTTTTCTGACTGACAGACAGACGGACAACAAAGTGGTGTGGTTCCGTTTTTACCTTTTGAGGTACGGAACCCTAAAAAACATGTATTCAGAATCGAATGTATGATATGTCAGAACAGAAATATTTATGTCAATCTTATCTGGAATATTTACTCATGTAGGTACATACTAGTAATAGTAGAGTAATCCTCATAATTCCTAATCGTTCATGTCATGTAGCATGACCGAAGCTCCATTATTCCGGTGCTCATCTTAATGGCATTGCGATTGATTTTTAACCTCCTATGCAAAAACGAGAAGTGTTATAAGTTTAAAATGTGTAACTGCATATCTGTGTGTCTGCCTGTGGTATCATAGCTTCCAAACTGGAGGAGCAGATTTGAGTGCATTTTTTTAAATCGAAAGACTTCGTCTTTGATGAAAAACGGTTCGGCTGTTTAAAAGCTACGGGATTGGAGGTCAGAAAATGTATAATTTGTCTAGCCAATAATTGTCCTGTCAGCCGTAG
This sequence comes from Ephestia elutella, assembly GCA_018467065.1. Classification (NCBI taxonomy): domain Eukaryota; kingdom Metazoa; phylum Arthropoda; class Insecta; order Lepidoptera; family Pyralidae; genus Ephestia; species Ephestia elutella. The sequence continues at coordinate 11,349,643 of CM031585.1, forward strand.
CTAAAAATCTCCCACGAGAGTTTTTGTCATCATAATTAATAATCATTCATGTGGCAGACCGGAGCTAAACTCAGCAACTGTGGCGACCACTGTAATGGGATCGCGATTGATTTCATGTCATATACCTACATAATTATGCTCCTACAAAAACGACTATAATATATTTGACGTACTAAAGCGCACTACACACCAAAGCCGCCGACCCGCCGACACAACCCGGCGACACAACCCGGCGGCCTATATGAATAGAATTATATCGGCAACACAAGTCTGTCTTCAATCGTATGTACAAAGCAACTTCCTCCCAACCTTCTCCTGAATGAATGTTCCAAAAATATTTTTTTAACAAGGTTAGGTACATAGAGTAAGGAAATTATATATTTCCACAGGTTTTACACTATCTAATGGCTTAACTCGAATGATTTATATATTTAATATAATTAAACTTTATTGTACAAAATACATGTGTAAATAAAGTACAATGGGCGGACTTAATGCAATTGCATTTTCTACCGTTTATTTATTTACTTTTCTTTATATGATTTGTATCAACAAAAAAAAACTATTTCTCAAATCACTAAGAATGGGCTTATTCTGAAGTGGTAAAATCCGTAACAGCTTGTTTACGTGGGTACGTTGTTCGAGAACCCAAAGCTTGACTTCTCATTGACTTCTGATACTTGCAACTTCAGAGTACTAGCAGTAACTATTTAGTAATCTGTGGTACTGGCTCAGATAGTAGCGGATTTGTATTACAAACGGTAGTTGGAGCAACGACTTGCATAATTTCATAGTTTTATTTTATGTAGAGCTAGAGACCAAGAAACTATTAAGTAAATATAAAATTTTCGTATCTTAATATTAGGCAAAACTTGACTTATGAAACATTTTCATGCATAGCTAATTAATAATATAATTAAACCGCATTAGGTCCATATCACGCGATCGTAAATAGGTAGGTAGTTTACATTAATTTAGCCCCTTATCTTTAATCTTTCGCAGTAAAATAAATACCTACAAGTATGGTGGGTCTACATTACGTCAAGTCTACATACAATACAACTGAAAGTCTGAAATAAATCGGTGGTAACCACAGTCTGTTCAGTGAATCGTATGATAGCCATAGCGAGGGTGCAGCCCGCACGTGTTACCAGATTAATTGACTCCATCCGCGCAAAAAGCACCAAAACAAACAAATGTTCACGATTACCGCGACCTCCCCAGGCCCAGGAATCTCTGTGGTCCATTCTGTCTCCCCATATGCATTTGTGAGAGTATTCCTCAGGTTTTTTGTTACTTTATCTTTTTCGTAGGTGGTAGGCGCGGGTCGGAGGATGCGGGGGAGGGGCGGCGCGCGGCGGGGCGGGTCGCGCGGCCTCTCGCGTCGCGTTTAGTACACCGCTCACCGAGTGTCGGACGCTCGACTTCGCAGTCGGCGACATTTAGTATTTATTCGTTTATTTTCTTTTCTATTCGTTTAATTTGACGCACAGACCCCGGTTTATAATAATCATGAAAAGTGTTATCCCCGAATGAGTTCCTGGTGTTTGAAGTGTTTACCGGAATTTTATTTTGACAGTGTCACGTTCACGTGCGGAATCAACTTATTACCGGTTCCGGATTTTCAAGTGTTTATTATACACACACGGCCTTCGTTCGCCGCAGGTAGAGCCGGCTGATCGTCAAAAAGGTTAGGTAGTGTCGGTTTTCTGAAGAGGAATTCTGGTTCCGAACGACTAAAGTTGTGCTTGTTCAGTGTGAAGAAAGTTCGGATCGCTTCCAATAGGATTCTGGTGGTAAACTAGTGTGAAGTGCGTGTGCCGGTTGTTTGGTGGTGCTCCTAACTTAAACATAACCTTATTTTGAAAGGGGCGCGTGTTGCACGGGCATGCGCAGTTGGGATCATCCAAATTATTAATAAGTGGCCCATAATTTTATAAACAAACACTGAATCGTGTGTTACGTGGTGTCGTGGTGCGTCGCTAATCGGAGGCGCACGAGTTGAGCCTCAGTCAGAGCCTCCTTTGGAGTTCGTTTACTTTTGGATTTCAAATCCAGGATTCCGTTCACCTGTGGGATTTCTGTTTCACCTGCGCGCGCAAGCGAATTATTTCTAAGGTAAGGTTTTGTTGTTTATATTTATCTAAGTGCAACTTAGGGATCTACTTGTCACGGCTAGGTTCGTAAGCTCTAGAGATGAGCTTAACCTACTTAGCTGACGATTCGAAATTCAAATGCACGTAGGTAAACAGAGCCAGACAGAGCTTGGTACAGAGTGGTTATACCCTTATAACTACTATGTAGGTAGGTAAGGTACCAACCTAATACCTAGACTGGAGTCTCTGCCTGTCTAGGTAGTTACTTCTATTTACAATAGCATGGTACTTAGGTAATTATTACTAGGTACTGATAAAAATGCAAACAAATATTTTTAAGCTAGGCTAAAAGCTTGACAAATAAATGCTTTGCGATTGTATTATGTAGGTACCTAGGTACTTGTTTTAGTGGGTTTTAAAAACAAATAGGTTTTGTACGGTCACCCAACCAAAGCCGTAGAGCCACAAAGCAACACGGATCTCCCGGGTCCACGGGCGTAAGTCCGTTTTGCTCTGAGGTCCCGCCCGGGCCCCGACTAATGTAGTGTAGCTACCTACTGGTAGGTATCTACCACCATAGAATATAATCCCGTGCAAGCTTGAGGTACCTATCAAGGTAAATAGAGCTTTATGGTTTTGAGTGTCTATTGTTACCTAGCTCGACTCTACAAGCTACATATAAGAACGACTGTGGTGACTTGAGGTAAGGCCACACGGACGGGTCCAGTCCACAAAACAACAGAGAACCTAGATATCACCTGCGAATTATTAAAAAAAAACTGATCAAAATATTCGAACCTGGGGGCCGATTCCACTAATTACAAACGTAAAGTCCGTTTATTCATAATTGTCCTATTATGTAAACAATCTTACCATGTCTTTTTATGATTTTACAACAATATAAATTAAAATAGACTTTTTAAGAAATTATTTTCGTGGTTATTAAATGTTTTACTTTAGAATGTTTAGGTTTGAACTAATATTTGATTTATTTTCGACAAAATTCAATAAAAAGTACTGAGTGAAGATTGTTTACATAATAGGACAATTAAGAAAAAATGTAGTTTAGATGTCGTGTCTGTTTCTCAAGAGCCAAAGAAATTGAACTAAAGCGACAAGATCTCTGTAAGACTTCTATGTTTTATTACGATTTCATTGACTTTTGAGACACAACTGAGGCACGATATACGATTGTAATTTGTAGAATCAAGGGCCCTGTACACCTGCCAATCTGCCCAGCCCCGAAGTCTCACTCAACTTTGGACTCGCTCATTCAAGTCACGCCCCGTGATCGGTAATTCAAAAGAATTGAATTGAAATTGAATTAAAATCGTAGGATAGGTAGGTACCTACCTACCCGAAGTATAGACAATGCGAGCTGCTTGTAATACACTTTTAAACACTTGTATTACATAAAACGGTAGGTAGATAGATATATATATACCTTTTAAATCAAATTGATGAAGAATTAGGTAGACACCTAGACACAGACTACCTACATAAATAGTTTCAGTGTGAGTAATATCGGAGCAGTGGTGCATCGGCGATTGTATAATGCATTTTAAAATACCTATCTAAACTTTTTTCGTACGCATATAAATTTGTTGGTAGTGACGTCACCGCTAGCATCTCGGTCGCACGAAGGATCAAGGTCGTTCGAGTGAGAGAGAACGTCTTGCTCGGGGAACTTCCATTTGTGAGGTTATAATGCAAATCTAAAGTGGATTTCAATATGGATTCATATGCAAAAACAATAAAAGACAGGTCTTTATTGTTTTTTGTTTAAACGTTTTTTGGGTAGGTATCTAAGAGTACACTCAGTTGTAAATATAAAAGGTAAAGGTGAAGGATAATCTATTTTGGCATTGAGCGCCTCATTAAAATAATAGTAAACTTCACATGCATTACGGATGCACACAAATCACTTGGCATGGCAGTAACACAGCAGTAGGTAGAGTAGGTAGGTACCAACTAATTAAAAATGAGACTGTGTTTATTCATTCTTGGTTTTCAACTAAATATACCCACCTATACCTAATCACAGTAGGTTTTAGCACGTTGGTACGTAGTACTTATATTAATTCCGTGATGTTTAAAAAAATGCTTAGTGGATAGAGGTATATTCGCTTGTTGCTTGTAAGTTCTACACAATTTTTCTGAAAACGTACGGAAGTTTGAAAGATACCTAAATGAGACTATTCTTTTCTTCACGATAAAGGCACCTTTCCGTCCCGTCGTCGTGGGTAACAAATTTTAAAAAAATGTAGTAGACATAGTACTACCATGAACACCTAACCGCTTGAGTAGTTAATAGGGTAACCTGTCACAATGTGATTATTTCAAATGGGATGGACGCGGAACGTGCATTTCGCAATATGTGCACAAAAATGTGTAGAGTGTAGTGTAGAGTCACGTCACGAGCAATAAAATTTTCACATTTTCTATCTATGTTATTGCTCATGACTGTACCTACAGTGCGGTTGCAATTCTCTACTTTGGGTTTTATAATGGAATTTCAGTATTTTTTATTTGGAATGTCAAACTGACATTCCAAATAAAGATATAAATCATAAAATCTCTCTTCCTGAAAAATTGTTTGTGAATTATCACCATTAAAAAAGCTGGTCGAGGTATCCCGCGACCAACGGGCTGGCTTCTTTGGCCAAAGGCTAAGTATTGCCATACAACTTGGCAATGCAGCCAGCCTTTTGGGCACGTTGCCGCGGGGCTACGCTCTTGAGGGGCTTTACAACTTGTAATTATTTTTTATTTTTGTATTCCTTAGTTTCTAATTTTAGAAGGTATTTTAAATTATTTTAGTTTTTAATTTACCTTTACAATTAATTAATTGTAATAATGTAATTGTGTTGTCCTAATTTTAATTGTAAGAAAATAAAAGTCACTATTTAGGTGGTCATTTAACTTGTATTCAAAATTAGTTAATGGAGAAGCTTTTTCTAATAAGGTTTTCGGAAATCGGGAGTACCAAATCAACATCGTAAATCCCTTCATCACGAGCTCTTAATAATTGAAGCTTGTATCGAAACTATAAGTCTGTAAAGGAAAGTATTTTGTAGGTCGTGGACCGGCAACAATAGGGTTTCATTTTCATCCCGTCCCGGATTAATGCACCGCTCCCGAGGGACTTTGATGTCTTCCCTATGACCAGGAATATTATACGATCCTGTCTCATCTTGACAATAAGTATCTACTAGGGATTTGAATCTTTCAGACTTTCATGTGGACCTGGAAGAAAGATTCAAGTTAATTAACTCTTTCATTGACATTAAACAAGACACAAAAGAAATCAAAGACATCAAAGTGTTAAACTGTATTATAAAATTAAGCCACATGCTTGTTTAGGTAGATACCCAAACTTACGAAAAAAATATAAAAAAAATATTTGTATATATTACTTGCACCACGACCGTTGCAGCCTATCACCAAGTGAAGTCCTCATTCAAGGTGGATGGAGAAAGATAGTTCGAGGAAAGTTTATGAATGATTTGGTTACAGGGAGGAAAGAGATGGGGGAGAACTGCGCCTAGCAATTGAACAGCATTTTGACTCAAGAACGTTGTTCTTGTCTTCCAGGCCTCTCTATCCTAAGCAATCCACTTGACCTCCCTGCACGACAGCAAGGTTAAAAGAACTCATGGATTATATTTATTTTCATGCACATCGTCGTTTTATGGACGGGTAACACAGGTCGCCAAAATTAAAAATGACGATTTAAGTAAAATGCTGCAAACACACTGGTCATATTGGATATTTATAAAAGAGGGCCATGTTCCACTGCGGACTGCTTGCAACTGGATCTGGGTCAATTAACACAGCAAAATAATCCAGGTACTCTCTGGGTGGAGCCACATTGAATAGGTAGGTAGGTATTCCAGGTAAAACTGGGCGGAGGAATAGGTTCTAGTGATATAATTACAAAATGCGTAATCAACCCATTTTGGATACATTCTTTGTTGAAACTTGCATTCGGCAAAATATCTGCGTATAATTGCGGTTCCATATTGGGAAATTAGGTATTATTCGAGCAACTCCACTCGTCATGGCCGATAGTACCATAAAATAATAGGTTTAGGTTATAATGACTGTGCCATTACCTTTTGTTAAAATATAGCTCTATGATATCTGAATCATTGCCATCCTGGTGTAAGTGGGACATATGATTGTTTCCTATTGATTTTGTTATTTTACATTGAAATGTTAGTGCCTATCTAATTTTCGAAGCGATTATGCGAATAAAAAATACTTAACAATAACAAAAGAAAGTATTCGAAAATATTTATATACTAGAACATATGGAGGATTCTAACAGTAAGTTTTCGAGTAGAGTGGTACAGGCAGGGAGACCAAAGAAAAAAATATTATTACTCCTCTCGGTTTTTACCCGGTAAGATTCAATCCCAGTTTTTCCTATTTTATCTATTTCTTCAAAAAAAAAAAGAAGATACGATTCAATTAAAATATCATAAACAAAACACAAAATAATTATTTAAAGTCTGCGCGAGAGTTCGGTCATACCTTAATTTGTAGTTACTAAATTATAAAACCATTCTTCATGACGATATTATTATTGAAGAAATCAAAAACATAATGTGCATCGAAAGTTTTGTGAGTTAAAAACCAGTGTTCACACGCATCAATGAGATCTTAGTCGTATGCAATTGAATGGATGCAAAAAGTAAACATCTTGGGAACATGAGTGCTGAAGAGAGTTTCGTTTGCACTGCGATTAAACACACAGAGATAAGAATTCTCTAATAGCATTGGAGAATTTCAGTTCGTATTAAATAAACAGTGGTGTAGATGTGATATCAAAGAAACAAAACACTGGCGGAATGAACCATAGACATAGAAAAAAAAATCAAAACTTTTTTTTTTACTTTATGGATAAACCATAATCTAACCGTAATACGGGAAAGAATAATACAACCAGCTGTGACTGCGGTGCAAAATTTTCAGCTTTTGCTATAACACCTTTTGAAAAAAAAAGAAGGTTAGAAGATGTAGGAAAGAATCGACCAATCAATCACATTGGCAACATCGTAACATCTTATGTGTCCGTTTTACTTCAATGGAGTTACAGACGTAGCAGTAATGCCCATAGAGGAAATATTAAATTTAATAGCATACAAAATAGCGCAGGATGAAGCGTAGTAGGTACTCGTATTTCCAACTACGCATGAGCCAGTAGCGTCATCAGCTAAATCAACTGCCTCTACATATAGCTTTTTTTTATAACATAGGGCGGCACACGAGCAAGCGGGTCACTTGATGGTAAGCGAACACCGCTGCCCATGGACTACTGCAACACCAGGGTTGCCGGCTTTTCAAGATGTAGACTCGTTTTTTGAAGGTTCCAATATCGGTTCGGAAACACCGCCATTGGTTAAACACACATAAAATAGCTTAAAACAATTTAATCAAAGATACCTAACCAATATTTAATACACGGACGGTATTATTAACAAGTGCAGTTATTTTAGAATATTATTCTCTAGCATAACCCTTATTTTAAGAGCGGGGTTAGTTGATGTAACGTTAGCAAATATTTGTGACCATTATTTGTGATGCGAGTTACCGAAATATAAACTTGCTTAGGAGATGATAAATATTGTTATATCTGTCGGGGGTAAATTGCCTTCTGGCTTATTGAATGAAACCGATTACGGAATTTTTGGGATATTTTTGAATTTTTAAGACTTTAAAAACATTGTTATTCTTCAGCGTGTCGACTAGAGCGAATTGTATTTGTGAAGACCAAAACGATGTTATTAAAAACATTGTTGAAATGTATGTTATATCGAGATTATCAATTTTCGATGGAAAATACCTAAATATAATAATTATTATTAATTTTTAACTACTATCAACTACCTATATTTTATATTCCGCTCAGACCTTAGTTATCTCAGATATTTCATTGTTACAAAAGTAAAATACTTATTCTATTAATGTAGGGAGGGACCTAGACTACTATTAAGTTGTATGCCAAGTATGCTATTATCCAAAAATTTGGCTTTGTACTATTTTAAATTGCATGGCAAATATCCATACTAATATTATAAATGCGAAAGTTTGGATGTGAGTTTGTGAGTTTGTGAATTTGTGAGTTTGTGAGTTTGTGAGGATGTTTGTTACTCAATCACGCAAAATCTACTGGACGGATTTCGATGAAATTTGGTACAGAGGTAGATAATGACCTGGAATAGCACATAGGCTACTTTTTATCCCGGGAAAAAGCACTGTTCCCGTGGGAAATTCACGCGGGCGAAGCCGCGGGCAAAAGCTAGTTAATATATAAAGCAAGCAATATACTGGGAGTTACTCAAAAAGTTGTGTTATCTAGGTCAAGTACGTTATCTCGATCTGTTTATTCGAATTTTCTTTTTTTGCGGGAAACTTAACTACATGAGTTTCATTCTTATTTTATTAGCGGTACATGAAAGTAGTATCTTGCTTGGTTACCGAGATAAGCTTGTTTAGATTAGTTGATAAAAATACTCATCAACTATTTTAATACAGTATAACTAAATTATAAATAAATATTGACTGATGTATAAAACTTTTGTTGCACGTACCAACCAGTTTCTAGATGTATCTTTTAAGAATTTCCCGAGTTTTTCTAACTTGACTGAATGCAGCATAAATGCATTCAGTTAAATATTCGCTTTGCAGTCAACAAATAATAAAATAAGTGCAAATAATTTCCTTATTCTACAAGTCTCAGCGATGTTTGGCAAGATAGCGAGTTTCTCTAAATACACGTCACCCCACATTTGACCTTTGGCTCCAACATATTACCATAACTGGTCCCCTTCCCGAATGACTGGACCTACTGGTCTAACTAGTATTCTTTGTTTTTTGAAATTGATAAACATATTGAATTTTACTTACGTAGAGATAACGAGCCTCTTCATTATGGCTATAAAGGCCCGGGGGACTTGGTGGCCTAAGATACAGGTTTCGGCCTAGTTTGGTGGCTCCAGTGCTCCTCCTCCTCCTCCAGTCCACAAATTTTCTTGGTTAAGTTAACACTGTTATATACATAATATATTGTTTGTAATAACTTGTGGAGTGAAATAAAGAGATTTTGTATTTGGACTGTGCAAGTTTCTTGTACATACAAGACAAGAGCAATGATTGCATGTAGTAATTGCATTGCAACAATTGACTATGAATAATTGCAACAAACCACAGACATAATATTACCTAGACCCCGCAAGTCTCATCGCCTGCATAGAAAACGAGCGTGTCAATATTTTTTACCTACTGTGACGTCACATAAGCGATTTAGTGATGGGAACGCTCGCCATCCATGCAAACGATTCAAAGGTGTCGCCGCCGCCGCCCTTTACTTTCCAAATTGATACTGTAAGCAATTTTACAATACCGATATTATAATCGATTATTCGAGTTCATCGACAGAGGAATGAGAAAACGGCAGAGAAATGATAAATCATTAATAACTTGTCTTTTTCTCTACTACTGCGAAGCTAAAAGAAAGGTTAATGATTTTAATCAAGTTGGATAAAAATTACATTGTTTGTATGTATGCATGTTTGTTCTGCGATAACTCTCGAACCGTTGATCCGATTTTGATAAACCTGGAATATACATAGAAATTATTAATAGAATGTTTAAGTTTGTTGTGCATCTAAATAGGTCCAGCCGTTTTTGAGATATTCGATGTTTTATTTAAATATATATTCTATTTTAATTTTCGCGAGGGTTCCGTTTTTACCTTTTGAGGTACGGATCCCTAAAAAAAATACTTGACACAGAATATCATTCCTCTGTCATTATCATTACTCTGTTTCCAAATCGATTAGGCTTTTAGAATCGATTAGCTTTTCTGTGCGGTACAGCACTATTTGCCTTTTTTGACAGAAAAATGAGATTAGTGATCGTACCACTAAGCTAAACGACGTGTGAACGTATAGTTCGTTTTAACATTCATTGCGTGTTTTTAAAGATAAGCCCTACAACACTCATTTTAAAAGCGGCAATGTATTTTAAATCAACAATACACACTCGCATACATAGTTTTCTTTGTAAAATCGCCAAATCCGTGCCGGGAACACAAAATAATTGTTTTTTTAGTTAAAAACAACACCATTTTAAACCAAAATTACTTACCGATGAAAAGAAATGTTACCTTTATCTCGTCCCCCCTTTTTGTGTATTGTTTCTTCAACTCAATACCGCGCAATTAGGCATTTTTTACTTTTTGTAATACGTCTGACTGCGAGAACGTTCGACCGCGGACTGAATAAACGAGCGTTAAATAAAGTTGAATCATCTTCCTTTTTACACGCGAAGTACATACACTTGCGGGGTCTAGGTAATATTATGTCTGTGCAACAAACTGTTGTTTAGACCATACAAGTATTCGCTTCCTTCAATTTAATTGTAGGCAACAGGCAATATACTTGCACCGTCTAAATATGCCTTAAGTCAGACTGATCCATAGATTTCTAAAAGTATTTTTACTGCTCTAGTGGGGTTAAAACGGCCACTTGGATGAATCGGAATATGATCCATTTCTCATTTTCTAAATATTGAAAAATAAACCTTAATTGTGGTAAAATAAGGTTCATTTTTAAATACTTAGGAAATGAGAATTGGATCATATTCCGATTCATCAAAGTGGCCGTTTTAACCACCCAATAACTAAACGAGTATAAATGTGTTGTAGATGAAAGAGTTAATTGGACGACTTATTAATATCTGATGGATCAACTCCTTGTCATGGATGCAACTGCATAATTTGCTATGTGAGGTCAAATGTCAAAATTGCCTTGATGGAAGTTATGGTTGGTCACGGACTCACAGCATAAAAATTATCAATCACCATGCATGCGCATGCAACGTCCATTCACTTTTCACCATCTTGCAGTACTCGTACATACTTTAAACTTAATAGCGGGGGAAAAATGTCTTAAAATCTTGATAATAAATCTAAAGCCGCTAACTATGAAATTTGTACATTCTGTATCTAAAAATACTGTAACTAATATGATGTTTTGTAATTGTGATAATCATATGGAAAGCGAAAATCAAGATTCATCCTTTAAAAGGAGTCTCCTATGCTGTTGTATTCCTCCGACCTTTTGGATAAGTTATTTGGTTCTAACTATTCGCTGCGACTAGTCGTTCGCTGCGAACGTAGACCTCGCGACTATTAATTTTCACAAAAAATTAAATATCTCAAAAACGGCTGGACCGATTTTGATGCCCAACGAACTTGAAAATTCTATTAACCATCCCTACATATATTCCAACTTTCATCAAAATCAGAACAACGGTTCGAGAGTTATCGCGGAACAAACATACATACATACATACAAACAATGTGTTTTTCGCACCAACTTGAATTATAGCCCTCGCTCGCTTCGCTCGCTCTGTTTGTAATATATTGGGTAAAACTAAACGCAGGCGTTTCGCATTGCTGCCGCCAGAGGGCGTTCGGGGTTTTCACACTGCTAGCGTGGATGGCGTCGCGTGTGGTGTCCGCCATTGCATTGTCCAGGGCGATATCGGTTTGATTTTAATACGCGGAGCGGTCTCGCGTCTTTGCTTGTTGTTTAGTTTGAGTGATAATTGTGAATTTCCTGTTTGTTAAATAACTATTGAATTTGTGTTTGTGAAAAACTCTGTTATTGTGACTTTTTCTTGTGAGAGGTGAAACGTGGCTGGCTGTTCACATCTGGCTGTTCCCGAGGGAAACTACGGGAAGAAATCTATTTAGTTGTTATGGGGAATTGAGATCTCAAGGGTTAGGTAGGGTAATTAGGAATTCCCCCTTCCCGAAGACACTCAAGTTTGGATCCGAAGAGAAAGAAGATTTAGTTTGGTAAGTGTTCAATTCTAGTTAATTTATAGGTTAGGTTATCATATAGGGCCCTGTAGCTCCCTTCATAAGCTACGGTGGTAGCAGACTGCGTATAGCTTAAGTTAGATTCTAGTCGGACAAGCGTGGTGTCGCGTGGAGATTTTTTCCCGGTACTTAATTTTACCGGTAGATTTTTTCCCGGTAAAGTTCCGGTACAGAATTCTTCCCGCCGCTTCGTTTGTCCGGATTCGCTCTGTGCACATTTTCTGGCAGCAGAGCGTAGTTGCTCTGCACATTTTCTGGTAGCAGAGCGTAGTTTATCTACCCTCTATTTGTTCGTTTGTAAAAAATAATTAATTGTTTGTAAAAATTATTAGATTTTTCTTAGTTTGTTTGTATAAGAATATTTGTAACCTTTTTTGTATTTGTTTGCGGTTTGTACCGTGCGTTCCGGGTTTGTGCCATTCTCATACCTACCGCGGTTCTTCGTGTAGTTGCTTGATTTTGTTGTTTTTTATTTACCTTTTGTTATTTTTTGTTTGTGACTTGACGCGATGGCGAAGGCCTCCAATGCTAGGGCGACACTCGCCAACGAATTGAGATGGTTTGTGACGGCCGGAGGACTCCTGTCCCGGAAGGACAGGGAGGGCGCCATACTGCTAAGAGCGGATCACCTCCACTCACGATTGATTAGCGCGGAAGCGGCCATGGCGGCGCTTACCGAAGCCGATCTTACCCCGGAGGCCTACGCAGGTCACATGGCGGACATGGACCAGATCCTGAGTCTGCACGATGATATCGCGGAGGCGGTGACCGCAATAAGGGCGAGACAGGCTGGCGGACCAGCCCCTCGCACACCTGTTAGACAGGAAGGACCAGCGGTTACTGGTCGGCTCCCCACCCTTCAGCTGTCCCACTTTGGGGGTAGGATGGAGGAGTGGGTAGCATATAAAAATATGTTTGAGTCCCTGGTCGTAGCACGACAGGATTTGTCGAAGGCCCAGAAGATGGCCTACCTCCTCTCCACTCTTGAGGATGAAGCGCGGTCGCTCATCCAGCACCTCCGGGTGGAGGACGACCAGTACGATACGGCTTGGGAGTTATTGAACTCCCGCTACCAAAACTTACGTTTGTTAGCGGATGCGCACGCCGCACAGTTGATGGCCCTGCCCAAGGTGGCCAACAGGGCACAGTTGCGCCTGCAGTTGCTCACGCCCGTTACAGTGGCCTGTAACGCGCTCCGCACACTGGGGCTGCCGGTGGACCAATGGTCCTTTTTGCTGGTGCACATTGTATTGGGCAAATTACCCAATGACATCCGCTCGCGATTTGAGCGCGAGAATGCGGAACGGGATAGCACCACCCTACCAACATTCACTGACTTGGTGAAGTTTTTGGAGTTTGAGGCACGGGCGGCTGAGAATACCATGACGGACTCAGCGCCATCCAGAGCGCCTGAACGTAGGCCCCAACAGGGACGGCAACCGCCACCGCGTGGAGCTGGTGTGCGGGTTGCGCACACGGCAGCAGTCGCGAGGGACGCGGACTGCCTGCAATGTGGCCGGATGGGCCACAGCCTGCTACAATGCAGGGACTGGCAGAGACTGCCAGTACAAGATAGGCGCCGCATGGCAAAGCGGCATGAACTTTGCTTTTATTGTTTGGGCGGTCACTATGCACGTGACTGTCCCAGTGCCATACCATGCAGTGCATGCCGTGGGCGGCACCACGCGATGCTCTGCATGTGAACCGGAACGGGGATGGCCCCCGGTTGTTGAGGCAGGGTCCCCTATGGGCGGGGCGCTCCTGCGCGAAGCCCTCCACCATCGGACGGAGGACGCGGCTTCGCTCGTCGCACCCCCCCTCGGGAGGGGGGTCGCGTACCTGCGCGGGTCTTGGCGGACCGGGACCACGCGCCCAAAGGTCATGGCCAGTATGTAGCTGGCCAGGCCCCGGATAGGGCCCCCATGGGCGGGGGCCCTAGATCGGACGTGAGAGTGGGGACACCCCCCTCCACGCGGGTTACCAATACCCAACACATGCAGCCGCAGCGGTTTTCTCCGCCGCTGCACGAGTACCCACGGCTGGAGTACCACCCGCCGTACCATATGTATGGCCGGGCCGGGCGGAGTTCTGCCCCCCTCAGATGGGGATGTGCACTCGCCCGCCATATTATCCGGGTCAGTGGCGCGCCCCTGGTTTGGAGAGAGTGGGGAGCCCGTAACTAGCTTGCTCCCTTGCTGGGACAGAGCCGCGGACGGTTCTGCTCCCTACCGCGGTGGTCCGCGTATGGGGTCGTGGGGGGGAAGCCATTAATTTGAGAGCTCTGTTGGACTCAGGGGCTCAAAGCAGTGTGGTTACCACTCGAGTGGCACGCCAGTTAGGTTTAGTCGTGGAAGACTCGCCTGTGCCACTTCTTGGAGTTGGTGGCATACAAGTGAAGTGTCTGACGGGCCAGACACTTGTCACCTTTTCTTCGCTGAAGTCCTCCACAAGGAGGATCACGACTTCGGCTATGGTAATGGATACCATTGCGGGTTGGCACCCCTCGACAGACATACCGCCGGGTGTGTTGTCTTTGGTTTCGGGTCTGGATTTGGCCGACCCCTTTGTCTTTCATCCCGGCCCAGTGGACTTGCTCCTGGGCTCGGACGTATTGGGTTGGATTTTGTTGGGTACACAGAAGGCTCTGGGTTCGTCTTCACTGATGGCAGTGTCTACGATTTTTGGTTTTTGCCCTGATGGGCCCTGTGTTTGATAATGGCACCGCGGAGGAGCCACCGGTTGTCGCATCTGCGTCCTTGGCCAAGACCATGCAAAGGTTTTGGGAGGTGGAGGAGCCACCTATGAGTTCCAGGAATGGATCCGGAACACGCTGAGTGCGAAGCCCTTTTTCGATCAACCACGGAGAGGTTGCCCCTCCGGTCGGTTTGTAACTAGGTTACCTTTTTGTTGCCTCTCGTCCTAGCCTAGGGCAAAGTAGGGCGCTTGCGGAGAAACGACTGCTGTCCATGGAGCGACGCATGCAGCGTGGACCACGTACTTCGCGATAAATATATTGAATTTATGCGCGAGTATGATGGGATTTGGGTCACATGTCTCCGGCTCGAGTTGATTGGAGCTCAACTGAGCATTATTTTTTGCCCCACCACGCGGTGGTGAAGGCCTCAACAGGCAAATTGATGACCGTCTTCGATGGGTCCGCACCCACTTCGAACGGGGTTTCGTTGAATCTGTGTTTGCATTCGGGTCCCAAATTGCATAGGGACATAATTGACATCATCTTGAACTTTAGAAGACATCAAGTGGTTTTTGGTGCGGACATCCGGATGATGTTCCGCCAGACAGTCATACATCCTGAGGACAGGCGATTCCAGTTGATACTCTGGCGTGAGCGCCCTGAGGATCCTGTGACGGTGTATGAACTCAACACAAACACGTATGGTTTGAAATCTAGTCCCTATATCGCCATCAGATCATTGCTTGAATTGGCAGAGCGGGAACGGATCCGCTTTCCCCGTGGGGCTTCCGTGCTGTCACGTGACTTGTATGTTGATGACGTGTGCACCGGAGCCCAAAGTATTGAGGAGGCCCTCCTACTGCGGGATGAATTGATCGAAATATTGAAGACAGGTGGCTACGAGCTACGTAAGTGGTTGTCCAATGAGCCTAGAGTTCTAGAAGGGATCCCGGAGGATCACCAACAGAACCCTCACCTGTTTGAGGATGGGGAGGATCCCAACAGGATAGCGGTGCTGGGCATGCAGTACCAGCCGCTAACCGATATTTTCACATTCCAAGTGGACTTGGAAATACCAAAGGTCTGGACTAAGAGAACGGTGTTGTCCGTAATAGCCCGTGTATGTTTGATCCAAGCGGTTGGATCAGTCCAGTGTGATATTCTCTGCAAAGTGTCTTCTTCAGAGACTTTGGACTTTGGGCGTCTCGTGGGACGAGCCGCTGTTTGGCTCTCCATTGGATGATTGGCTCGAGTTGTTTTCATCGATTAAGGAAGTCAATCGGATTGCCTTGCCTCGTCGAATATTGACCCCCGGGAAATATCGAGCCAGCCTGCATGGCTTTTGTGACGCGTCGGAGCGAGGCTACGCCGCGTCAGTCTATATGCGGACAGTTGACGCCGATGGCCGGGTCAATGTCTCGCTTTTGTTAGGGAAGAGCAAGGTCGCCCCCATCAGGACTAGGCTGACTATTCCCAAGCTTGGAGTTGGAGTGGAGCTCACCTTCTTCTAAATTGTTGCATCACGTTGCCAGTGAGCTGGCGGCCACGGTCGAGATACGAGACATCTTCGCCTGGTCGGATAAAGCCAGGTCGCGCTTGCATGGTTGCGCGCGGCCCCACATACCTTGGAGGTTTTTGTTGGAAACAGGGTTTCCCAAATTCAAAATATTGGAATCTGGATATAACATGGAGACATGTGCCGGGAGAAAGCTTAACCCAGCGGACTGTGCTTCCCGAGGTTGTACGGCACCAGAATTGGTGTCACACCCGCTCTGGTGGGGTCCAGAGTGGCTGATGGGATCAGAAACATCTTGGCCTGTCTGTCAGACAGATGTTACTTCTTTGAGTTTGACTGGGCTTCGTGTACATGCTGTAGTCGCTGAGACGACGTCGGAGCCGGATTGGCTACTTGCTCGGTATAGCAGTTTGGATAAGCTTCTGGGTGTTACCAGTTGGATTAAACGTTTCATACATAATTGTAGAAACCCACAGGCAAAGCGGTTGGAGCCGATTGCAGGTGCAGAAGAGCGCCGGAGCGCATTGTTGCATTGGGTCCGTGTCGTGCAGACCGGACGGTTTGAGTCAGAGCTTCGTATTATGCGCGACGGACGCGCTAAGTTGAAGGGCGCGGTCGCTCGTTTAGAACCCGTCACATCCGACTCGGATGGGCTTCTTCGGGTTGGAGGCAGTGCGGCCTCCGGAAGGCGGATCTTCCATATGAGACTCGCCATCCTCTGTTGTTGCCCAAGCGGCGGACCGCCGGTGCACGCTTTTGCAGTGTCTGATCTGACACATTCGTTGGCAACGCTTGCATGCTGGGTGCAATGCTTTGTTGGCTATTACCCTTTGCAACGCGGAGTTTTGGATTTTTGTCTGCCCGAAGAGCAATCCGTAGCGTTCTGTTTTCGATGTATTGCATGTCTATAGAGTTGAAGGCATCCACGATGCAACCGCTACAGATGGAGTGATTTGCCCGCTGATCGAATCCGAACCTTCGAGACCGTTTGACGGCGTTGGAACCGATTTTGCCGGTATCCCTTTTCGATCAAAGGCTTCTCCCTTTCGTAATGCCCGTATTGTGTGAAGGGCTATTTGTGTGTATTTGTTTGTTTGGCCACCAAGGCTGTCCATTTGGAGTGTGGTATCGGCTCTGACTACGGGAGGCCTTCGTCGCCGCGTTGGATCGCTTTGTTTCGCGTCGAGGTCTACCTTCCCCTTATTAGATCTGATAATGGCACAAACTATAAGGGAACTGTAAATTATCTTAAGGATGTTTCTGTGTTTATTGATAAAAATTGTACTAGTTTAAGTCAAATTGCTGCCCAAAGGGGAATAACCTGGAAGTTTAGTCCCCCAAGTTGCCCCCATTAGGGGATTTTTGAAGCGGCTGTGAAATCCGCAAAGACCCACCTCCGCCGCATTATCGGAGAAACGGCTCTAACTTTTGAAGAGCTGGCCACAGTGTTTTGTAAAGTTGAGGCGGTCCTCAACTCTCGTCCTCTCTGTCCGCTCTCTCCAGATCCAAATGACTTGGAAGCTCTCACCCCTGGTCATTTTTTGGTGGGAGGGCCGTTGAATGCCCTGCCCGAATACCCGTGGAAGGATGAACGCGTATATCGGTTGTCGCGTTTTCAAATGTTGCAGCAAATGAGCCAGGACTCTTTGCGCGTCGCTGGTCGCTTGAATATTTGCATTTGCTGCAGCAAGAAGAGTGAAGTGGACAGACAGGACTGAGCCTCCCAGGGAGGGTGATTTAAGTATTGTTAAAAGAGGCAAATTTGCCCTCATTGGCTTTGGCGACGAGCTCTTCGCGCCCTTATTACGTTTGAGTTCTTGGCGGAGATGGCACTCCGCGTGTGGCTGAAGGTGTTGGTCGACGGTTCGATTTTTAAGGAGAGGTGTGACCTCTCTCGCCCGCCTTCCCGTAGAGTAAGCTAGCGGTCTGCTTCTCAGACCGGGACGGGGGGATGTTTGTAATATATTGGGTAAAACTAAACGCTGGCGTTTCGCATTGCTGCCGCCAGAGGGCGTTCGGGGTTTTCACACTGCTAGCGTGGATGGCGTCAGCGTGTGAGGTGTCCGCCATTGCATTGTATCCAGGAGCGATATCGGTTTGATTTTAATACGCGGAGCGGTCTCGCGTCTTTTGCTTGTTGTTTAGTTTGAGTGATAATTGTGAATTTCCTGTTTGTTAAATAACTATTTAATTTGTGTTTGTGAAAAACTCTGTTATTGTGACTTTTTCTTGTGAGAGGTGAAACGTGGCTGGCTGTTCACATCTGGCTGTTCCCGAGTGAAACTACGGGAAGAAATCTGTTTAGTTGTTCATGGGGAATTAAGCAAGATCTCAAGGGTTAGAGTAGGGTAAATTAGGAATTCCCCCTTCCCGAAGACACTCAAGTTTGGATCCGAAGAGAAAGAAGATTTAGTTTGGTAAGTGTTCAATTCTAGTTAATTTATAGGTTAGGTTATCATATAGGGCCCTGTAGCTCCCTTCATAAGCTACGGTGGTAGCAGACTGCGTATAGCTTAAGTTAGATTCTAGTCGGACAAGCGTGGTGTCGCGTGGAGATTTTTTCCCGGTACTTAATTTTACCGGTAGATTTTTTCCCGGTAAAGTTCCGGTACAGAATTCTTCCCGCCGCTTCGTTTGTCCGGATTCGCTCTGTGCACATTTTCTGGCAGCAGAGCGTAGTTGCTCTGCACACGCTCGGTCAATCAAGCCTTGTAAAATATGCAGACAATGGCAAGATACAAATTCAGGTCAACCAAAGTATAACTATTCTATAATCTTTAGTCAAAGTAAATAGCATATGCAAATAGAAATCGTGATTTTATAATTACATGCATACATACAAATTAAGTTTTTTTAATGCAACGATACAGAATTGGCGCGCAGGTCGTCAAGGGCGTCCGTATAGTCAATCTTAGCTATTAGTTAATTAGCTAACTGTTATGACATGTGATCATGACCATATTTAACGTTTGTAGAGCCGAGTTCAAGTGAGACGAGGTTAAATGCTAAACGATTTTTAGTTTTAGCAAACTCTAACATTTCAAAGCTAAAAAATGGGCATCGCGAATAAAAGTTCTCCAACATTACCAATCCCTCGCTTTCTTTGAAAAAGATTTTTTTGGATAAGTTACGTATTTCTAACTCTCGCTTCACTTTAACAGTACGGAATGGGTGAATAGACCCAAACTATTCATTCGATTGGAAATCGATTTGTACTCGTTTGACCGATCACAGTTTTTGGAGCATCTCCCGAATGTTACCCGGACACTTGTTGAAACCGACAGCCATTGCTATAAAACAGAAATCGTCTGCGACCGACAGGCAGTTCACATTCGAGTTCATACCGATTACGTCAAAACTCGGATAAGATTCGGATGAAGTAATCGATTTATTTCGTTTCCCTATTAATAGTAGACTAATTGGTCTAACTCGCAACAGAAAACTTTGATCCGGGACATGCGTCGTTTGTAATACAACATTAATGATCTATGCATATGATTTCACACTTCTAACGTAGCTTGATGGTATAAAAAATAAAAATCACGTCATATTATAAACGGGGCGTGCAGTCAAGCGTATGTTTTTAAACGATTAAAATAGTCTTTATGCCAACATCGAGTAATAAAAATAGTAGTTTCGATTGGGCTTAACAACCGGATCCGGGCTCGTCCCGCAGTCCCCCCCGCCACAAACACTCAGATTTATTTCATGATGTCATCAATTCGAGTGGATTACACGCAGGTTTAACATTATTTAGCAGCAATTTAAAAATTAAATCATTTGGTTTTAAAATCTAATTAGAGAATAATGAATCTGTTGCTGCTCCACTTTTTTGTGATAGTTATAAAATATGCACAAAAACTGGTCACAAAAATCCGTCCAGCTTTTAATGTTGGGGATCGTAAACTGTTTTTTTTTTTGTCGGTGATTGCGGCGCGTGCGCTTCAGGTAGGAACTTGAAACCTTATCCTCTTATTATGCGACGAAGTTTTGTCGAAAGTTGAAATTTTATAAAGCTAAATGATAACTAACCCTTTTTAAATTTCTGGTTTTAGTATCAAAATATGAGAGATTTTTACAATCGATAACATAGTCTTCGATAAATTACGTAAGTAATAAAATACTCGATTTCTGTTGGGGTCAGGTTCGCCGAATAAGTCGTTCACTCTCGATTTCATCCAACCAGCTAAAAGTTTTTATATGGTCGGAAATAAGGCCCGGCCACTAAAACTGGTCCCGAGATCTTAACAACAAAATACCGGCGCACTCGAATGCGAAACGTAGGATAGTGTTAAAAATGGAGCACAGCCGATAAATAGTTTCACAAAAGAGTTCTCCTAAAAGAACCACATATTTACAATCCGTATTTTGTTAGGACTAGGACTGTTTGCCTTGACCCACCTTTGGCCAAATTGAAATGTGATTTATTTCGGGGGCACATCTACACTTGAATAAGCGCATTGTGTTTTGGGCTGGCGATACGAAAATGACCCTTATAGTTATCAGTAGTGCGTAAGGTTATTCCATCACTAATCCCGAGGAATGTAGTGTGGGAGCAGAAGGGCGAGAGAGTGAGCGGGATGGCAATAAAGGGGAATACGTCTTTGGCTTTACCCCTGTAAACTTGAAATCATAAATTGATGTTTCTGGTTTCTTTTATCTCAAGCGAGTCAAATTAAGTCTGGTCGAGTTTTATTTTTAATTAGGTACCTACATACTTAAAAATCTTTTAAGTGCCTACTATTAAAATAAGTAATAAGTACTCGTTTGTTATCTTGATTAAAGTTATGAAAAAATAATTTATTAGTTATTGTCCACAGCTCCACTTCCATATTCTACAAAATGTTAAAAACAAAGTATCCAAAATAAAAAGTTTCTATTGAGATAATGAGATTTGAACTTACTACTGAGAGGTCAGAACCTTAAGGAACTTCATTATCCTGCAGGACCATAAAGTTCCATCAGGTCGTGTCTATGCTACCAGGTTATTTATGAAGCGACATGTACTTAGCAGCCTTCGCTTGTCAGCAGCAGTGGTAATTAATTACTACCCCCACCCCCACCCCCGATTGAAGTTAACTAAGCGTAGTTCGCTTAGCTCCCTGTGTTTTGACATTCGATGGGCCACTTTGAACTGTATCAGCTTTCTGGTCGATTGCTAATTGAAACATCGATTTGCTTTTCACTACAATTTTCGAATTATTTTCTTTAGGTGCGTTGAGTATTTTATTCTATGGGTATTTCATGAATCTTCACTCAGACAACGTTATTGTCACTTTCTTTCGGGTGATATCGGCTCCAGTCGAAGAAGATAGGGACCTTACTTTGACTAAGTTTTCACTTCTGTCATATTTTTATAAATTTTCTCGTCTCAAGAGATGATGCATTTCGCTTGTATAACCAAGCAATGTAGTACGTAGGTGTGTAAACCGTAAAGAATTTGTAGTGTTGTAAAGCTGTCGTCGGCCCAAGTTATGTACTATATCAGACGCACCGAATTGCATATAAAAGTACATATCTCCCAACGTCTTTGTACGCGAGAGTGGAGAAAAATATATGCAACTGAATCCTATCCCGAGACGAGATGCGCCTTTAGCGCAAAATGACAAGGCTACAGAATTGACACATTATATAAAAAAATAAAGAAAATAAAAGTGCGCCTCTGTTGGTACCTAATTTATCTTCCATTATATTCTATCATTGATCTTGTCAACGCACAGCATGATCTGGCAAATGGATAAATTGGCCATTTCATCAAATGCTCTACCATTTCGTAAAATGGACTATTCTACAATTTGGCTATGATACTCCAGATTTGGAATCAGCACAAGTTTTGAATCTTAAATCAAAGACGACGCTCTTATTTTTATATTTTTTTAATAAGTTGTACTCTTATTCTTTGATACATTTAAGTGGGGGTGCTTATTTTAAATTCGTTCTACAATAGAAATCACGTATAAAATTTTTAAATCCTTCTGCATTGGCAATATTTTACGCCTCCAGCGAGTCGTAGTATGTAATGCGCCCGATAATATATTCAGATCGCATTTATTCTCACAGCATAGGCACCGAAACAAGGTTTTGTTAGCGAGACAATCCCCCGGGCTAGCATTTCTGAAACCTTTACAGGTAAATTTGAGAGAAACAAATACAAATAGGAGAATGATTCAGGATTCAAAACGTATGTAACCAAAGAGGCTACCGAGACCAATTCTATATTTTGCTTTTTTAGTCAAACGTTATGACTGAAGCATTCTTTAAATAAAACAAGACTTAGTACCAGACTATAAAAAATCTCATAAGTGCAATGAACCCAAAGATAATAAATTTTGATTTGAACAGTTCAATTACTGCATATATAGTACGACACAACTACTGCCGGATATAACATTCCGAACATTGAATACAAAAATAGTCCCCCCTTTCCATTTGTGTCTGGTATTATAATTGAGTGGCATAGGGGCCTCTTAACCCCGCATTCGTATTATAGAGTGCGCTTCAGCCATAAATCCCTGTGCACATTACATGTCGTCGGACGGGCATTGGAAGAAGTACTTGGGCCCAATATGGCCGCCAAGAAGTTAGAACTGCCAGACTTGAGAGGAATATTTTAGGTTCGAATTTTAAAATCTTCCATTCTGATCCTTCTCAAGTTTCGACCAAAGTTTTGATGGGTAACCTACTTTTAAATAGAATTTCTGTAAGCTAGATGCATTTTCTGAGAACGTTACTATTTAAGTACTAGTGTAGCATCGCTCAAATAAATATAAATTTAGGAGTAGCCCTAATATACTCATATTCTGTTAAAATTAACCAAATAATAACGAAAAATTATTCTCCAAATGATAGTAGAGGTAGCCAACTTACTGACTGAAAAATCAACATTATCATTGAAAATATGTTTTACAAAACGATTAGCCAGTTTCACTGAGTCTCACAGTCATACTCATACATAGTAATATTTAATCATGCTGTAACTTTGTCGCTTCTTTAGGTCTAAAGTTCATTCGCTTTCATAACGTAGCTGTAATTAAATACAAAAAACAATGCGCTTCATTTTCGTATTATTTAAAAGAACGGCCAGAAATAATATCTTCTTATAAAACTAAGGACCTAGAATCATCTTCTTAGGTAATACATTTTGGGCCCTGTAGAGAATAAAATCTTTGATTCTTTACAACATATAAATTGATAATGATAACTAGGTACTTCTGACTCAATGCGATATTGTATTCGTCTGATACAACGAACAATCTTGGTCTTAAGAAGCTGTCAGAGGATTCACAGATAATCTTTGATCCCATCTACGGATTTGAGAGCGACCGGTTATATCACTAACGAGGTTTCTGAAAAGAATACAAATAAAATAAAAACTTATTAAAAGTAATATTTCTTATTTGCTTGAGTAAAACACAAAAATTTATATGTAACAGCCGTTAACTAATAATTTTACATAGAAATCTACTGCAAATACATATTCATTCATTCATATAATTTTAGACATGTAAACACATGACGGATCTCGACGCGAAATAAGGGCAAATACTCGTAGCAGTCACTGTTTCGCGTAAATTTTCGGTCATCTAGGAGCCACAGTATTTAATGCATCTAGACTCTACTTCTAAAAATATGAAGAAACATCAACGGTCATCCAGTCTTTTAGAACCGCGTACGTATCAACCTTCAGCTTAGGGACATCACCCACCGGTTTAGTAAAAATCTGTTCATGTTGTTTTTATCAAAAGTAAATCTTTGAATCCACATTATGAGGCTTGATTAGACATATTTTTTTATACTTTATTCGTATTAGTCTAATCTAAGCAGTATTTAAAGATCACTGATTTAAAGTGAAAAAACTAAAATAAATAAAAAAAAAAAAAATCTTTAGCTTCTAGCTGCATTTACTGGATAATGGAAATCACCTCGTCTGAATAATCGGGTCGAACTCACGAATGCGCATAGTTATCAGACCTTGTGTTTCGGGTACGAATATAATAGTGTCTTAAGGCCGATTGTTTAGATAGGATCGGCGGTTTAGATGAGATTTATCTCCATAATTAGCAAGCTCTTAAACATAATCCTTCCCGCTTGGCGTAATAACATCAATATTGGCTTGGGCTTAAACAGGATTGGAACCTGTGCTGAAATCGTAAGTAACAAGACAGATTATACAAGTATTGTGTTACTCTTTAAATATGCCTTGGATATTGTTAATCTTTTGGACGGTACATTCATTGTCTTTGATGTCAGGTTGTCGTCCCAAAATTCAGATTCCATTGGCCATAAGCTTTAATCCATAAGGTTTTGTCAGTAAGTAAGCCATTTCCCACTTATTTAAACCTGTTAGTGCATTGTGGACCAGAAAACACTGATTATAACGGTGGTCAGTAAAAGGTTGGTATTGACTATAATAAAATAAGACTGCGTTTGCGCATGACAGCATGGAAACCACAAACAGAATTGTTGATCTCCAACATTATAAAACTGACGAGCTTGATTGTATTGAATTGAATTTACGCAATTAAAAAATATTTCTGTGCCATTATGACTAGCCTACAATCACGAACTTGCCACGAGAGTGAAGCCGTGAGCTCTGAGCAGCTTGTTTCTTATCTATACATATAATAAAACAGTAAAAATATTTTGTCTGTACATTTAGTATTTTTGACTAAAATGGATAGAGGGACACCTAAAAAGAACAATAGAAAGCAAAAAAATTTTTTTGGAATTTCTTGTCTGTCTGTCTGTCTGTCTGTCTGTCTGTATGTATGTACGCGTTTCACGCAAAAACTACTGGACGGATTTGAATGAAACTTTTTTTGTTGTATAGCTATTAAGCCTGGGCAACATATAGGCTATAATTCATTTTGAAAACTGGAACACCTGATGAAGAACCATAACAGAACAGCTAAACCATAAGAAATATGGAAATGGTGCCTTAACAAAAGTCGTTCAACCTGATGAGCATTTTCTGCTGACGTATAAAAATTGAAGATCTGGAACATCTGATGAAGAACTGCAAGAGACCAGCTACACTATAACATATATGGAAATGGCGCCTTAACAAAAATCGTTCAACCTGATGAGCATTTTCTGTTGACGTATAAAAATTGAAGATCTGGAACATCTGATGAATAACTCCAAGAGACCAGCTACACTATAACATATATGGAAATGGCGCTTTAGCAAAACTTGATTAATCTGATGAGTATTTTCTGTAGACGTATAAAAATCGAAGATCCGAAACATCTGAAACTGTTTGGAACACAAAAATACTTTTCATCTAAGCAAAACTCACGCGGGCGAAGCCGCGGGCGACAGCTAGTAATATCTATAAGTGTAGAGAAATGTGTATCACAATTAATCATAAGCGTTTTGTTGTGATCAAGACGTGGATATTATAGTTACAAAAGTTATAATTAGTCAATGAGTATCAGTTATTCTCACGAGCGAGTTATAAACTTATCGCAAGTTAGTTAGCAACTAACTGATATCACGTAATAAGGAAGCTGCAGAGGGGTAACTTGTACAGACTTCTGAAAACAAATCAACCTGTTAAAATAGTAAAGGTAGTATATACTTTCTTTTTTTTATATGTCACCACAGAGAGAGGTAGAACATGTGCTATAATATATTCTTATGTAATGTATGTTACATTATGTTTACCCTGTAAATAATCTTTATACTGTGGCCCTTTAGTTTAGTTAATCGAAATACTCTACATCCTTATCTATACAATAATAAAACAGTAAAAATATTTTGTCTGCACATTTAGTATTTTTGACTGAAATGATAGAGGAACACTTAACTATTATAGAAAGCAAAAAAAATATTTGAAATTTTTTGTCTGTCTATCTGTCTGTCTGTCTGTATGTACGCGTTTCACGCAAAAACTACTGGACTGATTTGAATGAAACTTATTTTTTGTTGTATAGCTATTAAGCCTGGGTAATTGATTTTGAAAACTGGAACACCTAATGAAGAACCTTAACAGGACAGCTAAACTATAAGAAATATGGAAATTGTCCCTTTGCAAAAGTTTATCAATCTGACGACCATTTTCTATTGACGTATAAAAATCGAAGATCAGGATCATCTGATGAAGAATTCCAAGAGACCAGCTACACTATTACATATATGGAAATGGCGCCTTAGCAAAAGTCGCCTGATGAGCATTTTCTGCTGACGTATAAATAGACAGGACACGGGATAGGACAAAGGGACTCGCGATGGGAGTGGTGGTACACGGGAAATTGTAGAGCAGATGAAGATCGTTTATTAAATAAAATATCACTTTTGATTAATTTTAACACCGCGACTGTTCTACAAGTACCTAATATATTCACGCGGGACACGGGATAACCAAATGGCTGAAATTTTGAGTACTGAAGTTTAGGTTACTACAGTTTGGAACACAAAAAGATTTTTCTTCTAAGCGAAACTAACGCGGGCGAAGCCGCGGGCAACAGCTAGTTCTTTTCTTACTAAATAAACTGTTCATTCCGTGTAAATTTCAGTTTCTCTATAATAATTGTTACATAACTCTAATTGTATATTGAATTTTAAAGTTGCACATACTTATAAAAATAAAAAATACCCAAAGCAAAGGTCATGACAAAGTTTTCAAATTATAACATCAACAAATTGTAAATCACAAAACTTCGTGTTTATATTTAAATGAAATTTATGAATAGTTTTATGAAACAGTCTCTAATTAAGTCAGCTTCATTTATGATTCTGTTTAACTTTCAACTCGTTATGAGGTGGACAAAGTTCCAAGCGGCTCTATATTCCTCTAATTGGAGGACCTTGTCACAACGGCCTAAACATTCCCAAGTTTGAATAGAAAACGTTCATTACAGTTGAGACGTTACTACATGGCCAGTATCGTCAAGTAGGGTAACGTAGTGATTAACTGACCGTAACGGGTAATGTCCGAAAATTACCGGCAATGCGTCAGGTCTGCCCGACCTTCACTTATTGTCAAGTTGACTTCAGTTCGATTTAAATTTTTAATATGTTATCCGCCTGCAATGTTGTCTGGGTTTAGAAGTGCTATATTTTTGTAACAAGTGCTCAATTTTGTCACAGAACCTCTCTAGGTATGTAACGAGAATCTATACTTCATATTTTTGACAAAACCACTGTATGGCTTCTCTATACTATAGGGCTAAGGAATAGCTCACTTCCAAGCAGTACAAAACCTTGGTTCTAAAATTGATATCACGAAGGAAAGGCTTATTGAAAGAATTTTATTTACCTATCTATCTCGAGTAGATTAAACGTGCCACGAACTTCCAACTTTTGACAAAGTTTTTGAGAAATGACAGTAATTTCACAGTTGTTTGATTTTTAATTGCTCGCGATTTTGGTTTGAAACCAGCTGAGTAACCTGGGGATTTAGAAAGATGAGGGGATTTTTACCCTTTGAAACTTGTTTAATATTTCTTCGATTCCACCCCTGTCTCCATCGGTCAGCCAGGTCTGTCAAAAAAAGTTAGATATATAGATATTTAAACAAATCTAAACTTCTCTTGACATCGTTCTCAACTAACAATTTACTGAGCTGCAAAAAAGGATGGAGATCATAGTTATTTATATAAATTTCAACATAAAATATTTTAGAAATGTTTCAATATACGCAAAAAGAATCTGTCAATAAACAATTCATGAGTATTTACAAAAGTTTTTCTTAAGATCACGTCATGAAATGAAGCATAAAAACCGAGTTATATATTTTTAATTACAAGCATGTTCCTCTTCCCAGCAGGTGCGTACATTAGTGTCAGAGACACACCACGACTGCCCAAAATGTTACGCACTAAATTTAAAATTTTGCTGAGGGAATCAAATATCATTCAGTGATAACTAGTGCCAGAATATAAAAAATCTGGACTCTCTCCAACAATCGATTACATTACTCGATCGTTAAAAGGAAACCGTCGTATATCTAGCGTGCGATCTTCTAAGTTCTAGTAACATTAGTATTGATTCATTTCGTAGGCAATTTCAGCAAACAGTCTATTGGAAATTTAAATAAAAAGTACGTTCTCAAACACGTCTCTCAAACTTGACTAATAACGCAAATCAAAACCTTAAGTAATTTAGTGAGGAAAACTTGATGACTATGATAACGAAGTAGTTTTCTAAGGTTATTATTTTTTTATACGGCTTATTTAAGATTTATTTCCCAAATGGTCCAAAATAAGTCTGTGCTGTGGCTCCAATCCTTATTTACAAAGTGTATACGTATGTAGTATAATAATACAGTTAATTGTTTTATTTATTTATTTATTTATTTTTAAAAATTTATGATTTTTTAAATATTTTTTATATAAAAATAACATACAAAACAATGATATGATACAAAAGAATATGCAGGTTTGGAATATTTATTTATTAAAATTATTAAATATCATAATTAAGTATATAACAAATACAGAATAGTCAATAACTAATACAGTTAATTGATAGATATATGTAAAGTTAAAAATGGGTTTATTAATGCACTGTATATTTTATTTACCAATGAAAAAATTGACTGAAAATTTGTTCCCAGGAATCAAATTGTTGAACATATGAAAATTCTTCAAACTGCGCTTGATACGTACAAGTTTGTTTGTTCTTAGGTTATCTGTTTGATCAGCAAATATTTGAAACCTTATCAGTATGCGAAATATCGTTTGAATTATAACCCACCTATATCTTTGAGTGGCAGCTGTCAAAATGTCAACTTCGTATCGATTTTTGAGAGTTTTATCGACTGTGTTAGATTGTTGAGGAGTAGAATTGCATATTTCTTTACATCTCATGTTCACAAGTGTTATCGTTTCTTTTTTACACGACTGACCAAAAAAGGAGTGTTATGTTTTCAGGGTTCATGAATGTAAGTTTCTATATTCCACCATAAGTTCTGAATGGCTTAACAGATTTTGATGTGAGAGGTATTTTTGGATTTCTTGAATTTCTCCGAGTGACATAGGCTATGTGAGTTGTCAGTCGCGTTTTTTTAATAATTAGCTTGTTCTATATTCTTACAGTTTTCAAGAAAATTATATATTTTTTTAACAGAAATACACATTTATAATCCAGGACACCCTGGAGAGAGATTTATTTTTATCTGTCTAATATAAGATCAATATAAAGTTTTAAAAAAGTTAGGACACGACAGAAAGAGGTGAATTTACCTGCTTATCACTGCAGTGAGCTATCATTAACAGCTAGGAAAATCCCCTTTAATGCATTCTGTGAAATGCTGCAGGGATACAAATAGATAAAAATATTTCTGTTCCGATGAATTCTATTTCAGAGACATTTATGTGTCAATAAACGAAGAAATACAATGAGAAATAGAAATAAGAGTGAAAAGTTTACTAATTAATGAAGGATGTAGCTAAAATTTCATTTACCTATTCATATAAGCCGAACCATGACCCAAAACATTCACACCGTGTTATAAATAGTTTGTTAGGCGAAACTACTAAATACCCGCGACCAATTACTCTATAAATTGGATGAATGAATGTAGAGTACTTATTTCATAATTTTCCCAGTAATTAATAAAATAATTCACATAGCGTGTCTACCCCATTACTGACTTATCGAATAGTATTGGAACAATAGTCAACCTTGTTAATGAACGTTTTCATGATCCCGCCGAGGTCGTGGGACCGCCATGACTCAATGCGCTCAGCGAGTCGCTGACACACTTCTTATGAGAATTCCAGCGCATGTGTTTATTTATATTTCTGCTTAACTCGCAAATCTAGAATTTCTATACTTAGAAGTACATTGTATATGTATCATAATTGTTCATTTAATATCTGCGACAGAATCCTATCGCTTTATATACTGTGAACGAGAAATACTCTTACTTTTAAAGTCGTCAACGCCCAAAAACGCGCCCAGACCTTTTAGTAAACTACCAAAGCGAATATAAGATGATTTCAATTTGTTTGCTATCGTTATATTGATCGTTATATTTTAAGGCAGAGCACTCTTATATAATATCTTTAGTCTGTGAACTCAGATGCTGTTTCTACAGTTCGAATGATCAAGAAGGCATTCTAAGAAAACATATTACTTGTTTCACTAGAACATAAAGCCCAGTTCCTTCATCTTAAAGCCTATAAAACAATGAAAATTGTCGACAAGCTATAAAGCCGCTAAACGATACTGTCCATTGTTCAGACTATGACACCGATTCCGTATTTTACTAACAATAGTTTATTGTTTGCTGTGACTGCAATGGTCAGACAGTAGCAATTGCCTAATCGTAATATATATTTAGCTGGACGTTATGAAAGATGATTAAATATTAAGACATCGAGATACAACAATGCACTATTTATAATTCTGAAATTGTCTGAAATGAACCATGATTATGAGACTCGTCGAAATATATTGTGCAGATTTCGGTGAAATTTGTTATATGAGTAGTAGTGTGATAACAAAAAGTACTTCACAGCTTATCACTAAAAATCCTGTCAGTTGCAGAGAAAACTGACCCTCCTATCTCAGGTGGTGGCAGCTGCTGTACTGAAAATGTTGGTGCTACCATAGTAGAGCTAAACCTTTGCAGATTGCATGAGAAACAGATGTCCGATCTTTAAAGCAAATAATAACCATCCTTCAGGATGGTTATTATTTGCTATATATATAATAAAAGGAGGGAATGTGCAGAACATTTTTAGGAAGCCACTAAACAGATGTACAGATGATATATCTTTCGCGCGGCTCAATGTGTGCGAGGGCTTGTGAGTATGTAGACATAATATGATTTTAGAGTTCCGTACCTTATAAGCCATAAACGGAACCATTATAAGATTACTTTGTTGTCCGTCTGTTAAACTTTTTTTTCTTCTGAACGCTTAAAGGTATCAAGTTGAAATTCATATCAAATACTCGGATCCACAGTCTCTTTCAGCATTAATATAATCGAATTTATACTTAAACGCGATCAGGAGATATTACCGTGAATATTGCGAATTTTCGCATATTTTGCGATTTCAGACGGGAATCAAAACCTAGTACTTTCTGTTGACCTAAAATTAGGATATTTGGCAAAAAGCAAAGTCTTACAGTACTTGTGCAGGAATAAATCTAAGAATTGAAAATATGTAACAAACTTATTTTTGCGCTTGATGCAGTATGAATCCTTGGGATCGAACTGCAAAGTTAAGTTTGTTTATGAAACTAGTTGGCGTTTAAGTTACAGCTATAATGTGAGATGCTTTGCGTGTACGGAACCCTCGGTGCGCGAGTTTGACTTGCACTTGGCCGGTTTTTTTTGCCCAACACATTGAGCTGAGCGCAAAGATGAGTTGAATTATCTGTAACAAGTTGTCAAGTATCACAGGCGTCTTCGTGCCAGTTGATGTTTGTAATCCTGATGATATCACATCGCGTGTCACCGCGACATACCCCGGCGGCCATGGGTAATGGGTTACGTGGAGGTAATCAGCTTTTAATGGCATTTGTTCGTTTCGCGAATACTTGCGAGATTCATGCTGGTGTTATATTATAATTTTTATTACTGTTTTTCTTGCGCACGAACTTTATTTTCCCATTAATTTTGTTAACAAGTCGACAAACTTAGAAATTATTGCTGATTAACAAAAAAATTATAAG
This sequence comes from Ephestia elutella, assembly GCA_018467065.1. Classification (NCBI taxonomy): domain Eukaryota; kingdom Metazoa; phylum Arthropoda; class Insecta; order Lepidoptera; family Pyralidae; genus Ephestia; species Ephestia elutella. Next base: position 11,381,475 of record CM031585.1, read on the forward strand.
GTAATTAAAACAATTTTATGCAGTGAAGGCACAAAGCTAGCTATTTGTGAAAACAGTAGAAATCAGCAACCGAAAACAGAAGATCAAATCCTCCTCGAAGCTTCAGGATAATGAACCATCAAATTATATTGATGAATTGCGTTTCACCCCTGCGTAATCGCCATGGTGTAGCAGGGTTGCCAGCTGCGACTTTAACTTTCTTTTTTTTTTTTTTCAAAAATTCAAAATTTCTTTACTTCTCTCCACAATCTAACATTCACAGAAATAGGAAGTATAAGGTCAAGAATAATAGTATCTATAAGATTGTGAGAGACTGGTGTCTGAACTAAGCAGAGCCTGTATCTCAGTACACCAGCCTCTCCCCTCTAAGTGTAAGTTAACAGACTTATTCAACAAATTTAAGTACATGGGAAATATGGAGAGCATAATATTACCGGTAATATGCTATGATTATGATACTTAATTACTTAAAATCTAAAATTTATGAACAAATAGTACGTTGTTTTATTGTCGTACCGTGAATCTAGAAAAACTAAAAATAAAAATTGAAATGTGTTGTGTACAGTGATTATGTGTGTTTGTGATGTATGTGTGTCAAACTAAACCAAGGGTAGAATCAGATTTTCAGTATCAGAGTAGCTGAGACTTTGAAGGACATCGGTAACTTTTTTTTTACAAATAAATTTCGAGAGTAAGTAAAGGCCTAAATTGCGATTGAGTTTGTTATAGAGGAAAGGTCCGAGGTAGCAGTGAAATCGATGTGAGAAAGCTGTAATGAAAAAATAAAAATTATAAATAAAAATATTGAATACTGAATAATTATTCCTGAAATATAAGAAACTTACCGCACGCAACCTGCGAGCGTGTATGCAGTGGTGAGTTAGTGGAAGCGACAGATACCTGAGGATCATAGCAAGTGGATCCATATTTTGTCTACTCCCGCGGGAACAGAAGTGATAATGTCTATGTTTGTAAAAACTGTAACCAAAAACAGGTTTAGCTTAGCTTTAGTTAAATGATCATATCATCATTATATATTGATAGATATCATCATTTGACTAGAATATTTTATTTTGTCCGATAAAATCTTCGAGAAACCCAAACCAAGTTCTGCTTTAACTAAATAAAAGTAAAGTAAAAATAAGGAAGGTTTGGGTTTTCAAGAAATACATCCGGCTTTTAGAAGAGTTATTGCTCTGACGCCATACGGTATTTATATTTCAAGTCTGGCAACCCTAGCTCGGTACAACTCCTATTCCGACGGGCAACTTTTGTCAGGAATTTGTCCCGGAATGTTCCGACGTCCTGCGTCCTCTCCCGCAGGGAACTAAGACGTTAAATCCTGGTTACACCTATTGAGCCTTTGCTCACTTCGTTAATGGAAACAAATTGTCGAATAAATTGCTACAAGAAATAAACACCATCGGTTTACGGAAAAAGCCTCAGCGAAAACAAGTTTGGTTTGTAATTCAACATTTTTGTGTTAGATCGTCATTGGCGAGGTGTATTATGCTTTTTGTTTTTTAGAACCGATTGCAGTTTAGGACAAATATTTCTGTAGGAACCTACAAATGTTCATCCATTGTTAGGGAGGAATACTCAATAAATTACCATCCTCTCCCAACAGAGCAGGGTATGTACTACGTATGCTACCATTATAGAGCAACATGGATTCCTTGAAGTCCTTGTTGCTTGAAGGCTACCAACAACTGCTATCGTAAGCCAATCTTCTGGTCGTCTTAACTTTTGTCCCTAACGAAGGGTTTTCTTTCTTTCGTTTATGATTATCATTATTAGGAGGCCCTAGGAGTAGTTAGGACAATTTACAATAGCAATCAAAACGACTTTTTACAACACAGACGATTTTTATCACTTAAAACATTGTGGCAATTGTGACGAAATAGAATGAATACAATTTAGAAATGTCTACTGAACTTAGTTTAGATTGACATTTTCGCGAAATCATATAAGTACCATGTTAATGGGCTTAGCACGAACTAAGTACGCGCGGCAACTAATAAGAGTCCTTAGTTAAGAGTGAACTCATCGCACAAGCGCACTTACGCAATTGGTGACATCACTATTGAATTATTTGTTTATAATCTACTCATCCTGAGTTGCAATAGCCTTTAATTACTTTAAAGGTGAAGGCCAAAGTCAATATTTAACAGGTAAAGCTCATTTGCAGACATCCGGCTATGGTTTGATCATGTAAGCCTTTATGTATTATGAGATAAAACGGAGGCAAATTTCTTTGGTTTAAATCCACACAGGCGAAAGCTAATATTTATCAACACATACAAATATTTTTTTTTGACAATTTAAATAAAAGAAAAAGACGTAATTCGGTAGTACGGTAGAAAGTTAAAGAACAAACAGTTGATTTTACCTCGTCACTGTTCGCTTCAAGTCAGAGTCAATGCGCTAAGATCTCCGAAGGGGAGATAGGGAGATAGGAAGCTCGATGGAAGGGCGCGTTTAGCACCGAACCGATCGCAGGAAGTAGATACGATGCCCCTAGAATCAGACGTCTTATCAGCGAAACTAATTTTGTGCAACTAACGATTTATCGAATAAGGTCGCTCCCACGGTCTGTCAATCCAAGATGTGAGTTCTGCATGAACAAATTTCCGTATGCAATGATATCTTCCAATGTCTAGTAGTGTATGTATTTTTAATAGACTCACAAAAAAATTAAATAATTGTTTAGCAATTTTAAACGCTAAGAAAACAACCGGCAATCGTTTGGATTAGCAAAGGAAATAAATGTTTTATCTATATCTATACATATAATAAAACAGTAAAAATATTTTGTCTGTACATTTAGTATTTTTGACTAAAATGGATAGAGGGACACAGATAAGATTTGGAACATCTGATGAAAAGCTCCAAGAGACCAGCTACACTATAACATATATGGAAATGGCGCCTTAGCAAAAATCGTTCAACTTGATGAGGATTTTCTGCTGACGTATAAAAATTGAAGATTTGGAACATCTGATGAATAACTCCAAGAGACCAACTACACTATAACATATTATATGGATATGGCGCCTTACCAAAACTTGATTAATCTGATGAACATTTTCTGTAGACGTATAAAAATCGAAAATCCGAAACATCTGAAACAGTTTGGAACACAAAAAGATTTTTCATGTAAGCGAAACTCACGCGGGCGAAGCCGCGGGCAACAGCTAGTCTACGTATATAATCCATACTAATATTATAAATGCGAAAGTTTGGATGTGAGTCTGTCAATCACGCAAAATCTACTGGACGGATTTCGATGAAATTTGGTACAGAGGTAGATAATGACCTGGAATAGCACATAGGCTACTTTTTATCCCGGAAAAAATGGTTCCCGTGAACATGGGATACCAATTATAGTAACGCCCAATATTATCTGTTCCCGTGGGAAATTCACGCTGGCGAAGCCGCGGGTGAAAGCTAGTAAAAAAATAGTTCTTCCTATCTGTTATATTACTTCGCATAGAAAATACATAGAAAATGATACAAACAAGTCCGTAGTTGCACAGCGGCATCCTTGACGCGCGCGGTTCCGGCCGTCTCCGATGCATTCAGTTGCAGTCGCATGCACCAGCCCATTGTTTATTTCAATTTGCGCCACAACTTCGTTACGAGCAAATGTTGCGCTACTTCTATTTTATTGGAGCGTTCACTGTTTAGATTATACCATGGTTTTGGGTACTTCGCTTTTGTTGGGAGAGGAACTATTTGATGGATGCAGGATGGAAATGTTTAACTTAACGACTAGTTAAGTGTAAAACGTTGTCGTATTTGTTTCTACCGTCGACCTGATGCACGGAAAAGGGTTTTATCATCCGACCAATCATGTAAACATAGGAATCAAACATTTACCGGGACCTGAAATAAACCACCACCACCACCACCACCATACCACCCGCCATAAACTGAAATTTCACCCAAACCACCTGGATGACTGGTTGTCAACCACCGTGCGTTTTAAAAAGACACTTCTTGCCACGTACGACCAAACTGTGGAATCAGCTTCCCTTCCTGCGGCAGTGTTCCCGAACCGATACGACATTGGAACCTTCAAAAACGAGCCTACGTCTTTTTAAAAGGCCGGCAACACTCCTGCGATACCCCTGGTGTTGTGGTTGTCCATGGGTAGCGGTGATTACTTACCATCAGGTGACCCGCTTGCTCGTTTGTCGCCCTATGTTATAAAAAAAAACCTGAGAATTTTAATGAACCCTTTTCATATTCCTATTGAGTTACCAACGTCAGACTCCTAATTAGCTTGATGCTAATAACCATGAGCCTACTTAAAACATTGTGTACATCTCATTTAATTTGCCAAAAAGTAGGAAACCCCGTTTATTTAACTCTTAAGCTCTTAATTACATTAAAATACCGCAGTTACCGGCAAATGAAAAAGAGGTCAAGTCTTTGGAGGCTTACAATATTTATGCAGAAAGTTAATCCGAACTAATTCAATTAGAACCGTTGGAAAATCAATAACCGAACATTTGGCTATACGTGAAATTGAGATACAACAAGTCAAGTGTTTTGTTGTTTGTATCATGGTGGGAACTTGCCAAATAAAATGGAATTTCATAGAAGAGGGAGACCACAGAAGAGATGGTTGGGCTATGTGAGGGACGATATGAAGGAGTTGGGAGTGGATGTTAGTATAACGGGAAACAGAGATATGTGGAAGGATAAGACATATAGTGCCGACTCCAGATAATGGGATTGGTTGAGGAATATGATGATGTAGAGCTCCATCCATAGAACATTACATACCTCTTACTTACAATATATGGACCGTTTCTTGAACGAAAACATGTTACACTACATATGAGTGCAGGCGAGCCAGGATTTTTCCTGGTGTTAGATATTCATATTACTATGCTCCTATTAATTTGATATTAATTTCTAAACTCATGAATTTTATTTTGCTTGTTTTTCTACATCTCTTTATTTTAAAGTCGGTATAAAGCATCGGCCTACAAACCACAAACAAACAATTGAGACTTGAGTTTCCGTAGTTCCTTTAGCTCCAGGCGTCAGACTTCAGCCTCAGCCTAGTGAATGATAAATACGCAACAGCAATGGGTATTGATTCTCTCTAGTCACTCCCCAATACGATTTGCCGAGTTTAGTATCGATACTCTGACATAGCGTTAATTAGGTAAGGTTAAGGTATTTTTTTTATACTCCATATCTTTTTTAAATTCTCCTTTTACATTTGTATGATGTTATGGTACCTAATAACGTAAAAACTCAACAGTTACTCTCTAGAGGCTGGCTTTCATATGCACTTTTCCCGCTAGTCGCAGAGAGACAACAAAGTGAACAGATAATGTAGGCGAGTACATTATAGTTAAGTGAGGTATAGAAAGAATTACCTAATACATTTGTGTCCGTCTCTAATGCAAGTTTTCTGATGTAAGATTAACCAATTATACAGAACCCATGAAGTATCGATAGTTTCCAATTAAACGATAAGAATACTGATAACATTTTTCATTACTTTTCGCTTATTGGTATAGAGATTTATGCATTTGCGATGAGATGAAGTTTAGACGAAAAGAAAACAGCTACGGAAGTTTAAATTTAAGCCTGCATCACACGTTTTTAGCCAAAACAGGCGTTACTGAATTGACCCTGGTGCCAAAACTAAATCATTATTGATAATAAAAATAGTACTATAGGCTTCTCAAATAACTGCTACTACTTATACGAGACAGATAAAAATATTTTGCCTTTTATTTTTGCGTAAATACCTTCCAGAAAACACGAAAAATACGAAAAACAAGGTTCACGGCTTTAACGAAATCATTATGTAAAACACAAATTATAATTTCTACATAATGTTAAATCGCGAGTTTATTAAACTAGCTACAAGTTGCTCGTTTTAGATTTTTGAAAAATAACTCGAAAAAAAGATTATATATCGTAACAATTCACTAAGAAATTCCCCATACATTTTTTGTATGGCAATGCCATCGCTCAATATATACGAGTTCCAAGCCTACGAAAAATCAGTCTGCCGGTAAGAGTCAAGGGGAATCCACGTCGCTCTGCTGCTCGGGAGGCATTTAATTTTCGCGTGTTCATGTATTCACAGACAGCAGAGAGTAATGTAGATCAGAGTTACATATTTATTACTTTTAATCTTTTTAAAATTTATATAGGTACCATTTTCATACTCATGAATGATGGCCGACAATTTTTGATGAAATAGAAATCGTAATAAATCGCAATCATAGAAATCGCAATAAATCGAAATCATAGAAATCGAAATCATAAAAATCAAAATAAATCTAAATCAAGATCCAAGATGGCGGACAACTTTTTTTTTTTAACTTTTTGCGATATGTATATCGTTTCATAAGTTTTTCAGTGCGCTGATTACGAAAATAACATTTATTTTGGAATCCAAGATGGCGGACAACTTTTTTCACGTTTACAATATGGGTATGGTTATATAGGTATTTCGGTGCGCTGATGACAAAAATAACATTTATTTTGAGATCCAAGATGGCGGACAACTTTTTCAAGTTTACAATATGGGTATGGTTATATAGGTATTTCGGTGCGCTGATGACAAAAATAACATTTATTTTGAGATCCAAGATGGCGGACAACTTTTTTTCAAGTTTACAATATGGGTATGGTTATATAGGTATTTCGGTGCGCTGATGACAAAAATAACATTTATTTTGAGATCCAAGATGGCGGACATTTTTTTTTTCAATTTTGCAATATGGTTAACATGTTGTAGGTTTTTCGGTGCGCTAATGACAAAAATAACATTTATTTTGAGATCCAAGATGGCGGGCAGTTTTTTTTTCAAGTTTACAATATGGGTATGGTTATATAGGTTTTTGGAGACGCTGATGACGAAAATAACATTTATTTTGAGATCTAAGATGGAGGACAGTTTTTTATTTTATTTTACAATATGGGTATCGTTTTATAGGTTTTGGGGACGCTGATGACGAAAATAACATTTATTTTAAAATCCAAGATGGAGGACAGTTTTTTTATTTTATTTTACAATATGGGTATCGTTTTATGGGTTTTCGGGGACGCTGATGACCAAAATAACATTTATTTTAAGATCAGCGTCCCCGAAAACCCATAAAACGATACCCATATTGTAAAATAAAATAAAAAACTGTCCTCCATCTTGGATCTCAAAATAAATGTTATTTTTGTCATCAGCGCACCGAAATACCTATATAACCATACCCATATTGTAAACTTGAAAAAAAGTTGTCCGCCATCTTGGATCTCAAATTAAATGTTATTTTTGTCATCAGCGCACCGAAATACCTATATAACCATACCCATATTGCAAACGTGAAAAAAAAGTTGTCCGCCATCTTGGATTCCAAAATAAATGTTATTTTCGTCATCAGCGTCCCCAAAAACCTATAAAACGATACCCATATTGTAAAATAAAATAAAAAACTGTCCTCCATCTTGGATCTCAAAATAAATGTTATTTTCGTCATCAGCGTCCCCAAAAACCTATATAACCATACCCATATTGCAAACTTGAAAAAAAAAACTGCCCGCCATCTTGGATCTCAAAATAAATGTTATTTTTGTCATTAGCGCACCGAAAAACCTACAACATGTTAACCACATTGCAAAATTGAAAAAAAAAATGTCCGCCATCTTGGATCTCAACATAAATGTTATTTTTGTCATCAGCGCACCGAAATACCTATATAACCATACCCATATTGTAAACTTGAAAAAAAAGTTGTCCGCCATCTTGGATCTCAAAATAAATGTTATTTTTGTCATCAGCACACCGAAATACCTATATAACCATACCCATATTGTAAACTTGAAAAAAAAGTTGTCCGCCATCTTGGATCTCAAAATAAATGTTATTTTTGTCATCAGCGCACCGAAATACCTATATAACCATACCCATATTGTAAACTTGAAAAAAAAGTTGTCCGCCATCTTGGATCTCAAAATAAAGGTTATTTTTGTCATCAGCGCACCGAAATACCTATATAACCATACCCATATTGTAAACTTGAAAAAAAAGTTGTCCGCCATCTTGGATCTCAAAATAAATGTTATTTTTGTCACCAGCGCACCGAAATACCTATATAACCATACCCATATTGTAAACTTGAAAAAAAAAACTGCCCGCCATCTTGGATCTCAAAATAAATGTTATTTTCGTAATCAGCGCACTGAAACACTTATAAAATGATACCCATATTGCAAAATTAAAAAAGTTGTCCGCCATCTTGGATCCAAAAATACTATTTTTGTAAACCTCATCCCGAAAAATTGGCCTTCATGGGATGCCAGGCAGATGTTTAACATCTTAGCATCCTGGCACGACGGTCATGCTATTTTCTGTCGCGGCATTCGTGTCCATTTTACTGCCAAGTCGCGCCAAGTATGTTTTACATAAGAAAATGGTCGTAATTTTATTTTTAGTATTCATTACCGTAAAGCAAGAAAAAAAAATTATATACCTAGGTACCAACAAATTCTTTGCCGGATCCCTGTCACTTATTACTTCGGGTTGGCGGCAATCTCACGTCGATGTGTGCGTGTGACTTGCACACAGCCAGCTGAGGTCTATCAAATACCTAAACTCGGTCGGGCGCGCGGACGTGATACACTCTTAAGAAAATGCTGAATTATTTTTCCATGCTGCCAGCTTCCATCTTGAGATGATCTTGTACTTAAATTACCAAAATGCAGTATTCTAAACTGTTGCATTCTTTGTTTGTCAACATTATTGTACAACAATATTATTACGAAAACATTTTATGGATTTAGTGATTACATGTTTGTGACAACTTTTACTGCACAGCCACAAAGTGGCACTTAAGTTCTTGCCCTAGTGTTTGCGAAACTTTATCTACATTTAGCTTTATCTTTTCTTATTTCTTATCGTTGATTTCTTAGCTAAAGTTAAATTTGAAGCCTCTTTTATCTCTAACTTTTGCCCGTAGCTTCGTTTCGTTCTAAGCGAATGTTTTTACGAAATAAATCAATGTTACACAGTTTCTGATCCCTTACTGCGATACATACATATTGTATAATAATTGTATTGTAGAGTACAAGTGTAAGGCGTTATCTGGCATGATGCCACATCAATGTTGGGCTTACATACAGTCTGGATGATACAGCCTTGTTGGAATTAATTTTCCACATTGCGTTGTAAGCCACATTTACCTTACTACGTGGTGGAGTTATTACAGAGCCATTCATATTTCGGGATAATTTATGGAAGGGGTTGGAGTATTACACGATTCAAAACCGACATTCAACCTGGCCTAACTGAATTAAGTTGGTAATTGGTTCATTAGTATATTAGAATCTGAATGAAAGGACAGTATTGCATTGCGAAGGATCGCGCTGATAACATTTTAACTTAAATAGACATATTTTTCTAAAAACATGCAAATTATGCAATGCATATCGAATATTGAAAGTGACGCTTATCGTACACGTTGGGTAATGTTTTACTCCATTAGAGAAACACAAAAATGGCTTAGTTCTAAAATAAAAAGACGCGTAATTTTTTTGGAATTTCTACGAAATATTGCAAACTTTAACATGGTGATGTGTGGAAAAACTTGTGTGATGTCCAAAGGAACAGGTTAAACTTAGAATATTAAATTTACCCGTTAACTCGTATTTTCTAATAGAAATACCTTATCTCCCATTATCGCGTATGGATTAACATAAATCGCTAGATTTTACCTCATAATAGAGCCTGGCTTTAGTCGACCTCGCCGGGAAACTCTCTAATCTCTGTTAAATTCTTCAACGTCGACCTTTTTCCTTCAGAGAAGTCACTTCTTTAAAAGAAAACATCTTTGATTTATTGAGTATTTGTGTATTGATTCATTAATTGAAAATTGACATAAAAATTATGTATACATATCTTGTAAAAGTTTGAAGTATGTTGTACTATTTTGCGCTATGACACGAACATTATACAGCAATAATATTAATATTAGTAAGTAATAAAGCTCCATCCCAAAAGGACTTTGTTCAAAGTGTATGGGGGCTTGGCTTACTGTGGACAGTTCGTTCAATAAATAATAGTTTTATCATTCATCATAATTAATGTCAAATAGATTTTCCGAATATATATTGGAGTATGAATATCTATAATTAAAATATACCATTAAGTAAGTATTTTTTGCGTTTCCGATACTCAAATCAAAGATGTCGGCCTTCACGAGTGTTCTGGGATGCCATTATCTAAAATAATATTACATTCAAGTAGTTTATTTTTTATTCTTTGATAAAAGATTGGATTAATTAGGTCATTTTTTGTATAAAATATTAATTTTATTTATTAAGTACACTCATATCACTTCATATTTATTTTTTAGAATGAAGAATTATGTATTTATTTTAATTTTTACTTAAATAAATCAATATTGCGTTTTCTAAACCTGGTAACACTCGATTCTTCAGCGTGGCTTGATTTTGACGTTGACCGGTTGTCGTCGGTCGACATTGACACTTGGATACTTGTCAACAACTGTCAACGTCAAAATCAAGCCACGCCCAAGAATTGAGTGTTACCAATATTGAATTATTTTAGTAAAAATTAAAATAAATACAATTCTTTATTCTAAAATATAAATATGAAGTGATATGAGTGTACTTAATAAATAAAATTAATATTTTATACAAAGAAATAGAAGAATAAAAAATATAATATTATTTTAGATAATGGCATCCCAGAACACTCGTGAAGGCCGACATCTTTGATTTGAGTATCGGAAACGTAAAAATACTTACTAAATGGTATATTTTAATTATAGATATTCATACTCCAATTTATGTTCGGAAAATCTATTTGACATTAATTATGATGAATGATAATACTATTATTTATTGAACGTACTGTCCGCAGTAAGCCGGCGATGAACAATGTCTTTTTGGTAATTGAAGTACATATGTTGAACATTTTGGTCAGTCGTTAATTTATTCGTTATTCATTTTAGTTTCTCTCTCTCTCTCTCTCAGCCGAAAGACGTCCACTGCTGGACAAAGGCCTCCCCCAAGGATTTCCATAACGACCGGTCCTGCGCTGCCCGCATCCATGCGCATCCCGCGAATTCATTTTAGTTTAAGAAAAAATAATTATTTAAAAACTGCATACAAAGAAAGTAGACATTTAGGTCACAAAATCGCTTGGATTCATTATATTTTAATGGCACACAGTGCGATAACAATGATTGGATTCAGGGGAGCAGAAACCATAAAATTGAAATGAATTTCGCTGTAATGGTTATGTGTTGCGTATAAAACACGTACTGCCGGTCACCGAAAATCATACTTTAGTGATGACATTTTATATACTAAATTGCAAAGATTGTTTTTACAGATAATATTTTATAAGCTAGTAAACATGTTTTATTACGAAGCCCGTTAAATTAGAACCTCCACAATCCAATTTTCTGATTGTTTCCGTTTCCGAGGAACAAAAATACAGTGACCCGAATAGACAGGAACCGAAGTCGATTCGTGACGGATATAAATAGTCAACTACCCCAAATCCATATAGTATTCTTGTCAAATAAAGTTGCTAAATTCTGCGGGATCAATTTACGACTCCTTATGACAGTGTAAGATTTCAATACACCGAACATATTTATCGTCTGCCTTGCCATATGATCACGATTTGGGATTTGCAAAAATACTGCTCCTCCACAGTCTATTTTCGACTTTTCTGTATTGACTTAAAACCGGAAATCTGATGCAGTGTCTGAAGAAAAATCCCGCTTATTTCCACGACTTCACGGCGTTGGGAAATCCACCCTTATTCTGTGCTTTAAAGATGCGTTATTCCGTGTGGAGGAATAATATATTCAGTCCACAAAATGAATTGCGAGTGTTAGTAACTCCGAGTGAGCCTGCGAACATATTCGGAGGATCTGTTGCTCCGTTCTCTCCCTTTATTGGTTACATGCTTGGGCGAGATCGGATTCTATCCATAATTGTGTTTAGGTCCTTTTTTATTTGCTCTCAAATAAGGAGTTCTTAAGGTGATTTTAAAGTTTGATGTTCGCGACCTTGTGTTGGATTTACTTTTTTTAAACCAAAGTTGTAAACAAGAATGTTATCATGTGCTTTTGATCGTATATGGTTTTTTATAGCACAACTTAATTTGTCTGAGGTAAACAATAATGATGATGATACATATTATCAACACGTGAAGCCATGTCGGATAAACTTCGCAGTGTTGAAAGGTATACGCACTTCGCAGTCTCGATGATAATTTGTCATTCCTTTCAACAGGTTGTCAATCAACGCAGAAGAGATACATTATAAAGGCGGAACTTTTATCTAAAGAAATTTTGATGTCGCTTTATTATTTATTTAATTATTTAAGTTCATTTTATTTTTACTGAGCAGAATGTGTGTCTAAAGAGTTTTTTTGTGTGTGTGTGTTTTTTTTGAACGCATCTAATTTGATCAACGCAATCTATTTTGATTGGAAAACAATCTTTTACAAAATTTATCTAGACAACGAAATTCCCAAGCCAAAATTCAAAACCCATGCAATTACCATAATTCTCTGAGTAACAATTGCATTTATAAAATTAATGCTAAACCTAATAATATAATTCGTTTGAAATTGATGATATTTACTTATTTTTCAGAATATTAACAAATTTGCGAGTTCATTTTAGATTTATTAAATATCTCCACGTGTTTATTGGAATTTGCGATTTATACGTGGTCGATAAGGTTTAATTTCGTTTGGTATTTACCGTTGGAATTCTGGATGCAATGTGAGATAGAGGCACGGTCGCTGTGCAATTAACGTTTTTCAGCACAGCGAGGGTATTGTGACGTCACTCCATAAGATAAGATGGCTGCAAACCTCTGCTCAAAAGGCGTATTTAAGCTTTTCTGTGGTTTTCCTCTTTCCAACTTCAAGTGTGGTGACGTCACTGCCATTTTTCGCGTACCTAATGATACTTTTTTGCAAATTCTTTTATTGGCTTTTTTATTAAACGTGAATTAAAAGAAATCAAGGATTTTGTGTAAAATATAATTTGAAACCTTACTTCTGAATATATGTGTATGATTATTTTTATAAGTTTAGAGACACAATTTAAATGAAAAAAGTTTTTAATAGTGATGTCTTGTATCAAACCAAATGATTTCATAGCCAAAACCGGTATATTTTGCCTTTTCATTTGAAGGATACGAAATGTCATAAACTTATTATTTATTAAACGTACTTGCCTAACTTGAAAATATTAAATTATTTCGGAAATCTTCAACTATAGCACAAGGTCACATTCGTACAGTACAATATCTTAATTCTTCTCAATCAAAATAACATGTTTTATTTAATATACAAACAACATAAATTTACGCGGGTGAAACCGCCGGCAACAGCTGACACCCTATAATTAACTCAGACGCGTAGTTCATAAATTACGAGCACCTTTCCACATTAAACGAACCTCTTTTCTCTAAATAGGTCAGAAGGTAACTTCCGTATATGTGCGGTGGCATCACACAGGAATTGTGTTTGTGTGTTTGTGCCACAAGCCCCGACTTACGTCGGCGATGAGACGGCAAATTGCTCATTTGTCTGCACGACACTTGCGACTGTCGCCGAGATTCCACATCCAGACATCGAGACCTCAGGAAGGCCTTGTCTTGTCTAACTATACGTACAGAGACATGTTTCCTAGATATAAGCCCGAACATTCAAGTCATTTTAATAAAAGACGTATTCAACTTAAAATGTACTCGCTACTTACTAAAACATAGGACATTATTCGGGCTTTAAGTGCACATTTTGCAAATTCGCGAAATGGTAAATTGACGACACACCTTTGCCAAAACAATAGCAATAATGTTAATCCAAAATACTCTAAATAAATGAAATAAATTACGATTTATTCGGCCGCGTGAATTTACCACGGGAACAGTGCTTTTCCCGGGATGAAAGGTACCCTATGTCCTTAACACTCAGTACTTCTATGTGTATGTGAAATTGTAGGAATATTGGTTCAGAAGATAAACATGAAGAGGTAACAAACAAACAAGCAAACTCGCTTTCGGATTTATAATATTAGTTAGGATAACAAACAATACTCGCGCAGATAAAAATCACATATGTGTGTGAAAGACTATACAGAGACATATGCATTTAGAGAAGATTGTGCAATTTTATTACATCTTCAAAGTGTTACTAAACTTACCAGTGATTGAGGTAAAGTAAGTCTTGCGAAATTTGCGATCATGTTCATCCAAGTGAGAGAGACTAGGTAATAGGTAGATAGCCTTAACTGGCATACTATACATATTATACGTAATTACCACTTATATTAACGCATTGAGAGATCTCAAAATAGATACGTTAACGAACTTTAAGACCTCGACCTTGAAAAGTGCCAATGGTCGGATCAGTTCAGACTTCAGTAATTCCGACGTTAAAAAATCACCTTTTATAAAAAAAAAAATTAACACTGTAAATAGTCACTTTAAAAATAATAAATCAAATTTCGGTTTGTTGTCGACCCGTCGTAATACAATACAAATAACTTTTTTATATAGAGCAATAGAAATTAAATCACAGGTGTATAACAATCCGTATATAGCATGAGATAACTATCAGAAAACAGTTTTTACAGGTTAATATTTAATAGAATTAGGCATAAATGTTAAAAGCAACCAGCTGGTTGCTTTTAACATTTATGCCTAATTCTGCGTTGTAGCAACTGAGCTCAGTTGCTACAACGCACCCTATTATATCACTTTCTTTTATAACCTGCCTTTAAATGGTCCCACAACCATCGAATTCGTTCCGTATCGGCAGAGGTACGCGTGTGGAAAATTTAATACAGTACATTATTATTCAAGTTTCGTCGGTCTGGCCACTACTGACGCAATGACTAAGTATACATTGCTTTAGACCGATGACCTCCTAGGTGTCGACTGACTACTGTCTAGCTTAGACAAACTTAATTGCCAACGTCGATGTAAGCTCCATGCATGAGTTTAAACTTTTTTATATTCAAAGCAATACAGAAATCAATTGTCTCATTTTTTATTACTCAAATTTAGATACGACATATAATTATATTTCTGCTTATATAAAACTAGCTTTTGCCCGCGGCTTCGCCCGCGTGAATTTCTCTTCCCACGGGAACAGTGCTTTTTCCCGGGATGAAAGATAACCTATACGTTGCTTGGGGCTAACTCAATATGTGTGATTTGTCCGTATATGTTTATTAATATTATTTTTTATATTATTCGAGGCAAAAGAGGGAGATTTCAGTCACTTTTTTAGTGGTATTGACCAACCACAAGAACATGTTTGACCTATATGTAAAATATGAGACTTTTTACTTTCTTTCCAGGTTGGTTTCAAAACTCTTAGCCAGGGACACGGCAAAATATCGGTTATTTCGTGGAAGGGCTCGCGAGGTCTACTGTTCTTACAGAACAACTAGTAATATAAGGATTAAGCTTGCATAAAAATTTTCGCAATTCTTGAACTTAATTTCCAAAGAGTGGGATTTCTAGATAATATGGATCAAAACGCTCTTAGCTCATTATGTTTGTCGCCGCGACGGTTACAAGAAATATCAGAAATTGATTGGAATTTATCGTGTTTTGTGTTACCGTTACACATCATCAAATACTTACTATTAATTATGTAGTTGATATATAAAGACTAAACATTTTCTCTTTTCTTTCAGGTAAGGAATGCGGTTTATCTGCCCCGGAAAGAACAAACAAGGATACCTTCTAGGAATCCATATAATGTCCATATGGAACTGTCGAAAAATTACAGTCGCTAGATAGTTTCTGAAACGATTTTTATACTTGTAATAACTCAATAGAGAAGTAGGTGCTAAGTATTGAAGAAATGAAATATATTAGCAATAATATGGGAAATGTTACAGAAAGTACAAGTAACGATCAATTTGTTTCGTAAAAGGGACATCAAGTTGCAAGTTCCGAATCTGTTACCAAAACTTCATTGGAGTGGAAAGAAAAGAGGGGTAAAATAAAATTGAAACGGTCCACCAAAAACGATTGGATATCTTAGCGTTTTTGGAGAGGGCCGAAATCTGCCTGAGGGCCGACAAAGTGTTACCGTTAAGGAAACTTTCCTTATGGCAACACTGACGATCTCTTAAAGTTTTTTTTTTCTATTGTGCTGTTAGAATATCATCAAAATTTTAGACAAATGTATAAAAATGAGGCTGATTAACTTGCATATTTTATGGCGGCGACTGATACTTCAGACTGTAAAATGAAATTTCCTATAGCACATTAAACACTGCTCTGGACAATGTTCTATGTATTACATTCACTAGAACCTTCAACGAGGCCACGACCTCGTATCCATGTGTTCATAACTATCCGCGATGCCACTTGATGCGTCTTATTGTGCTCATTTAACTCTTTGTCCGTCGTGACCTTCCAGTAGTCACCTTCGTGATGTTGCAATGAAATATTGGTGTTTTAAACTTAATGCTAGACAGAAAGTTTTGCAATTCAAGTAATAAATGAGGGAGAGACTGACTTACAAGGTAGAGTTAAACCGCAGCTTCGAGAAACTTCGAATTGAGCAAAGGGCGTTTTATATTGAGGTAGACAATAGTCAAGTAAGGTTTTAAGAGTTCTACAAAACAAAAGAATTCGTCGGGTTTGCCGTCGGTAAAATCATAAGTGGTGTATTGTTCTTTTACGGAAGACCTAATAATCCTTACCAGTTTGTTACGGTTCATAAGGCAGTCTTCCATTGTCTGGCGGGATTCGGCGGGGCCATACAAATCCCGGAGAATCATGCAGATGTCATTTGTTATTCAAATTGTACGGCCGTCACAAACGCACCCTGACATCAAGATGAATATGTAAAAACGATTATGGAAAACTTCTGTAGTACCAAGCATTGCTTTGGTTATGAATCTTTTAAATGTTCTTGGCTGGGAAAGCTATGCTGTGAGTTGATTTTTTATGATTTTCTCAACTAGACGTGCCCTTGTCTGTACCAGTCTTATTCAGACTTCTATAGACTGTTATCTCTAGCGCGTCGCTGACTTTTGCATTTAGTCCTTTCAGTAGATAAATTTATTATATTAAAATGCCTTTTTAATTTGAATTAAGCTGTTGTATGTGGGGAACGTTATGTTCAAGCATGACTTGTTACAGAAAATACTGAATTAGATCGATATAAATACTAAATCAATAAGGTTTAGAATAACTTTATTAATTTCTCATAAGAATTAACAACAATAATTCACTTACTGAGAAAAACTAGTTACATATTTACAAAATAACTAAATGGGCATGCTTTGTACAATAAAACTAATAGCATCGTTACATATTGCAAGTAAGTGTTTTAAAAATATAAATATTAGGTGGGTAGTTAGCTGGCAGTTGAACTAATCGAGTGACGTCGTCGACTATGCACCACGATCTCGTCCGGCAACACATGGATTAAGAATGTATAACTAGATGCGTCAGCTATGTAATTTTTGTGTGTTTGTAATAAAATCTATGTTGTTTTGTCCGTTCGCCGCCGTAATATTCTAGCGCGTGCGGTAGTTTCATATTAGTAGCGTCGTCGCCCGCTCGGCCGGCGTCGGCAGTCGCGAGCGACCATTTTGAATTCAGTATTGTTTGGACATCGCGCGGGGAGGCCGCGCCGCATGAAATTGCTCGCGTGAATGGCATGGCGGACGGCCGCCATTTGTCCTGACATATCGGTTTGATTTTAATACGCGGAGAGGTCTCGCGTCTTTTGCTTGTTAACTAGTTTGAGTTATATTTGTGAATTTCCTGTTTGTTAAATAACTATTGAACATTTGTGTTTGTGAAACCTTTTACTTTGACTGTTTCTTGTGAGATGCGAAACGTGGCTGCCTGGGGACGCCGAAATCTGTTGCCGAGTGGAACTGCTAGACGGATCAGGTATTTTTTCTGGGGATTGAGATCTCATGGGGTAGGTTGGGTGATTTAGGGAACAACCCCCTCCTCTTCCGAAGACACTCGAAGTTGGATCCGAAGATTAAGAAGATTCAGTTTGGTAAGTGGTTTGAATTGTAGTTATTAAATTAGGTTAGTATATAGGGCCCCGTAGCTCCCTATATAAGCTACGGTGGTAGCAGACTGCGTATAGGTTAGGTTAGATTCTAGTCGGACAAGCGTGGTGTCGCGTGGAGATTTTTTCCCGGTACTTATTTTTACCGGTGGTTTTTTCCCGGTGAAGTTCCGGTACAGAATTCTTCCCGCCGCTTCGTTTGTCCGGATTCTCTGCGCACATTTTCTGGTAGCAGAGCGTAGTTGTTCTGCACATTATCTGGTAGCAGAGCGTAGTTTATCTACCCTCTATTTGTTCGTTTGTAAAAAATAATTAATTGTTTGTAAAAATTATTAGATTTTTCTTAGTTTGTTTGTATAAGAATATTTGTAACCTTTTTGTATTTGTTTGCGGTTTGTACCGTGCGCTCCGGGTTTGTGCCATTCTCATACCTACCGCGGTTCTTCGTGTAGTTGTTTGATTTTGTTGTTTTTTATTTACCTTTTGTTATTTTTTGTTTGTGACTTGACGCGATGGCGAAGGTCCCCAATGCTAAGGCGACACTCGCCAACGAATTGAGATGGTTTGTGACGGCCGGTGGACTCCTGTCCCGGAAGGACAGGGAGGCCGCTATACTGGAAAGAGCGGATCAGCTCCGCTCACGATTGAACAACGCGGAAGCGGCCATGGCGGCGCTTACCGAAGCCGACCTTACCCCGGAGGTCTACGCAGGTCACGTGGCGGACCTGGACCAGATCCTGAGTCTGCACGATGACATCGTGGAGGCGGCGGCCGCAATAAGGGCGAGACAGGCTGGCGGACCAGCCCCTCGCACACCTGTTAGACAGGAAGGACCAGCGGTTACTGGTCGGCTCCCCACCCTTCAGCTGTCCCACTTTGGGGGTAGGATGGAGGAGTGGGTGGCATATAAAAATATGTTTGAGTCCCTGGTCGTAGCACGACAGGATTTGTCGAAGGCCCAGAAGATGGCCTACCTCCTCTCCACTCTTGAGGGTGAAGCGCGGTCGCTCATCCAGCACCTCCGGGTGGAGGACGACCAGTACGACACGGCCTGGGAGTTATTGAACTCCCGCTACCAAAACTTACGTTTGTTAGCGGATGCGCACGCCGCACAGTTGATGGCCCTGCCCAAGGTGGCCAACAGGGCACAGTTGCGCCTGCAGTTGCTCATGCCCGTTACAGTGGCCTGTAACGCGCTCCGCACACTGGGGCTGCCGGTGGACCAATGGTCCTTTTTGCTGGTGCACATTGTATTGGGCAAATTACCCAATGACATCCGCTCGCGATTTGAGCGCGAGAATGCGGAACGGGATAGCACCACCCTACCAACATTCACTGACTTGGTGAAGTTTTTGGAGTTTGAGGCACGGGCGGCTGAGAATACCATGACGGACTCAGCGCCATCCAGAGCGCCTGAACGTAGGCCCTTGGAACCCTCATGGCGAGGGAAGCCCCAACAGGGACGGCAACCGCCACCGCGTGGAGCTGGTGCGCGGGTTGCACACACGGCAGCAGTCGCGAGGGACGCGGACTGCCTGCAATGTGGTCGGATGGGCCACAGCCTGCTGCAATGCAGGGACTGGCAGAGACTGCCAGTACAAGATCGGCGCCGCATGGCAAGGCGGCATGAACTTTGCTTTTACTGTTTGGGCAGTCACTATGCACGTGACTGTCCCAGAGCCATACCATGCAGTGCATGCCGTGGGCTGCACCACGTGATGCTCTGCATGAACCGGAACGGGGATGGCCCCCGGTTGTTGAGGCAGGGGTCCCCTATGGGCGGGGGCGCTCCTGCGCGAAGCCCTCCACCATCGGACGGAGGACGCGGCGTCGCTCGTCGCCCCCCCCCTCGGGATGGGGGTCGCGTACCGGCGCGGGTCTTGGCGGACCGGGACCACGCGCCCCAAGGTCGTGGCCAGTATGTGGCTGGCCAGGCCCCGGATAGGGCCCCCATGGGCGGGGGCCCTAGATCGGACGTGAGAGTGGGGACACCCCCCTCCACGCGGGTTACCAATGCCCAACACATGCAGCCGCAGCGGTTTTCTCCGCCGCTGCACGAGTACCCACGGCTGGAGTACCACCCGCCGTACTATAGGTATGGCCGGGCCGCGGGTTATGCCCCCCCTCAGATGGGGATGTGCACTCGCCCGCCATATTATCCGGGTCAGTGGCGCGCCCCTGGTTTGGAGAGAGTGGGGAGCCCGTAACTAGCTTGCTCCCTTGCTGGGACAGAGCCGCGGACGGTTCTGCTCCCTACCGCGGTGGTCCGCGTATGGGGTCGTGGGGGAGAAGCCATTAATTTGAGAGCTCTGTTGGACTCAGGGGCTCAAAGCAGTTTGGTTACCACTCGAGTGGCACACCAGTTAGGTTTAGTCGTGGAAGACTCGCCTGTGCCACTTCTTGGAGTTGGTGGCATACAAGTGAAGTGTCTGACGGGCCAGACACTTGTCACCTTTTCTTCGCTGAAGTCCTCCACAATGAGGATCACGACTTCGGCTATGGTAATGGATACCATTGCGGGTTGGCACCCCTCGACAGACATACCGCCGGGTGTGTTGTCTTTGGTTTCGGGTCTGGATTTGGCCGACCCCTTTGTCTTTCATCCCGGCCCAGTGGACTTGCTCCTGGGCTCGGACGTATTGGGTTGGATTTTGTTGGGTACACAGAAGGCTCTGGGTTCGTCTTCACTGATGGCAGTGTCTACGATTTTTGGTTTTGCCCTGATGGGCCCTGTGTTTGATAATGGCACCGCGGAGGAGCCACCGGTTGTCGCATCTGCGTCCTTGGCCAAGACCATGCAAAGGTTTTGGGAGGTGGAGGAGCCACCTATGAGTTCCAGGATGGATCCGGAACACGCTGAGTGCGAAGCCCTTTTTCGATCGACCACGGAGAGGTTGCCCTCCGGTCGGTTTGTAACTAGGTTACCCTTTGTTGCCTCTCGTCCTAGCCTAGGGCAAAGTAGGGCGCTTGCGGAGAAACGACTGCTGTCCATGGAGCGACGTATGCAGCGTGACCACGTACTTCGCGATAAATATATTGAATTTATGCGCGAGTACGAGGATTTGGGTCACATGTCTCCGGCTCGAGTTGATTGGAGCTCAACTGAGCATTATTTTTTGCCCCACCACGCGGTGGTGAAGGCCTCAACGGGCAAGTTGCGGACTGTCTTTGATGGGTCCGCACCCACTTCGAACGGAGTTTCGTTGAATCTATGTTTGCATTCAGGTCCCAAATTGCATAGGGACATAATTGACATCATCTTGAACTTTAGAAGACATCAAGTGGTTTTTGGTGCGGACATCCGGATGATGTTCCGCCAGACAGTCATACATCCTGAGGACAGGCGATTCCAGTTGATACTCTGGCGTGAGCGCCCTGAGGATCCTGTGACGGTGTATGAACTCAACACAAACACGTATGGTTTGAAATCTAGTCCCTATATCGCCATCAGATCATTGCTTGAATTGGCAGAGCGGGAACGGATCCGCTTTCCCCGTGGGGCTTCCGTGCTGTCACGTGACTTGTATGTTGATGACGTGTGCACCGGAGCCCAAAGTATTGAGGAGGCCCTCCTACTGCGGGATGAATTGATTGAAATATTGAAGACAGGTGGCTACGAGCTACGTAAGTGGTTGTCTAATGAGCCTAAAGTTCTAGAAGGGATCCCGGAGGATCACCAACAGAACCCTCACCTGTTTGAGGATGTGGATGATCCCAACAGGATAGCGGTGCTGGGCATGCAGTACCAGCCGCTAACCGATATTTTTACATTCCAAGTGGACTTGGAAATACCAAAAGTCTGGACTAAGAGAACGGTGTTGTCCGTAATAGCTCGTATGTTTGATCCAAGCGGTTGGATCAGTCCAGTGATATTCTCTGCAAAGTGTCTTCTTCAGAGACTTTGGACTTTGGGCGTCTCGTGGGACGAGCCGCTGTTTGGTCCTCCATTGGATGATTGGCTCGAGTTGTTTTCATCGATTAAGGAAGTCAATCGGATTGCCTTGCCTCGTCGAATATTGCCCCCCGGGAAATATCGAGCCAGCCTGCATGGCTTTTGTGACACGTCGGAGCGAGGCTACGCCGCGTCAGTCTATATGCGGACAGTTGACGCCGATGGCCGGGTCAATGTCTCGCTTTTGTTAGGGAAGAGCAAGGTCGCCCCCATCAGGACTAGGCTGACTATTCCCAAGCTTGAGTTGAGTGGAGCTCACCTTCTCTCTAAATTGTTGCATCACGTTGCCAGTGAGCTGGCGGCCACGGTCGAGATACGAGACATCTTCGCCTGGTCGGATAGCCAGGTCGCGCTTGCATGGTTGCGCGCGGCCCCACATACCTTGGAGGTTTTTGTTGGAAACAGGGTTTCCCAAATTCAAAATATTGGAATTGATATAACATGGAGACATGTGCCGGGAGAGCTTAACCCAGCGGACTGTGCTTCCCGAGGTTGTACGGCACCAGAATTGGTGTCACACCCGCTCTGGTGGGGTCCAGAGTGGCTGATGGGATCAGAAACATCTTGGCCTGTCTGTCAGACAGATGTTACTTCTTTGAGTTTGACTGGGCTCCGTGTACATGCTGTAGTCGCTGAGACGACGTCGGAGCCGGATTGGCTACTTGCTCGGTATAGTAGCTTGGATAAGCTTCTGGGTGTTACCAGTTGGATTAAGCGTTTCATACATAATTGTAGAAACCCACAGGCAAAGCGGTTGGAGCCGATTGCAGGTGCAGAAGAGCGCCGGAGCGCATTGTTGCATTGGGTCCGTGTCGTGCAGACCGGACGGTTTGAGTCAGAGCTTCGTATTTTGCGCGACGGACGCGCTAAGTTGAAGGGCGCGGTCGCTCGTTTGAACCCGTACATCGACTCGGATGGGCTTCTTCGGGTTGGAGGCAGGCTCCGGAAGGCGGATCTTCCATATGAGACTCGCCATCCTCTGTTGTTGCCCAAGGGCGGACCCTTGGTGCAGCTTTTGGTGTCTGATCGACACATTCGTAACGCCCATGCTGGGTGCAATGCTTTGTTGGCAATTTTGCAACGCGAGTTTTGGATTTTGTCTGCCCGAAGAGCAATCCGTAGTGTCCTGTTTCGATGTATTGCATGTTATAGGTTGAAGGCATCCACGATGCAACCACAGATGGGTGATTTGCCCGCTGATCGAATCCGACCTTCGAGACCGTTTGACGGCGTTGGAACCGATTTTGCCGGCCCCTTTTCGATCAAGGCTTCTCCCTTTCGTAATGCCCGTATTGTGAAGGGCTATTTGTGTGTATTTGTTTGTTTGGCCACCAAGGCTGTCCATTTGGAGGTGGTATCAGCTCTGACTACGGAGGCCTTCGTCGCCGCGTTGGATCGCTTTGTTTCGCGTCGAGGTCTACCTTCCCTTATTAGGTCTGATAATGGCACAAACTATAAGGGAACTGTAAATTATCTTAAGGATGTTTCTGTGTTTATTGATAAAAATTGTACTAGTTTAAGTCAAATTGCTGCCCAAAGGGGAATAACCTGGAAGTTTAGTCCCCCAAGTTGCCCCCATTGGGGAGGGATTTTTGAAGCGGCTGTGAAATCCGCAAAGACCCACCTCCGCCGCATTATCGGAGAAACGGCTCTAACTTTTGAAGAGCTGGCCACGGTGTTTTGTAAAGTTGAGGCGGTCCTCAACTCTCGTCCTCTCTGTCCGCTATCTCCAGATCCAAATGACTTGGAAGCTCTCACCCCTGGTCATTTTTTGGTGGGAGGGCCGTTGAATGCCCTGCCCGAATACCCGTGGAAGGATGAACGCGTATATCGGTTGTCGCGTTTTCAAATGTTGCAGCAAATGAGCCAGGACTTTTGGCGTCGCTGGTCGCTTGAATATTTGCATTTGCTGCAGCAAAGAGTGAAGTGGACAGACAGGACTGAGCCTCCCAGGGAGGGTGATTTAGTATTGTTAAAAGAGGCAAATTTGCCCTCATTGCTTTGGCGACGAGCTCGCATATTACGTTTGATTCTTGGCGGAGATGGCACTCCGCGTGTGGCTGAGGTGTTGGTCGACGGTTCGATTTTGAGGAGAGCTGTGACCTCTCTCGCCCGCCTTCCCGTAGAGTAAGCTAGCGGTCTGCTTCTCAGACCGGGACGGGGGGATGTTTGTAATAAAATCTATGTTGTTTTGTCCGTTCGCCGCCGTAATATTCTAGCGCGTGCGGTAGTTTCATATTAGTAGCGTCGTCGCCCGCTCGGCCGGCGTCGGCAGTCGCGAGCGACCATTTTGAATTCAGTATTGTTTGGACATCGCGGGGAGGCCGCGCCGCATGAAATTGCTCGCGTGAATGGCATGGCGGACGGCCGCCATTTGTCCTGACATATCGGTTTGATTTTAATACGCGGAGAGGTCTCGCGTCTTTTGCTTGTTAACTAGTTTGAGTTATATTTGTGAATTTCCTGTTTGTTAAATAACTATTGAACATTTGTGTTTGTGAAACCTTTTACTTTGACTGTTTCTTGTGAGATGCGAAACGTGGCTGCCTGGGGACGCCGAAATCTGTTGCCGAGTGGAACTGCTAGACGGATCAGGTATTTTTTCTGGGGATTGAGATCTCATGGGGTAGGTTGGGTGATTTAGGGAACAACCCCCTCCTCTTCCGAAGACACTCGAAGTTGGATCCGAAGATTAAGAAGATTCAGTTTGGTAAGTGGTTTGAATTGTAGTTATTAAATTAGGTTAGTATATAGGGCCCCGTAGCTCCCTATATAAGCTACGGTGGTAGCAGACTGCGTATAGGTTAGGTTAGATTCTAGTCGGACAAGCGTGGTGTCGCGTGGAGATTTTTTCCCGGTACTTATTTTTACCGGTGGTTTTTTCCCGGTGAAGTTCCGGTACAGAATTCTTCCCGCCGCTTCGTTTGTCCGGATTCTCTGCGCACATTTTCTGGTAGCAGAGCGTAGTTGTTCTGCACATTGTGTTTGTTATACATCATTATGCTTATGCAGTATAGTTTAAACAATAGAACAAGTGAATCAGATCGAGATGTGAACATATCTGTACAGTGGCTCACATGGAAAAGTATACCACTTTTTATAGTGGATCGTATATCAGGTGGTATACTTTTCTATGTGGCCCACTGTACATATAGAACATACGAGTAGCTGTAGATTGTGGAGTGGAAATTATAGTACAATATTCAGGATTCGAGAGTGGAGAGCATATTGAATCCATACTAATATTATAAATGCGAAAGTTTGGATGTGAGTTTGTGAGTTTGTGAATTTGTGAGTTTGTGAGTTTGTGAGGATGTTTGTTACTCAATCACGCAAAATCTACTGGACGGATTTCGATGAAATTTGGTACAGAGGTAGATAATGACCTGGAATAGCACATACCCAAGGGACACGTAATCAAGAATTTGAGATCGGTAAAAGAGCGGTATTAAATAAATTCTTTATAATTTTTACTCCCAGGAAGGCCCATGCTAATGGAAAACAATCGTGTTTTATTGAACTCGTAAGGTTTGATGGGGATATAAAAGTGCTCACCTTAGGGAAGGGTCTATACCTTGACGATAATGTCTGCGGGATTCTCTACTTAAGATACCCTTTTAGGTTAGTCGCAAAAAATCAAGTCCTCTTTATTCATTCGATGTAGTAATCTTCGGACTTGCGGTAGATTTATTTACACTTATATTCTCTGTATTTGTGAGGGTTCTGTTTTTTTAAATATTATCAAGGTTACTTTAAGTATCTTGCTTAGATGAAACCACAGAAATCTTATTATTTCATGTGACAACTATTCCGATTAGGTCTGCCGCGTTGATACCTTCTAAATCTATGTTGTAAATGTAGTTATCGCTCTCAACCATAGAAAAAGGGCTGCGCCGCGCGCTTCCTACTTTTATGTTCTCAACTAATGGGTCCACTGTCTTATTTTAGGCACCACTGTGTGGTACTACCAGTAATATCATATAGAAATATTTTCCATACAGAATTAATATAAGTACTACACGTAGCAATGGGTAAAATTGCATCTCGTAACTGACACTTCTTTAGTACATTAGTGTAATTATCTACCTAATTAAATTGTACAAAATAATTTAAGATTTTGAGTTTAACTTCCTAAAGTTGAGTTAAAAGGGTTTTAAATTTTGTTTAAATTTATTACCTATAACTAACTAAATATATCGATATTTATTACTTCTAAATAAAGAAGTAATAAATTTGGGCTACATTTTAAAACAGAAAGTAGAATGAAATTTATTACTTCTACATAAATATCGACATATTTATTACGAAAGTTATAAATAAGTCTTAATTCTGAATGCACCAAATAGTGCAAATTCCGAATTATTCCCCGGGACATTACCTGGCTTGCACGTTTTATCTGCGCCGGCTGAACGTTTCCTCATAACTCAGTCTGGAAAATTCAATGTTGAGTTTGAAAATTCATTTGTAGCAAACTCCATCTTGCTAAGTGCAACTGTTGGTTAATTTCCAGCTGATTTGATAATGAAATGCAGTTGAAATTTGCAATTGCAGTGGCGATAGCAAATCTAGCAAGGGTTGTGATTATAAAATTGGAACAATTTTAATCCAAGCATTGATATCCATAGTGTGATATTTCTGTGTTATCCGTGCTCAAAAATTTTTACTGCTTAAAAACCTCTGATTCAGAGACACTTCCTCTTTATTGTATGTCGTTGAAAATTTACAGTTGCGATGCCAATATAAGTACATTCTTATGATAAGCACCACCTCACTCTATAGGAGTGGCTCCCAATGAGAAATTTTCTCAACGATCGGACATAAGTGCGACCATGACAACTCCTCAACGCGCTTTGAAGCTTGACAAAAAAAAATGTTGTTCACTTTCTTTCAGTTGACTATACAATAATAAATGCTTATTTCAAAAATGTAATCTTTTTGGACTAAAATAATTTTGATGGAGTGATCCCGTCCTATCAATTCAAGATCTCCCTTATTCAAACAAATTAATACGCCTACGTGAACCTATGTTTATCTAATTGCGCAACTTTCCCGTTTACAAGGTCTGGAAGTATCTCAAAAACTTCCCGGATATTTATTACTCCCGGGTCTGTTGTACAGTGAAAGTTTCCGGGTCAAGAACCCAGGTTGTGTTCCGCGTGGCTCCGGACCTTTTGACCTTAGTAGCATATGCCTTGGGATCAGCTTCTTACAAAACCTTAAATGCCATGTGTTTCTAGATTGTATCGGTGAATTAATGGATTTCGCTTTCAGAGGATTAGTCAGAATCATTGAAAACTTTTTTTTGTTCTAGCTATTTATGTCCCACTGCTGGGCAGAAGCCTCCCCTAAAACAATTTAACCAGGAAAATTAAAATTCGCCTTCCTCCCTTGGTCATTACAATAAACTTACATAAGAACTATTATTTCTACTCGTAAAAACAACGAATCGAAATTAAACCAAAACTTCATAGACGAATTTTATAATGTGTCGTGGTTATGATTTTTTAAATTATATTTTACTAGCTTTTGCCCGCGGCTTCGCCCGCGTGAATTTCCCACGGGAACAGTGCTTTTTCCCGGGATAAAAAGTAGCCTATGTGCTATTCCAGGTCATTATCTACCTCTATACCAAATTTCATCGAAATCCGTCCAGTAGATTTTGCGTGATTGAGTAACAAACATCCTCACAAACTCACAAACTCACAAACTCACAAATTCACAAACTCACAAACTCACATCCAAACTTTCGCATTTATAATATTAGTATGGATTGGGATAGCTAGTCTTTTGGTACAGTAAGGAAAGCAAACTTGCATTGTATACTCAAAACAGTCCGGCAAGTTACTGTTATCGGGTTCGAATGGAGTTTTATTAACTTCTATTTATAATTGTTTTGAAGTTTATCGACTGACAATCGATATTTGATAGTATAATTAGCACTAACTTCCCAACTTATATTACAAGTGCGAAAGAGAGTTTATTCTTATGATAGCCATTCATATATTTGCTATTCTACAAGAAAATTATTACACCGAAGAAAAAATATTTTCATTTGACTTAAAAGTTGTGATCACATGCAGCGAAACTAAATAAAATCTAGTAGTTTCATAACTTGAGGAAACCTCATTGAATGTAGTATTAGCATCATTATTACTCCACACCAAGTTCTTTCTTTTCTTTCCTTTTCTTTCTGTGTGACGTACACACAGAATTTTAATTTCTTATTTAATTTTAATATCTTTTGATGGCTGAGGCACAGAGGATGTCGCGGCCCAATTATATTGAAAAGGAGTCAAGTACTCGTAGCTGCGGTATGATGTCGGAAATGAAACACTGAGTATTATTCGAGTCATCAATTTTGTTGAGAATTCACATTTCAAGGATTTGTGTCTGAAGGGTTTCTTGAAGGAGCGCGATGAATGAACGGATCGTATCTGTTCTCCCATGCGACCGTCAAGACCGAAGTTCTTTTTTTATTTCGAAATTAAATTTGTATTATTTAAATATTAGGTAAATTATGTCAAATAAAAATTTCAAGGACTTTACTTATTGATAATGTAAATACGTGCAGGTAATAAAAAAAAGCGCTGACACACACAGCACTGACAATACTAAGCTTCGCATAGTGTATTTTTTCTTTGGCACTGGCACGTTTATTTACAAAGATCAAAGATTTTTTTTTAAACTTTTGCCATTTGTTTCTTTGGAAAGTTAACTACTTTCTAAAATTTTGCATACACATAGTTAGAAGTACGGAGAAGGACATAGGGTACCTTTCAGCTCGGGAAAAGGCACGGTTCCCGCGGGAAATTCATGCGGGCGAAGCCGCGGGTGAAAGCTAGTCAAATATATTTACCAAAAATAGAATCTCTACGAAACGCCTCAATATATCCTAATATACGTGAGTCGCTAATTAAGTACAATTAATTTGGAAGTCATTTGATGTTTTGACTAATTCAAATAACGATTCATTTAATGAAACGTATTCTTTAATGATTAATTAGAATAGAACTTTTAATTGGCTTTAAACAGCAGTAATTGAACCGGACACGAGGGTAAACAGTTAAACGTGGCTCGGACCTCTGTCCATGTCACGAGATTTATTTAAAAAGTTCCTCGGACACAGAGGAATCCCTTAACTGCGAAAAACATTGTAGACTCCAGAGTAATTAAAAATATATCGTATTTAATGAAATTTTAGAAAGTAGGAACGATGGACTGATAAAGGCAATAATTTTCATTGATTGATTGATTCACTGATTGATAAACTTTTCATGAGCAAACGTCATCGTAAAAAGTTGATCCTTGGAACTAAAGCTAGGAATAGGAATGTTTATATTTAAGTTTATTATTTATTTTATTTAATAGCCGTCAATGTCCCAGCACTGGGCAAAGGCCTCTCTCCCTCCTCCAAGACTCCCGATCCAAGGCTACATCGCGCCACTCTTTACTAAATTTGTTCAGTTCGTCGCACCAGCGCATCCGTGGTCGACCCGGCCGCCTCCTGCCATTAGGAAGGTTTTAAGTTTAGTTCTTATAATTTTATACGAATTGTACATACACTGACATTCTATGTAGAAACTAATCAATTTTATTTTACTTTTTGTGCCATTTCCTGATTAGATAGGCTTTTGTAATTAATTACTGTTTTGGCGTGAATGATGACTCTGGTTTCCTCGTGACAAAATCTCAGAAGTTCTGTGAATGAATCATAGATTTAATCAGTTGTTTGTGCCCAGACTCTATCATTACAGCAGGCTCGAAAGTAGATACTAGTCGAAAGAAGATCGCGTGCTGTACATCGATTTAGAGTCACTGGTTTATCCCAGGCTATAGAAGGCTGGGAAGGAAGGGCATTATCACACTGGCGATTCGTAGCGA
Organism: Ephestia elutella; assembly: GCA_018467065.1. NCBI lineage: Eukaryota > Metazoa > Arthropoda > Insecta > Lepidoptera > Pyralidae > Ephestia > Ephestia elutella. Next base: position 11,411,396 of record CM031585.1, read on the forward strand.
GTTTAATACAAGGCGAGTGCACTGCACAGCGAAGAATAGGACTCGACCGATCATAACACTATATTTATGAATGGCGCACAATGTAATTGCGGTACCCCTAACCGTATTGCCAAGAGTGCCCACTGTACCATTTTCCTGGAATTATGAACAATTTAACTCCGGCGCGGCAGTGGAAGAATAGCTAAATAATTTAAAACTGAAATTGTTTGATTCTTGGAGTAAATAAGACAGCGAAATGCTAAGCGATGCGTTCCACGTTTATTCCCTTCAAATTGGAACTGATACGCGACGGCACCTGAACTTTAGACAGAGTCAGAATTTGAAAACGAAAACGAAGTTCGAAAACGCTAAAATGTATGGGATGACCATATTGACATAAGGCCGCGCTAAATCACGTGGTCGATCGCCATCGCAAGTTCTAGAGAAAACTATTCGAAACCATAGAGTAACGATAACGAACTATTTTATCGCTAACTTCCATACACTTGACGTTCATTTTCGCTTTGATGACGAAAGAAAATTGTTATTGTCATCTGTCGAAACGAATGAATTTAGATATCGCTACAAATCAAATAAAACTTTGGCTAAACCTGCTGCTAGCTGCGCGCACGCAGCATCTTCGCGGTCAATTCATGTTCGCCATTCGCTCGCTCCTCTCTCGCCTTCTTTTTTTAACTCGCTCGCAAATCGCCAGTGTGACAACGCTCTATATTATCTGTAGTAGAACACGGGCAAGGGTTGTCGCGACGGTCATTACGGCCGGGACATAGGCACTTTTCCTCGTTAGTACACGGTGCCCTGTGCCAGAGTGGAGGCGACGACCTTGATAAATGTAGTGTTTTATTACGGATAGTGTATAGTTTCCACATATTTTGGTTTAGTTATCTAGAATCAGCCACGCAAAATTAAAAAATAAAACATAAAAAAAGTGTGCTACAATCAAAAATGTTGAGTAACAAGCTAATTATTAAAAAATTAAAAACACGAATGACAAGTCACATAGCCTATGTCACTCGGAGGAATGCAAGGAATCAAATAACTCTCACGTGAAAATCTGTTTAGCCGTTCAGGACTTATGGTGGAATAAAGAAACTAACATACATACTGACATACATGAACCCTGATAACATAACACTCCTTTTTTGGTCAGTCGTGTAAAAACAATACAGAATGATAAAAAATAAAAAAACATGTTCGTGCATCGAGGAGTTCTCCCATCGGGAGGAACTACCCCTGGCCATGACCTGCCTTGGTCTACCTGGAAGACGCTCAATAGGCTGCGAACCCAAGTGGGTCGGTGTAAGGACAGCCTGGCTAAGTGGGGGTTTATACCTAACTCATAAAATGTGTGCGAGTGTGGTGTCTCTCCCCAAACTATGGAGCATTTGTTGTCCTGCCCCTTGTGTAACACCTGCACCCGGGAGGACCTGATGGCCGCCACCGATAAGGCCGTAAAAGTGGCGGAACACTTTTCGGGTACAATATGATCGTTGGAATGGCATCGACACGCCAAGAAGAATCGGGAGTCGATAATGGCTGCACCACACCAGGGGGGCGATTCTACTAATTACAAACATAGATATCGTGTCGCAATTGTGTCTCAAGAGCCAAAGAAATTGAAATAAAGTGACAAGATCTCTGTAAGACTTCTATATTTTATTACGATTTCTTTGGCTTTTGCGACACAACTGAGGCACGACGTCTACGTTTGGTTAGGTCATGGTTATCATAGTTGCATTGTCATCGAAACTGAAGCCACGTGTCATTTCAACTCTGGAGAACCAGCGGATGTTATTTTAATTTAGCTTGCAAAATTTGACCCGGACAGACTAACCAACAAGGCAATTTAAAAGCTTGTAAGTTACTTAATCAATGCAAAGTATTAGTTCCTAAATTAATATTAAATTAGGTAAAATATACAGACCCATTTTAGAATCACGAATAAAAGTAATTTATGCAATAATTTGATTAGATTCAAGAATTATTCTTTATTATTGAAGTTTATTCAAAACACGTTATTCTTTTCCGATGACAAGTTTAATTTCAGTTCATTTATAATTCATCAAAAATAAAAGTTTATTTTTAGCTTAAATAAATAACTTTTGCATTTTCATAGATTCTGAGTCATAAATTTCCATTATTAGATCTTTACATTACATAATAATTATACTTAGAACTACTGACAGTGACACATTGTTAATTTATTATTTATGTATGAGTACTGCAATTTGTTCTAGTTGTGTAGGTAAACTTAATTTAAAAAAAAATATTAGTGTAAAGTAGCTCTGGATTGTGCGAACATGTTAACATTATTTTCATTTAGATTGAATTAACGCCAAGTTCCTTAAAATTAGTGCTCGTGTCACCAAATTAACACCGTTTTTATTTAATTCTAGATCCCCAAATATTTGGCGGCACTGCCAAGCTTTTCTAACCACAGGCAGTTAAACCGACAATCGCTACTCCAATATTTGCAATAAGCCATTTAGTTCAGATATCCGAAGTGGTTTTATGTTGACAACATAATATTCTCATTTATTGTGTTCGAAAATTTTAGAATTAAGAGAATTGCCTAAATACCCGTATACTTTGATGATCTGCTGAGGGCATTTTGATGAAATTTGTCGGGGTTTGCTTTGGATAGAGAGGATTGGAAGGTGAGGGAAAGACCTTTGCCCAGCAGCAATCCTAACTAATATTATAAATGCGAAAGTGAGTTTGTTTGTTTATTTGTTAACTATTCACGCTTTATCTCCTGAACCAATCTCCCTGAAATTTCGCATACATATAGTAAGAAGTACGGTGAAGGACCTAGGCTACCAAAAGCTAGTGAGACAATAAAAGTTGAAAAAAACCTGTACACTAATGATTTAAGGTAGGACAATTAAGTTATTAAACAAGCTAATTATTAAAAATAAAAAACACGACTGACGAGTTTTTACTCAAAAAGTACATACAAACATATAAGTTAAATACATTTTTGAAATCGCCTTCTAAAGCCCTTCAATTTGATACCCCACTCGATAAGATTGATCAAATTTTATTTTTTTGGTCTGCTATTTATCGCATATATAATCCGCCTTCATGTTTTCATGGTGACGTCATATAGCCTATGTCACTCGGAGGAATGCAAGGAATCTTAAAATACCTCTCACATCAAAATCGGTTAAGCCGTTCAGGACTTATGGTGGAATAAAGAAACTTACATACATACATACATGAACCCTGAAAACATAACACTCCTTTTTTGGTCAGTCGTGTAAAAAGTGTACTGTACGTACAATAAAGGAATCGATGGTTTCCTTTTCGCTTCCCGATTTTAACTTTTTTCCTTCATGTGAGTAGAGTTTGGCCTGTGGTGTGGCCCTAGAATAGCACCAACCCATCTCTTCCCGTGGGTGTCGTAAGAGGCGACTAAGGGATCTAAAACACCGGAGGATGGGCAGCAGCATCTTTCCGCGTACTATGACATCACACTGCGATCGCCAACCCGCCTGCCAAGCGTGGCGATTACGGCAAAACCCCCTATGGTTGATACACCCATAACACGGCCCCTAGTCCCCGGCGGCCCCGCTATCCCGGACTCTGGTAGCGGTCACGGTAACGGCGGGGCAGGGGGTGCTAAGAATCCCCGGCAGATGCCAGGCTACCAACCCCGACGACCTTTGGCCCTGGCAACTTATAACACGTGCACACTGCGGACCGACGAGAAGCTCGCTGAACTGGAGGAAGAATTGAGCAGGTTACGATGGGATATTGTAGGATTATGTGAAGTCCGAAGAGAGGGGGAGGACACCATGATCCTCAAGTCCGGAAACCTGCTCTATTTCCGGGAGGGCGACCAACTGTCCCAGGGTGGTGTCGGGTTTATCGTCCACAGGTCCCTCGTCAACAACGTGGTCCAGGTCGAGAGTGTTTCGGCGAGGGTAGCGTACCTTGTACTCAGAATTACCAAACGGTATTCGTTGAAGGTAATACAAGTATACGCACCGCCCTCATATCGCTCCGACGACGAGGTAGAGACTATGTATGAGGATATTTCTAGAGCCATACATAGCTCCGAGGCCCACTATACCGTTGTGATGGGGGACTTTAACGCGAAACTGGGCAAACGAAGCGATGATGAGCTGAGGGTGGGGAATTTTGGATATGGAAGGAGGAATGCACGTGGTCATCTGCTGGCCGGCTTTATGGAGAAGGAGGGCCTCTTTATGATGAACTCCTTCTTCAAAAAGCCAAAACAGCGAAAGTGGACATGGTTGCATCCTAATGGCGTTACAAAAAATGAGATTGACTTCATCTTGTCGACGAAGAGGCACATATTCAATGATGTCTCTGTGATCAATGCCGTAAAAACAGGAAGCGATCACCGATTGGTAAGAGGCACATTGAATCTTAGAATAAAACTCGAAAGGTGTCGACTGATGAAGTCTACGCTCCGACCAGCGCCCATCCAGCTCCAAAACCCCGAGAGCTTTCAGCTCGAATTGCAGAATCGCTTCGAATGCCTGGGAGACTGCGAAAATCTGGACGATTATAATGACAGGTTTGTGCAAATTGTCCAAACAGCTGGGTCTAAGGCTTTCAAAACCCGCCGTTCAAAAGGAACCAAAAAGATCTCGGACCTCACCAACAAACTCATGGAAGAAAGACGAAACTTGGTTCTGCAGTCCTCTGACGATGCTGCTCAGTATCGACGTCTAAACAGACAGATCTCCAAGTCCCTAACTCGCGATTTACGCCAATTCAACACTGACCGTATTGAAGAGGCGATTAAGCGAAATAAGGGCTCAAAAGTGTTTGCAAGGGATCTGTCTGTTGGTCAAAGTCAACTGACCAAGCTGAAGACTGAGGATGGCAGAATCATTTCGTCGAAGCCAGAGCTGTTGGAAGAGGTTGAGAAGTTCTACGGACAATTATATACCAGCGTACGCACACCTGTCAGTAATCTGGGCAAAGATCCAAGAGCCAGATTGACCCGACACTACACCGAAGATATCCCGGACGTCAGCCTATATGAGATTAGAATGGCTCTCAAACAGCTAAAAAACAATAAGGCACCGGGTGATGATGGAATCACGGCTGAGCTTCTGAAAGCAGGTGGAACGCCGGTATTAAAAGCTCTTCAGAAGCTATTTGATTCCGTCATACTCGAGGGACAAACGCCTACGGCATGGCACAGAAGTGTGGTGGTACTTTTCTTCAAAAAAGGTGACAAAACCCTATTGAAGAATTATAGGCCTATCTCACTTCTGAGCCATGTCTACAAACTGTTTTCGAGAGTCATTACGAATCGTCTCGCTCGCAGGTTTGACGACTTCCAGCCTCCCGAACAAGCCGGTTTCCGAAAAGGCTTTAGTACCGTAGACCACTACATACGCTGCGGCAGATTATACAGAAGACTGAGGAGTATAATCAGCCATTATGCTTGGCGTTTGTGGACTACGAGAAAGCCTTCGATTCGATCGAGACCTGGGCTGTGCTACTGTCTCTCCAACGGTGCCAAATTGACTATCGATATATCGAAGCGCTGAAGTGTTTGTACGAAAACGCCACCATGTCGGTCCGTCTCCAGGATCAAGGCTCCAAACCTATCCAGTTGCAGCGAGGGGTGAGACAGGGAGACGTGATATCTCCGAAACTGTTCACCGCCGCCCTGGAAGATGTTTTCAAGCTTCTGGACTGGAGCGGACTCGGCATCAATATCAACGGCGAGTACCTCACTCACCTTCGATTCGCTGACGATATCGTAGTCATGGCTGAGACCTTGGAAGACCTAGGCACAATGCTCGATGGCCTCTGTAGAGCCTCTCAACAAGTGGGTCTCAAAATGAACATGGACAAGACGAAAATTATGTTTAATATCCGTGTCGCACCCACTCCTCTGAAGGTTGGAGACTCTACACTCGAAGTTGTTGACAATTATGTATACCTGGGACAAACAGTTCAGTTAGGTAAGTCCAACTTTGAGAAAGAGGTCAACCGTCGAATCCAACTCGGCTGGGCAGCGTTCGGGAAGCTTCGCGATATCTTCTCGTCCAAAATACCGCAGTGTCTCAAGACTAAGGTCTTTGACCAGTGTGTGTTGCCAGTAATGACATACGGAACAGAGACGTGGTCGCTTACTATGGGCCTCATAAGAAGGCTCAAGGTCACCCAAAGGGCGATGGAGCGCGCTATGCTCGGAGTTTCTCTGCGTGATCGAATCAGAAATGAGGAGATCCGTAGGAGAACTAAAGTAACCGACATAGCCCGCAGAATCGCGAAACTTAAGTGGCAGTGGGCGGGGCACATAGCTCGTAGAACAGATAGCCGTTGGGGCAGAAAAGTTCTCGAGTGGCGACCACGAACCGGAAAACGTAGTGTTGGCAGGCCTCCCACTCGGTGGACCGACGACCTGGTGAAGGTCGCGGGATGCGCATGGATGCGGGCAGCGCAGGACCGGTCGTTATGGAAATCCTTGGGGGAGGCCTTTGTCCAGCAGTGGACGTCTTTCGGCTGAGAGAGAGTAGAATGACGATGCTAGCACCGCCAGAAATCCAGTAAAGTCTGCATTCCAGCGGTTCAAACCAGTTTGGCCAAATTTCAACATGGCGCGCGAGAAATGTTTACATTGACATTTGCGTTTAGTTACTCGTTGCTACATTTTTATTCTCATGGTTTCGCCTCACATAAAAAGTACTGTCCATTACACAACGTTGGTGGCAATGGTTGGTATTAATTGTTAAATGTCAATAGTAGTAACAATGGGTATTAATTATTCCAGTTCCTGAGATGGTAACCTTTTTATGACAGCTCTATGTTTGAATCGTTTATTATGGGCACATGAGGAAGGAAATTATGAAAATGTACTAATGTAATAAACTTTGTAATATAGGGCAAAGTAGGAAAGGTGTGAAAGTAACATTTTTTATGTAGAGCGAAAAACATTTCAAGTGCTTCTCAAACAAACCTACCACTATACTATTGTGGTTGAAATATTTTTCTCCCCGTCGTGAAAGGAGCCAAAACATATTTTAATTTAACTAAAAAGTTTCATGAAAAGTCCTTCGCATTTCGTGGTGCAAAGGAAGCGAAATAAAATCTGTGATGCATTCTCATGCCATTCATTATTTTTATCGAACATCTAATTTGGTATATATATATATATCTGGTGTATAATATCACAGAATAAATAACTATTGTAATGTTCTCTGCGTATAAACTCCACTTGGCTCTAAGCTCCGCGTCCAAGCAATGCCGCATGTGACCTTCACCTCGATCGCACGCAGGTGAACTTGCGAGCCGCAGACGCACCCCGCAATATCTCGGGCGTGTCTCATCGGCGCGTGAGTCGAACGAATGCGAGGTTTCTTGAGCTTGCAGATAGGTAACAAAAGATTTTGCAGGTGTTTGGGAGATATATATTTTTAATAATTGCACTTTCATTTATCTTTTTTTATTGTAATGAGAGTAAAATTCAAGAGCTTTAGGGTCAATCGAATACAAGATCCATCATCGATGACACACTCATCGATGCGAGAGAACCTAACCAAAGCTTCGATTTTTACAAAAAAATTACCAAGGGGAGAAAAAATTAGGACCTGTTGGCTCAACGTTTGGGCTTTGAATAACATTTATGAATTTGTTTGGTAAGCCTGGTTAGACAGTATGAACTACTTACCAGAAGTACTTACTATACAAACACACTCACGCAAACGTACGAACTGAAATGTGTAAATATATGTCCGTAATTCAAATAGTGGTTAGCGGTTAACACATTCACAAAAGGTCGGGATGATACTAAATTTTCGACAATATTAATTTAGTAATCCAATATTTAGTAGTGTAATGTGTCATTTGATTCCATTTGAATTGAGCCCACAAATTAATTCACGATTGACTGCAAATAGTCCGAATTAAATTATGGGCAAATGAACATGTCCTTAGGGACATATGACTAACGGCATTACTGACAGCTCCAATGATTTACTGCTGTGTAATTTATATGTAAACACGCTATATTAGACAAGTATATGTAGATTATTAGGTTCGTCTGATTAGTCTAGCTTGATTGTCATGTAAGGCCGTGAGACTATATGCACATGAAGGCTGATATATATCACATCATCACTCCTCACATCACCACCATCTATCACATCAATACTCTTAAAAAAGAAAAAAAAGTAAGTGTATATTCTTCTAAATGGACATAATATTAAACTCGGTTAAACAAGTCGCAAATAAGTTAATAAATAAACAATAGAGACATGCTGCAAATAGCGCAAATAAGAAATTAGTATTCCTAGCGTTGCATGCCTATTGCTGACGTTTACTAAAAACGATGTTGCTAACGAATAGTTCAAGGTATTTATAATGTCTATAATCGGGCCGAAACCTAAACTCCCGTATGACAGGTGTCATCAGAGTCAAGCCCATGAAGTTCCGAATTTATTAAATTTTAAATCTATGCGCAAAAATGTAGTACTTGAACTTCCGGCTTGCCCGTTTAGGGAGTTCCATTGCATCCGTCTGCAATAAATCGATAGTGAAAATGTAAAAAATCGCGATACATCGTTTAATTTATCGATTCATTCAACAAGATTTGTAAATGCTGTATATAAAAATTATTGCGTTTTAAGATTAAAAATATTTAATATTAAAGTAATACAAAAAAAGAAAGAAAAAGGGACAAGAATTCACGCAATGGTATCGAATCGTAATATCAAGTAGATAATATTATTCACAATGAATTTATTATCCATGTTATTGACGATGGCAGCGACTTAGACTCAGGTTCAGACTTCTGATTAATAAAAATATTTTTTTTATTTCGATTTGTTCTTTACGTAACATCAAATAATCGCAGCGATTCGTGTTTAGGTACATCACTATTATTGTCAAAGTGACATACGTCATACGGGAGTTTAGGTTTCGGCCCGATTATAGTATATGTTTATTTGGCATTACGACCCCTGACACAACAAAGGTTTAATTAATAATAATGAAATATTCATAAGATGCATTTTTTCAAAACATTCTTCCAAAAATTGGATGAAAGCAAAGAGTTCTAAATGATGAAGCAACCAATAAAAATAACACATTTTCAAGTTCACACCGTCAGTTAACACATACACGACGTCGCTATTAACCGCGTTAAAAATAATATTGTTTTCACGTAGCAGCTGTTTCCGAGATCAGCGTGAGACAGAGTGACAGTGTTACTCGTCCGTGGATGATATCGATTTCTACGAGGGAATTTTCAGTATCCGTCTAGTTCCAGTTTCTTCTTTTTTTCATATCATGATACTATCGCTGGTGTCAGCGGTTTTACTTTTTATAGTTGAGCTAGCCTTTCTGATAGTCCATTATCCGTCTTCGAAAAATAACAGGCACAACCCAAGTACATTGCGAAGAGATTGACAGTGGTACAACATGTCATTTCATAACATGGTCAAAGAAAAAAATACACTTGTCATAGCAGAGTGGGAGACGAAATCTTTTCTAATTTATACTAACCGAATTCAAAATTTTTTATTTTCAGCACCTATCGAAGCGTGGTGTGATATCTCGAATTTATCAGTTCACATGTCCACCATATTTCGCGTGATACGGAATAACTTGAATCTATAAGAAAGAAAATATTACAAAATACGTATAGGAGAATAATACGTATAAAAGTCAACTCCATCGTGACGTCACTTGAAAAAGCTGAACGACATGCGATGTATTGACAGTGGACACAGCGGCTGACAGCGGAGTGTCAACACGCGGCAGGTAAATGGACGGAGTGGTTCGTATTGTTTCGGCTAACATTTACTTTTCTCATTTCTGCGTTGACAAGCAGTCAATCTTTGAGGACTTGACCAACAAATTAACCAAATTTAACCAGTCTTTCCACTTCGACCAACTAAAGGGACCAACTGGTCGTCAAGAATGGAACTCGGAAAGGAGATCCTTGCTTGCACAAAGCTAATAATATTAAAAATATAAGATAAAGGCACAGAATACATAATAGTACAAGTAATAAAGGGGAAAATTAATTAAAGAAACGATGTTTTCGATTAGGGTCTTCTGATATCTCAAGCTCAATTTATTTTCAAGTTGCAGCGTTTGTATTTAAAACATCTGATGTAGTTATTATTTCTTTCTTAAAAAACTAGTTAGTCCCATTATTCTGAAACAATTAGAAGAATCGTATAGTATATGTTACTTAGATTAAAGGCGATAGAACGGTTGGCAGCTCGTTAGATGTATTGTGAAATGGAGTAATTTTAACTCTACTAACCGGACTTTTAAACACCATTTCATAAATCATAGTCTCGTTTTCTTTAAACACGTTGGCAGGCGTGAATATTCTCCGGTTTTTACGTCTAATATCTTTCTTTAGCTAAACAGTTAACGGACACTCTTTTGGTTGTTCATTTTTCTTGTTTTGATAGCATTTAGAAATATGAATCCTTTTTCGTATGCTATTTTTTGAAAGTTATGTAAGTAATAATTAAAATAACAACTTAAGTTTAAGATTTATTTTAGCTGTTGAATAAGCCCAAAGGCAGACCAAGCGTGAAATTATCTGTCGGCCTGACTGATCTTCCTAAGGGTTCAGGTTTAATTAAGCACCAGTATGTGACATTTTGATACAGCTCCTTCACATTAGCTCAATTTAATTTAAACACAGTTGGTAATATGATAGATTTAATACTAGAGTTAAACCATAATATTATAAAATTGCTTATCGCATTCCCCAAAAAATTGAAAGCAGAAAGTTCGAGAACCACAAGTTCGGCAAAAAGGCCATGAAACTCAACGTAACATTTGTACTCCCTACACCGAAATCGCATTAGCAGTACGAAATATGGAATATGGGTTAACCCTCTTGTTATTGAATTTTATATTCTGGGCTCTGTTCTATTTTGGCGGTCCTAAGGGCGACCGAAATAGTCCCGAAGCGGATTGATGTCAGTGTCAAACTAAGTCCCATTTCGACCACCCCAGTGAATGCAAACAAGATTTAAATTTTAAAGCAGGTCACATGCGTGTATTAGCGCTAAGGAGTCCTCGCGTCGCGTGTTCAACGCCACGTTTTTTCGTCTAAATGATAAATACCCTGCCTTTTTTAATATTCCACGGCATTCGAGGCATTTTTTTCTATGTAACGTTAACAATGCTCAGTGAGTTTATTAAAATAGTTTTTGTTTTTAGTTACGCCCGTCTGGCTTAGGTATTATGGTGGAGTTGTGTCATTAGTAAATTTTGTGTTTCACTTTTTAATTTATTTTCTGGATTATTATGTGTATTAGGTTTTTTTTCGATTTATCGTTGCCAGTATAGATTAATCTTTTACATATGTTGTTGCGAGCTTTGACGCGTGGACCTGCTTAATCTGTGGTCTATGGTATATCCCGGTTATGAACAATGAAATCTGATATATGTATTTATTTTATTGTTCATCTAAATTCTGCAATTATTTTGGTTTAGAATAGTAAAATTTGTTTTGTGGTTAAAGAAATTTATTTCTCAAAGAAATTTACATTTCACTTATAGAGAAACTTAATAGCTAAATGTAATACATTTGTAATTACGTAAGGTTAATGTGAGCATTCGAAGTAAAGTTATATAAAATAATGTGGGTAGTCGTTGCCAATCTTCAACACAAAGAATACTGTTCCATCTATAGAGCGCCCGACCGCCCAAGAAGTATACATGCAGTAGTCTTTCTTAAACTTTTGTGCTTCAATTAGGTACATAACTATATATTCTTTATTGTATAAGTACAAATTTATTTAGGCTTATCTTTACTTTAATTTGGTGTATCGTTAGAATCTCTGTTTTATTGTGAGTAATATCAACAGTATACTTCAAAATACACCAGTTAATTAGATAATTTATTTTCAGAATAGAGGACATATGCAAAATAGTAATTTAGTTATACTAACGAAACGAAAAATGTAATACCGTATCTGTATGTTATAGATAAATTTATATACTGAGTTACTACAGATATATTAATTAGTGGTCAAAGAAAACATATTCAATACTCCCCGCTATGATTGCGCGCGCTCTAGGACGTAAAGAGAACTAGTATCAACACTATGATCACAGTCTATTGAGTGTCGAGTCCACAGCGCACAGAGCCGTATTTAGGCCGGATTTTATTTGGAGGTGAAATGATTTTTGGTGTTCCTTTTACATATTTGATTGCAAGTCCTGTCTCTCCATTGGCAAGTCTATCAGCTAATTGTTGCCTAAGTTCCTTAAGGTAAGATTGTTGAGATGGGGTCTGATCGGAAAACAGTTTTACATGTTTATTTTCAACTTTACTTTTGTTCCGCAGTATATTTTTAGGTATGTCAGATGAACTAAAGTATGCTTTGATAGGGCGATCTGAGCCTTTTTTAAACTTGCCAAGACGTATTAACTTTAATTGCTGTGGGGGGTCTTTTACTACGGTTTTGAGCATTTTCTCAACCTCATTTTTGTCATGTAATTGTCGTTCCTCGTGTTTTTCCGATGAAGGCTCCTTTATACCTACGTTCTTCCTGGCTGGGTACTTGTTGTATTTTTGAACATCTAGGCTGTTCTTTTTTTATAAATTCTATTTCTTTTTCTAGTTTCTTGATCTTCTCTTCAGAAGTGGAACTTTTATTTTTTAATTCTGTTAGTTCATTCAGTATTATCTTTTGCTCGTGTGCGAGACTCTCTGTAGTACTTTGTATGTTATTTACTTTTGTTACTAACTGTGCTATATCACTTCTCATAGAAGAGAAGCATTCCGTTTGTAACTTTGTAAATTTTTCAAGCATCAATTTCATATCATTGTAATAAGTTCTACAGTCACAGTCCGTCTCTGGTTGTTTTCGTTTACGAAGTAAGGTAGATCTCATTTTATCTATGTCTATATTATCGGTTAACTTCGAGACGTCCGAACACGATGCACTGGTCTTGTTACCATTGTTTGGGGACTCCATCATACTCATGCTAAGTTACTTTTATGGTTTCTCAATAGTTACTTTGTGCAGATAAGGTCTACGTGGCTTGATTTGCATGCAGTGATTAATTTGTAGTGGGTATAAGAGCGAGATGGAATATATTCTTGTTCGCTTACCCAATGTTGGCGGGGGGGCTCCTTGTTAGCCTTTACTTCCAAAACGTTGTAACTAAGCCAATCCAGTTGTTGTCGAATCGAAGTGATATTATGCAGGCAGGAAAGTAGAAAATTGATTAACGCGCATTTAAATAAATGGCAATAACAAATGCGACACGTCTGCTCTGAACGAACGCTCACGACGAATGTTTTAGAACCGAGATCAAAAAATCATGTCTTACTTGAGTGTTTCACTTAACTATAATCGGGCCGAAACCTAAACTCCCGTATGACAGGTGTCATCAGGGTCAAGCCCATGAAGTTCCGAATTTTTTGATTTTTAAATCTATGCGCGGAAATGTAGACTTGAACTTCCGGCTTGCCCGTTTAGAGAGTTCCATTGCATCCGGCTATGCATAAATCGATAGTGAAAATATAAAAAATCGCGATACATCGTTTAATTTTTCGATTTATTTAATAAGGTTTGTTATTGATTTTTAAATGCTGAATATAACAATTATGGCAATACAATAAAATAGAAAGAGGGACAAGAATACACGCAATCGTATCGAATCGTAACATCAGAGTAGATATTATTATTCACTATGAATTTATTATCCATGTTAGTGACAATGACAGCTACTTTGATGGTTCAGACTTCTGATAATAAAAATAATTATTTTATTTGAATTTGTTATTTTTACGTAAAATCAAATAATCGTAGCGACTCGTGTTTAGGTACATCACTATTATTGTCAAACTGACATACGTCATACGGGAGTTTAGGTTTCGGCCCGATTTGATAAGAAAAATAATTTATATATTTACACCGTAACGTAACCTAACACGTAAATTTCATAGAGCGAAGTTCCCGTTCGCTTACTTTTACATGCTATCTCATGATGAGTACAGAGTCTCTAGTGTGCCATCAGGGCAGGCAGGGTGAATGTAACGATTAAAATTTCAAAGACTGCTTGTGTATGCCCGCAGACCGAAATAGAGTCCCCTCAGATTGACGCCGTAGGATCCAAACTGTAAATTCCTGCGAATGTGTACCCTAAAAGTAAAGCAATAAGGGTCAAGTACCTAGACTGCAAATGTGACGCACTTACCATACAGGAAACGAGGGGTGCTGTATGTTTGCGTCGTGTCGCAAGATTTGAATCGCGTATTGTGCATTTGTCTGCTTGATATAGAACTGAGATGATGTCACGTTCCATGATGTATGTGATTGAATAAAGAGGTTAAATGAGCCGTGTGATGGAGGACAGGCCACGGCTTTCCCTTCCGTACGTAATACAATGCACTCTTTCCTGCTACAATTTAGTGTTGCAGAAAATAGATCCAGCAGTATGTTGTGTTAGCTAGTTTTTTCTCATTTTTGTATTCATCTGTGTAGATATGTTATTCTTCTATTCAAATATTATCCAGTTCTACCTGTGTACTTCCTTGCTATGCAAAATAACTAAAACATCTGATACTGGCGTAAATAATTTCTTTTCACATCGTTGCGCTTTAATACAAAATCACATTTTAACCAATTGAAACAAATAATTACCAGTATCCGGACCAAATTTAGTCGAAATGTATTCTGTAGTAGGAAAATGAAATATAACACACACAAGCAATATGGTGTCGATTTTTTCAATTCGCCTAAATCGTCAACAATTTTAATCCAGATGCCGAATTCTTGCCATAGTTCAGATTTTTCAGACCACGGATCAAGTTCCTAACATTCTGACGTCAGCGAGGCTGGTATCTCGTAATCTCAGCCACGTAATGGCGCGTGAGCAGTCTTCTCGCCATAGCTGTCCGTGCTGTCACCGGCGCAGCGGACGTCCGCCGCCGCGTCATTCACTGCGTCCTCTAGGGTTGTACGAACGTTTAAAAAAGTTTAAATTTAGCATAGGGACAAGAAGTTTAAAAAACTTGCATATTTCCGACGAGCTAATCTGAAGATTTTTAAATGAGATCGCATATGTCGAAGATCCCACTTCTGAGGTTTCTTACTGGATCATCGCTTGTGGTGAATTTCAATCATAAGTAGACCTCTATCTGCCTATATCTCATCGCTATGCCGCCATTGCCATTGAAGTCATTTGAGAGCCGGATTTCCGCCATGGGCCGTCATCCCTTATTCATCGGTAGGGTTGCCATGGTTATGGTGCCTTGATATTTTGCGAATTTATGCACACTCTACCCGAAATTTAGCATTCCAATATACCCAGATAGACAAGCTTACTTTTAATTCATTAGCATAATATAATAGAACAATAAATAAGAGCAAATAAATATATATTTCTTCAGACATGAATTAAACTGATGTTCTGAATTCGTAATGCGAGTAGAGTGTGAAGTTTATTTATTTAAAGTTATATGTGGAAAAGGAGGTGTATAATAGAAACTAATAACGTGCCAGCCCTGAAATTACCCTCCATTCGCCATCTCGCCACACAATAACCGCTACGGTTTTGTTTCGTCAAATTGAACATTTTCGTCATAACGTCACCATTGTTTCATTGAATAAACGTTTGCTTGAGATAAGACGAATCTAATTCGCTGTTTCGTCGTAAGTGCCTATCACAGCACAGTATATTAATACGGATTAATTATTTTATTAGTTTCGAGTTGAATTTTCAAAAGATTTTTATGGTTGCCATGACATGTCGTGAAATTAGTGAGATTTTGACATAGTTTTAATATTAAGCGCTAAGTATTTGAAATTAACATAAATATAGCTCGATTTTTATATTTTTCCTTATATTTTTTTTACAAACTGTTATGCTACCTTTAAAAATATTATCACAGATTTATTACACACAGATATATATTTGCCATGTTATCATCTATTGTGATAAAAACAAGCAAAAAGATCTGCACTTAAAACTTTTCAAATAAGCAAAATATACAGATAAAAATAGAAGGACAAAAGATTTGGTATCTGTGCAAAATAAGCGCAGATTTTAATGATCTCCCCAATTGGCGGGAATCTGGCACCTCGCTAATTAGCCGCCTAATTCTAATTTTATTATCTCCGTATTAAGCAATCTGCGAGTTCACTTAATTATTTAATTTCGTGTTTTTTGCTCCTGTTATACTTGAAAATATCGTTAGAAAAATTTGTAATCAGTAGGATTATTTGAGCCTTCAATTTAGGACTTTAGGTAAGACTTTTTGTAACTATGTATGACTTAGGTATTTTAATAGAAGATATTTTAGATCATTACTAGCTAACTATAACTTTGCGATGGCTGACCCTCGCGTCAACTCGTGAACGGGTATTGCCAGGGGGAACTGGCCAGCTCGATTCTGATTTGAATTTTATTATTATTTTTTGTTCTTAACCGTTTCATTGTGGTTACTCGATCACAAACATACATGTTTTGTTACATTATATTTGTTTCTTATACTTTATTTTTGACTGTACACAATCTAGTGTATGTATAAAGTTAATAAATAGCCCCTGTGGCATGCCAGTAATAGAGAGAAGTGGAGAGCCATTGCAAAAGCAGCAACCTTCGCCCAGGGGACGGGCAGTACAGAAGATCCCAGGCCAGCACCATCTGCACAACCACGACCACTCTGACAAGAGTGTACGACTTAGAAGTGGCATGTTAGGCGACCAAGACTGTTTCATGAGTTTCTTTCGGCTTTTCTTCTCAGCAGTGGTCGTTCCGAAATGCTAGTAGTTTGTAGCTTTTAGACATGATATATTATGATTAAATAATTAGTTTTTGACGTGAAAAAGAGCCTTCTTTGAAGGCCAAGTTTCAATAAATATTTTTTGATTTTGATTTTGTTCAGACTTTAACTTTTCAGTACAAAATCAAATAGTAAACCTTCTTCGATACTGTTGTCAAATGAAAAGATTTTCCAAATCCGACAGGCATAGCGTGTGTATAAACAAACAAAAATCTCTTGAGCTTTATATAAGTATAGATGTGGTTTCCCAAAATCTAAAGCGCCAGGGCGTGACAGCCGCTGGTCAGTGGTGTTAATGGCGCGACCGGATCGTCTGGCCTAGGGGCTCTGGTGCAACTCATAAGCTTATTTTTTCTTATTAAAGTATATTTTTTTAATCATTTATTTAATATAACACAAAAAACACTCATACAAACATTTACCGAACTGCGGAAACCAGGGCTTGAAACCGGTTAATAAAAAACCTAAAAAATAAGTGTTTTGACCTGGTTACGCAGTAACGCTCGGGCCATTACGATCGGAGTGAAAACCCTTTTGAATCGGTCTCGCGAGCGGAAATTACCTGGTTAATCCCGCGCGGGCGAGTGACAAGGACGGGTATATCGCTCAGCGTTTTATCTCACTTACGCATTTGCAAGTCTCAGCGTGTAGATTGGTTAGATTTATATCGAGCGAGAGTGAGAAATAATCATAGTTAGAGCGAGATAGAACACGATCGTCGAAAAGAGCGAAATGTTTTGGGTCTTTCCGGTATTTTGAACAGGAACTGAAATGATATCGCGCTTTGAACATAACCAGAAATAATATATGGTTTTGCTCAACCGTAACTGATTTAAAACGCTCTTTTTATAAATGTATGGCGAATCGAGTGAGCTGGTTTAGAATTTTAACCAGGTATGCAAGCCCTGGCGGAAACCTCGCAGGGTTTATCTGTGTTCGGTGAGTCGCTATTACACTTAGGAACAAAGTATTGTTTTAATTTAAGTTTAAATTTTTTAAAGTTAAGTTTATACAACTCCTGCGTAGATCAGATGAAAGTTTATTAAGATAATTTGGTATCATGTAATTCGGTAATCTTGTCCCATACAGATTATTATATTCTGTAAGATTGTATGTATTTAAATAACAAAGTTTTCTTAAGTGTGCAGGTCGTGATCTTTCTACTAAACAAAATTTTTGACATGATTCAGTTAAAATTTGGTATTGAATTTTATCATAGACACTCATTACATTGCAGTATGTAGTATGTAGTTTATATCTCCATTCAAAATAAAATTGGTATCTCAAATCAAAGGATGGAGCTAAATGCGTAATAAAGATTCCTTAATATACTATTAAATGAGCAAGCAATGTGTTTTCGCCTAGAATAAAACGCGCAAATAAGTGTAATGCAAATGAAAACAAAAACGGATTGTAAGTTAATCTAGATACCGAGTCGACGATATTTAATTTTCATTAGCTCTACAACTACACTTTGTTATTGCCGATTTGTTATTGCGGTTTTCTTTTCTTTCTATTGAAAATAGCGTTCTTGTGGTTTGTAAAATCGAATCGAAAAAGAAGAAACTTTCTATTCTACGCTACCGCTTTATACTTAGAACCAAGTAATTCTAGCCCATCGGCTGCTTATCAACCGGCGACACGCGGGGCCTGAGGATTTGACGCGGAGATGCGCGTCTA
Source organism: Ephestia elutella (assembly GCA_018467065.1). Taxonomy (NCBI): domain Eukaryota; kingdom Metazoa; phylum Arthropoda; class Insecta; order Lepidoptera; family Pyralidae; genus Ephestia; species Ephestia elutella. The sequence goes on from CM031585.1 coordinate 11,429,844, forward strand.
TTATGCTGACCCTACACAGATAAACAATTTGCTGATACAAACATCACTGTCATGGGAAAGTATTTCGCAAGTGACAGATGAAGCACAACGAGAAAAGTTCTATATTAGCCCCACTAGTGTTAAAGGGAATAGATATAAATGAATATACACCCTTGTAAGAGAAAAATAAACGATATTTTTATTATAATAAAAAAAAAAGGTATGTATATCTATAATCTAAATCATACTGATTTGCAATTCAACAAATAAAAAAATGTTTTCATGACAACCGAAGAATCTACAGCAAAGATGACACAAATCAGAACAGTATCTTACAGGATATCCCCGAAGAGACAGTAAAATATTTTGGAAGGTGTTAAACAAATTAGTCAAGAATGTATTTCAAGTAGCTTATTACGTGTACATGGACAGACACATACTACTTTGTATTATAAGAAATCTTATTGAAAATGTAGATAGTGGATGATACAGTACAACCACAAATAGATTCGGCCAAAAAACAGCTTTATTTAATATCTAATGAGAAATAATGGCACGTACTGTGTACGATATCGTAAATTGTCACAATAAATGTCTTTTAGATTATAACAACACATCTATTTAAGATAACTCCATTCAAGTCTGTAAGCAAAGTGTATTTTTCTATACATATAATGTGGTGCTGCAGACAGACCGTACGTTGCATTTGCAGTGTGCCAAGAAGATAACACATCAAAAGATGCGTGTTATTGCCAACAGAAACTGTTACTTTACATCGAGTTATGCTAATGAAGTAAATAACGTAATAAAACGTTGAATTTACAGCACAAATAACAACTACCTGAGTTCGTATCTAATGTTATGAAACAATTTGACGGAAAATTAAAGTTTTCAAAAGTTATTTGTCGAATATTGGCAACACCCTGCCTGCGTCTGTGTTCCCGAGCACATACAACCTGACTCTCTTCAAAACCAGAGTGAATAGGCTGCTTCTGGGTAAGCTCGCCACATCGTAGACCTCATCTCTGTCCTCGGACAAGATTGTGGTCAAGAGCAAACCCATCTTTAATAAAAAAACAAAAAAAACACCCAAATGTTGGCTAGTAGATAATATATTGTACGTTTAATTTGTATTTTTTGGACAATACAGGTTAAATAAATAAATAAACACCGGACCGGATGCGGAGGATACGATGCGCGTGGAAAGAAACACAGCTATCTCAAGGGATTTTTTATCTTTGCTCACCTACGAGCCACTCACTATACTCTCTAACTTGCCATCATAACTTGTAAAATAAGAAATAAAGTTCTTCTCTATTCAGCACCTATATTTACAGTCCGAAACACATTACCCAGGCTTCAGTGCCACCAGTCATCGCACCAGACCGGCAATAATAAATACCTACATAAAATGCTACGTCGAATTCCCACGTGAGTGTGGTACTGGGGCGAAACTGGTTACTGATATATTCTGATGATTTTGGAATTAAATGTATGCAGTCAGCTTTAAAGAGATTATTAGGTTGCGAAAGCGCGCTGTAAATCCATACGTTGTGTGACACAACATGGGTAAGTGAGGTACATTATCTTCTTTACACACGCGTAAGCTCAGTGGTTTATATAATCCCGTTAGATCACTATATCTACTTATATACTATATAGTGGCTAACGTCTATCTGCAGTCGGATACGACGAACAGAAAATTTCATGAACTTACGACGCATACAACTGTTACAATACAACAATTAAACTTATCTTGTGTTTGACCACAGACTTACTGTGTGTTTGACCATTTTCAATTTTGTAATTAGTGTTATTGCAAATTAATTGATAGTTTTTATAGCTAACTGGATACGTTATATCCATAAGGTGTAAGCATTTTATAAACTAACAATTTTATCTAATAACAACTTCGTAGTTCATGCCACTTGCCTGAATTATGAAGTTTTCTGAAGATTGAAAACTGTAAGTTGAAACAATGGGAGTGTTTCATCCCCGCTCACCTTCGTTTCTTTCCACGTAATAGGCTACTTTTCTCAATCCCTGAGGGAAATCTCCTTGAAAATATTTGGGTCCGCACAATTTTATTCGATTTGAATGATATGACGTGAAATATTATAATTAACGTTTGTGCGAACTCTGAACAAAAGGGCATTTTACTTACGGTATCTACTTTTGTAATTAGATTCGTGAATCAATCATTCAAATTTCTATTTTTCTTCGTATCAATTCAGTAGAACCGTTTACTTAATTATTCGACGAATGGAGAAGCAGGTGAAGGCATCACCTAATGTAGTTTACAACCGTGTAAAATTTAGAACTTTAATTTATTTATTTTTTTTGAAAAAAAAACTACAGTTATTTTATTGAAAAAAAAACTACAGGCACAGTTTAGTACATATGGTCGAATAAATACAAGGATTTCTTCAGATTCTCAATATTTGTGTTTATTATGATGTGTTAAGTTAATTTAATACTAGCATATGCCCGCAAACTTCGTCCGCGCGTATTAACTATTGTTCTCAGGTTCTAAGTGACAGATCAAGATAAAATCTACGCCAGATTTTAAGTTAGACCTTCAACAATACAACAGTGAAAACCGCATCAAATTCGGCCCAGTAGTTTTTGCGTGATGTGCGTACAAACATACAGACAGAAAGACAGACAGACAAGTTCTACAAAAAATGGTTTTGGCTTCTATTGGCCCTATAAAGACCCCTCATAGTTTATTTTCCTAAATATTTTCTATGTACAGACACAGACCAGTTTTATTATATGTATTGATGATAAAGTTTTATTATGATTGTACTAACAGTGTTTTATTTAATTGCAGGTAATAGTCTAAACGCGATGACAGAAGCTCTTTCAGTGTGAGTAATCGTTTCTCCAATCAATTAATCATTTCAAAGGCAATCGACTGTCGAGACAAAACCGCTGAATTCTCGCATACAAAACGAAGATCCATAATTCATTTTGAACCTAATATGAACCTCAATCTATTATCTCTTAAACGATTTCGCACTGAATGAATATTCATTTAGGAGTAATACCAGCCCAAAATGGCATTACGTGAAAAAAAAAACGCTTTTCTCTTGGATCGAGGAAACTCATTTAAATTTTTGATTGTGTAGGAAGGCTAGGGGAGGGGCCCAAATAGCAGCGTAATCGAAAGGTCAATATTTTTTTTCAGACATTCCAATTGTCTAATTTATTGAAAACTTTGAGAACTGTCGCAAAGACATAAAGTAATTAAATCATTTTGTAAGTGATTCTATTTGAAGTCATAAATGAAATTCTTTTGTGTAATTCAGCATTAACAGCTTTGGTCGGTCTTCTTTATCCATACTAGTGGATGACTGATGACTCCCGAAAACTTAATATGTATGTGTATCTAAAGTACACTTTGTTCAAACATCTGACACGAGTGCTCACGTCAGCAGTCGGAAGACGAATGATCGCATCTCGCAAAAAGGTCTGTTTTGTGTCATTAGTGCGGGTAGATTGTAACGAGCAAAACTTTGTATGGACATGGACGGGAACACAGACATTATACTCATAGATAACATAACGCCGAAATTTCCTAAAATGTGTATTACGGCGAAATAATGATGATGCTTGCCTAAAAAGAATCGACTAAATCAAAACGCTAAAAAATTGAAAATTTTGACACAGTTTACATTCAAGGCAGATAAGAAATAGGGAAAGATTTTGAGGTCCGGAAAAGGTTATTTATTATATGGAACACATAACAGAAGTGTGGTCATTTGGATTATACAAACTAAATTGAACTTTTTAAGTAAGTATATATCATTTCACATCTTGTGCTCGAGAAGTAGTTGCAGTCTATTTAGAAAGTTGGTCTCGATTATGGACGGAACATTCTTCATATCGTGCCCCATTGCTCCGTAAGGGTTCCGTCCTGTTATGGGCGACCCTTTTCATTATCTCGCTATATAGCCGATTCTCAACTATCTTTGATGCCAAAACCGCAATAAACTGGCTGAATTGAATTTTATGGCTATTTATAAAATGTTTTGAGATATATTTCATTGATACTTAACACCCTTGGACATGAAGTTTATATTTATCCAGACGAAAATCATGCTCGTCGTGGCATGATTTTCGTCTGGATAAATAATAAATTTCGTGTTTATTTATATCTCAACTTGGTTTAAGTTGAGAGAAAATAAATAATAAGGGCCATTTTAGATAGTATCGGTATAATGATTAACAAGAAATGTGGGCCGCAAAAACCTCAGGACCCAGTCAGGAACATTAGTCACTTCACACTAGTTACTACCCGTTAGAAAGAACTATGTGAATCGACGTAAATTTTTAACATTTGTAGTAAAGTACACAGTGATCGAAAGGTCTTTGTCTATCTATAGATGGTTTCGAGATAACACCATTGATTACACTGAAACTAACCCATTCTCAAAATCTGAATGGTGTTACTTTGCTTATTGGTTACTAGAATCATAAAAAATGATCGTGTGACCAGCAGACCACGTGCCAAGACATGATTGATCAATCGAGTCCAACTCTGGGAGAGTCACGGGTTATGGACTGAAGGGGGGGAAACCAATTGTTCAATTGATCACGTATCATTGCAACGACGCGTTGCGGGCGAGACGCGGCGAATACACTCGAGGCGAGGATAACTTGGCGAAAGAAAATTAATGAGAATATTTAAGAAATATTCTTATTTTCTTAATTAATAAATATTATAAGTGTTTTTAGTAAAATATTTTGATTTAACGTCATGTGTTTGTGTAGTGTGAGCTTTTTTTTAAAGCTTTGTTTAAATAATACTTTTGTAAAAAGTAAGCATTTTGCCTTGCAGACCAGGCTAGTTAAAAATTTACATTTTCAAAAAGTTATGACTTTTCATTGCAGGAGCATTTTCCTGACTGAAAATAAATTGCTCAACGTCAATGCTGGACAATACTAAAGATGAAAACTGAAAATCTTGACTGGCAAACATCTGAAATTTAAATTTAGTCCAGTTTCAGTGCCCCGCAGTGTATATTGAGGTATACGAGTATGTTCTGTTTCCATGTGAGGTATCTACTGCACTCATATCAAACTCATATTTGGGTAGAATTATTGAACGGATGCTACCATACGTTCAACATGTGTTCATGCATACATTACTTAACCTACATTAAGTTATGTTTTTCACACGTGAAACATATAAATCTTCACAAATATTAGCCGACGCGACGCGTAATTTAGAATATTATTTATTAATCTTAAACGGCGATCAAGATGATTTACTAGCATTTCCACCCGTTCTGACATTTCGCACCTATAAACTTTACTGCCTCTCAGTTTCATAGGTCAATTGGTTTTCGACAAACCATGTTCGCAGTAATTAACATTTCGCTTTTACAAATAAATGAATATTGTAGCGAAGAAGGTTCAGTAAATAAATATTTTCGACGAAATCCAACGTTCTCTCTCATCTTCGTTAAATCTCAAGAAAACTGCTGGACGTATGAAATTACTACATAATATCTAATTACTTGTCTGCTCAGTGACCCTGAAAGGGATCTTTATCTACAAATTCTCAGCCAATTTTTATTATACTTACCTATGTTTTTCATCCAATATTATTGGTAAAATCTATTTCACGGAAATATTTCTTAGTCGCAAAGTTACCTTTTCTTAAGAAATATTTATTGTGATTATATTTATCGTAATGGGACATGGGACACAATACTAGGCATTTGCCTTTATTACTCACATACGTATTTTTTTAATTTTACTTTGTTTGGCAATAATGTTATGTTTAAGTAACAAGCAAAAATAATGAATATGGGTACAATAAACTTTTTTAGCCCTGGTAATTCGATAAAATTAGGCAAAATTTTATCAATTATTCCGTCTTATGTACCCTAATGTACTGTTGATTTTAGATCTGAGTAGTCATGAATGAATCAAAAGGCAAAATTTGTTTCACAATTAAATTATTATTTCAAGAAATGTTAATAAATTTGGTGGCGAATTCGGGATAGTTGAATATGAATTCAGTACAACTTGAACAAAATTATTTATTTTGAAAAACAGTAACGGGGTACAAGGGTACCGCCGGAAATAATGCTCTGCCTAGAAGGTCAAAAACCGGCCCTGTGCCTGTGGTGTGTGTGGGTCATACATCACTGGCGGTTAAGGCCCGGAATATAGAGCGACCAGATGTTTAATCTATGATTTTTAAATAAAACTAACTTTTCCCGTGGCTTCGCCTGCGCGAAATTCCCAGGGGAACGTGCTTTTTCCCGGGATGAAAGGTACCCAATGTCCTTCTCTATGTGTATGCGAAATTTCAGAAAGGTTAGTTCAGTAGATAAATTTTGAAGAGGTAACAAACAAACAAACTCACTTTTGCATTTATAATATTAGTTAGGAATTAGTTAGGGTTAGGATTAAAGACATTCTCGTTTCCATATTAACATTTATGAATACGTATCTTCGACACCGCTACAGAATGCCTAAGTACAAAATGTCTAACGTACACGGGTTATTGTAAATTCGTCCCTAGAGTTAATTCGGTACTTGATTAATATTCCATACATTCAAAATAAATTCGGTACTTCGATAAAAATTGTAAAAATTTTGTGGTAAATTTGCCACTCAAGTTTATTTTTTGTAAAATAAAACAGTTAGCAGTAAAATTACAACTCACAATGAAGTATTAACTAGCAGATTTTTAGCAGAGCAGTATGTAAAATTATAACAATTTTATACCGTGATCATTGAAAACTTACGATGATTATATTATCCTGATTTATTGACTTATGTCACTTAACAGAAATTGCATCGCAACCAAATTGGCTGGCTGTAATTATATCAAAGTTTGTTTGTATTAAGTATATAAAAATAATTGTCATACTTTAGATACGCATTAAAATTAACCCGACTGTTTTATATAAATAACTTCGATTTTATCATATTGGGTGCTTAATTTTTGTTGCTGTCTGTACGAAAAACCTTACGTACCGAATTTATTATAAAAACAACAACGAGGAGGGACGAATTTACAATAACCCACGTACACACCTATATGACGAGTCTATACAGAGTTATGAAAAGTGTGATTGGTAAAAATAAAATATCATTAATATTGGGAGATTGAAGATGAAAAGCGAGGAGGAGAAGGAAGGAAGAATAACTTCCTATGCATAAAGCTGGTTGTGCAAATGGCAAACCTTTCTGTACAACATTATTCGAATTGAAAAATTTTAATACCTATATCTTTCTCTGTTTTTACTTTATTTTGTTGTTAGGGCAAGGAAACCCGCATGACAAATGATCCTCTGACAGTTGACATTAAAAATAATATTTTGTTTGTACGTATGAATTCTATTATTCCCTTTCTGCCAAGGTTAAATTTTATTTTGGGGATCGGGTCCCTTGCGTTATCTTTAATGCTTTAAGTGAGTTGTTTTTGACTGAAAAAATATTATTTTTTAAACTTGATTATTATCAGAATGAGCGATTTTCTGACAGCTAATTATGAAAAAAAAAATCAGTATAAAAAAGTCTCAACAGATGGCGTTTTATGAAAGCCGAGTACCTAGTAATAAAGGCTGTACATATTGTGCGCTTTTTCTTGTCAACCAGAGGCAGAAAAAAAATCACCTAACAGTTGGACAGTTGCACAAATCACAATATTGATACTTTTTAGATGTTTTTTTTATTAGGTTTTATTTTAAAAAAATGCCAACCTCGTGCATTTTTGCTTTTTGTATGGACTCTCCTTTTACTAAGCGCTATCTATGAAGTCATCGGGAACTATTTTTTTTTATTTGAATCTCTGAAAATCCTTCATTACAAAAGCACAAAAAAACAGAAATCGAACACATCCTTCAACATTTTGTCCTCATACTCATCACAAACTTTTAAACAGACAGAAGTAGCAAACAAATAACCACACACTTTTTTATCTCTTTGTTACTAGTAGAAACAATTCGAATTACAAATCGAATTAAAAAAAAAAGTAACAAACGCCCTTTGTAAAGAAATGAGCGATTTTTCTGACATTTAATTAAGAAAAAAAAATCAGTATAAAAAAGTCTCAACAGATGGCGTTTTATTGAAGCCGAGTCGTAATAATGGCTGAACCTATATGTTGCGCTTTTTCTTGTCAACCAGAGGCAGAAAAAAGAAATCACCTAACAGTTTGACAGTTGCACAAATCACAATATTGATACTTTTTAGTTGTTTTTTTTACTAAGTTTTATTTTTTTTAAATGCCAATCCCGTGAATTTTTTGCTTTTTGTATGGAACTTTTTCTCTCGCCTTTTAATAAGCGCCATCTATGAAGTCATCTGGAACTATTTCTTTTTTTAATTTGTGTCACAGAAAATCCCTCATTGAAATGATTTGGTGCCACACAGATCTACACGTACATGCAGGCATATAAATTGTATCAAATTCATAATCAATTTTTTAAAATCAACCATAATTCGAATAGTTGCACAAATTTGTTCGTTTAAACAAATAAACTAACAAACTGGTAATAAACTTCAGCTACATTATCTGTTATTCAATACGACGCGTTGTGAGATTAAATTAGATCGCTTTAACACCCACAACAATAATTTTACAGTATATTATGACTGAGTTAAATGCATGCTAATAATAACTAGACAATTATTCTTCTGAAATTGTTTCTCGAGGGGGCGACAAATGCCGCGCGTCATCATCTCGCGACGTAACAAAGGTGGACTGTGCAATAAATTGTGTGACAATTAAATAAATATTGCAAACTGCTTTGATGCTCCCAATGAAACAGGTATGCGCTCCGCTTAAAAGTTATTGTTTTAACCTGCTACTAAAAAGACGGCTTTTGTGATTTTGACGACCTCCGTGGCCCAACGGTCATTACGTCGTCGGACAACGGAGGTCCGGGGTTCTATCCACGGTCGGGTCAAAATGGAAAAATGATTTTTTTCAGATTGGCCTGGGTCTTGGATGTTTGTTTATGTATGTATTTGCCACCGACAAGATGGGTCGATGATATCCGGCGACACGCGGGCCCAGACTGGATGGCTAAGGCACGAGACCGCCAACGTTGGAGTCGAATGGAGGAGGCCTACATCCATAAATTGGATAAATAAGGGCCGATGATGATGATGTATTTGTCATAAAATATAGTATTAGTATCATTGAGTTAGCCCCAAAGCAAGTTTCGAACTTCCTTTGGGGCTAACTCAATCTGTATGATTTGTCCGTATATATTTGCGGACTTCAAGATTTGTCACGTATTTTAATTCTACCTAAATGATTTTATTAAGCTACATTTTCCCAAAGGTAAAAAAAGGTAAAGGCAAAGGTATTCTCCTCCATCTCCTTCCAAACAGGAAATTATTTGTAGACAATTTTGTAGATGATTCTTTCTACTAGAAATAGACATATTTTATTTATTTATAAGCACACAAAACAGTAAGTAAGGTGGGTACATGACATAAAATATATATAAACATTAAAAAAATTAAAAGAATTAACCAAACTGACCAACAATAAGTGTACATATCATGTTAAATTTAGCTCACAATACAAATAGCTACCTAAATATAAAAACAAAACAATACAAATATCTAAATATATAAATAAAGAGGGATACAATATGTACAAATTATTATTTTTTTTATTTAACCTTTTATTACATTAAGGCACTTCTTCTTAAATGACATTAGTGAAGTGCAAAAAATTTTGGAGTTGTCTGTTGATTTATCAATACTTTTTCGAGTTTTATTATGACATCATTATAGATTTATAGAATGAGAGGTGTTATTGATATAAATTTCAAAAATCTTCAAAGCTTACAAATTCGGTTCATAATCTTCAATATAAAGGGTGTGAAGCAACATTAAGTGCTTATACATACGAAACCTAAGTGCATGTCTTCTAGTAATGAATAAACTCGTGCTCAATACAGCGTCCTGCGTCCCTAGTGGCTTGTCGAGGTCGAATCCATTGCTCTCAATTGCCGCCGACTTAGAAACCAATTGAGGACTATGACAGAACGTGATATTCGCGACTTTGAATAAGTAGTTAGAAATTACTGCTAACATTATATGTACAATTCGATAAAATAGACTTAATTTGTAAAGAAAACTGGTTTTAGGAAGTCATTTACTGAGAAAAGTTAGTTGAGCCATTTAATAGACTTATAGTATCCTGCGTTTTTTCTATGTTCAATTGAAAACGATAAAAGAGAGCAAAATCGTTATAATCCAAGTAATGAATTTGCTAATATAGTTGATACATTTTTTTGATGTGATTAGACTAAAAGCAGCAATGACATATAAAGCACAGACCTTACTTCACTCTTGATGCACCCTCTGTTCCGAAGCGAAACAATAATGTTAGTAGTTTTCCCTAAGGTAATTTTATGGTGTCCTGTCACACCATTAAACCATTAGCGCCCATACTTAATGACCCACCACAAATATCTTCAAGAATTCTTAATTAGTTACCGGTTCATACTATATTCTGAGATATATTTGTCCCTGGTGGCTTCTTTGTTCCGATCTTCTTATTTACGCAAGTATGTACCTTGCATGTCTTCAAGTAATACTATTAGATCACCTATTGACGTCGATAATTACTTCAATTATTTTATCTCTACTTTCAAGGCGTATCAAAATATCGATGTACAGAAGCAAACTGTTAAAATTGACTTGTTGTTTATAATTTATCTAAATGGTAATATATGCATTAAATTTTGTGTAAGTAGGTAGGATTTTTTTACAATGTACTGCAAATTTAATATTCACATGATCCAATCAGAAGTGGGAGTAAAATATACAATTTATCCATGACACCTCGTATTCAAGGGTTTAAATAGTAATGTGAAGTTAGAAGCTGTTTAGCATCTGATGATCCGATTTCAAATCGGGTTTCCTCCAAGTTAGATTGCGTTTATTGTGTCTTCCGATCAAGAATTGGGAAAGCCGTCACTGCAACAGAAATTATGTTCAAATTTACTAATTGTTTTACACGTGGCTAAGTGGTTTGTAGTTGCTTAAAGTTGTTTAGTTGAAGTTATGTTAAATACCTTGTATAGAAACGATCATTCTTCTTCAAACAAAGCAACTCATAATAAAAAAAATACCTAATCGTCATAGGAGCATCCACATTCCCTCTCAGGAAAGTTTCAGTCGAATAAAAGAGAAAAATAAACCACTGGCAGGGTTGTCGATACTGTAATAAGTAGCCGCAAAAATTATTAAAAAGCTGTTTAAAATTAAAGGCACGTTCGGGAAAGGCAGGAAATATTAGAGGCCGTATCCTGGAAACGAATCAGTTGAAACATGTGGACCAATAAGTGTTAACCGGGAAACGATTCTTTCAACTGTTGTCGCTCGACCGCCCACTCTTGCGGCACGAGGGTGGAATTACAATCAGAGCTCAACCAAGGATATTTTAAAACCTTTTTAAAAACATTTTTGATGATCTCACGGTCAAGAAATGTTCATAAATCCTTTGCCCTCTTGAACTTTTGTATAACTCTAATTTATTTCAATTTTAACAAATTTATTAGCATGAGACGAGGAGATAACTTTATTATTCATACCTACGTCATATTTAAGTCATAAAGATAATACGAAAAAACAGAAAAAGGCCAATATTACATAATATTGGTTGTAATATGTGGATATAGGGAAATAGATTTTATTGTCATCATTTTGGCAATCCTATAGTTCGAATTAATTAAAGTAATAAATTCACGATCGTGCAGACATCGACCTATATACAGCAGAACAAATCCTCATCCTGGTTCTATATCCCTGTAAAACTGCAATGGGGTCAGTACGACATGTAACTATCGCGGAAGTGGCTGTTGAGTCCCACACAAGAGGCAAATGAGACAAAAAGCTGAGCGTTCAACAAGTAGCGGCCCTGCCTAGTGAGTGGATGCTTCTTTGTATTCAGCCGTATTAGCTATGAATATTATTTTATTAGTAACTAGCACACGCCCGGAACTTTGTTCCTTATATTTTTATGGAATTTTGGGAAATTCTCTCTTAGTGCTACCCTACATTCACTAAGGAACCTACATGCCAAATTTCAGCTTCCTTCGCCGCGTAGTTTTGGCTGTGCGGTGTTTCTTTCGACGCTGTTCCCATATTTTACAGAAATAGTAATAACTCTATCTTAAAGAAAAATAGAGGTAATAAATAAATGTTACAAGGAAATGAAAATATAAATAATTCCTAATTGGTTACATCACTATAGAAATGATTAATGTGTAGTGAAGCCTTACTGCATTAAGTTAATAACATCAGGTCGGCAACATCCGCGTGATTATACATGTTGGTCATCGCCTTTTTATAGATGCTGATGTATTGAGCTAAGAACGTCAATATCTTTTAAATGGATTTTTATTTTATGGCTAAAATCTGGCAAAAATATAAAGGCAAACATGGAAATGGCGTAACAATGGATCTACTTTCGACTACAACAGTTATTAACTAAATATTTGGGAAAACCTCATGTGCTTGTGGCTTTACCAAATTTAACTTTGCACATAAATATTCCTGATGGCTTTATCCGTCCATTAGTGAAAACCACATGACAATCAATAGCTTTTTTTAGCTTTCCTGCCCTGGCCCTAACTGAGCCCTGTGTTGTTTTTGATGTTAATCCTGATTATTCTTCATTCGTAAGATATTTTTTTTATATATTCAGTACATAGGTTCCTTCGATTATCAAAGCATTGAGTAGGTATATTTTTAATAAATTAGTTTCACAACTATGAGGAAAATATATATTTGAAACTATAAGAGAAAAGTTACTTAAAAACGTCATTTTAAAAGTTAGTAGAGCAAGTTTTATTACCGGTGGTGGGTCAGTTCCTTGAAGTGTGAACATGGGCTGGTATCGTAAAGAGAATCGATCTTAATGTCATTTTAATGGCCAAGTGATCATATCGATGGTTCCCAGGTAATTATTTCTCTTTGCTTTTTGTGTTTCTTGTTACATTATTTAAAATATTTTTTCATTTCCACTTGGTAAAACTGAGAGTCTACCTCAGAAACAGTTTTAAATTAAAACTAAGTATAGACATTTTTATTGAATGAATATATACTAAAAGTTTCGTTTTATCGAGCTACTCGTTAAAATAAACGGAAGTAAAACTATTCTTGTCAGGTGCCATTGAATTTTAATAATTTATTTAATAGCCATCTATGTAAAGGCCTCTCTCCTTCCAAGACTCTCGATCTAATGTTAAATGTTGACTCATCAAAATTGTTTCTAGACATCGATTTCCTTCCCAGGAAGCAGTATTCATTGCTTTTATGACACTACAAATGCGTATTGTTCTGGGTGCGGTATTAATCAATTGGGAACACATCCTGGGTTACGAGCTATAACGTGGCGCGTCCACTTGACCGCTCACGACCCTCTCAGTGGTTTTACTATCCATCACTTATGTTTTATTCACAGATATCTTTATGTACTGTTTTATTCAATATACTCTATTAATGTTATGTTTTCTTCATATTTAGAAGTAAGACTTCGGATTGTTTCATCATCTCAGCTGATGAAAGAAGTTTATTTATTTATTTAAAACATTTATTGCACAAAATTTTAAAAATTATGTACAAATGGTGTTAGAAGTTCACTGCAGGACAGATGTACTTGTATATCCCAAAGATTTCGTAAACTTCGAATTTTTTGGCATCTATCAGTGACCCTGCCCGTAAAAGTTGTTACAATACATAAACCTTTCGAAAATTTCCTATCCAACAGTGAAAACCGCATTGTTATCTGTACAACAGGCCCAGTAAATGACAGAGGCGTCGAGCGCCTTTCATTAAACAGATTTTAATATTATTTTGCATTTCCATTTACAAGTTTTTGGCATGAATATTATTCATCTTAATACTTGCAAAAATGCTGTATGTTGGAATTACCGATATACGTATCAAAATGTATTTCGAAGCAACGCACAGATAGATTGATAATGTCTGCTAGAACAATATCACGTAATTGTTTATCCATTCATAATAATCATAGACAATTAGAATCAATAACTAACGGCTCCAATCTGGCCCATTGAATCGTTTGTGAGAATTGATTACACAAGCATAATATGTATCAATTGTGTGAATGTTTAATATCAATAAACAAGGTCTGAAGGAGTATATAGAAAAGGCATTATCGTTTTCATTTGTTCAATTTAACCATGTATGGCCCTTTTCTTTGATTATTCTAACGAGTATTTCTTTTATTAGCGTAAATATTATGTACGCATCGTAGAAGACTCCAATGTTTCCAAAAGTTTAAGGTTTTTTAAAATTGATTTACCATGGTCAGAGATTGTTCTGATAACAATCTATTGTTATACTTTGAAACAATTGTTTTCTGTTTTACTGTAAAATATAAACGACTGATGCAAAAACTATTTCTATTCTATCAAATATTTTCAAACAATCATCGAACGAAACTGACGAATGGATGTAAAACCTTTTTTTGCTTATATAAATTCGTGCGTGATGCATGGTCTGACTCCAGAGTTCCCTTAGGTTTTGATTTGAGTTTTTGTTTTTGTTCTGCTATCAGAACTTACTACCATTTAAAATATGGATGATGTTTGGTCTCCTGCCAGGGGACGAATGGGTACCTTTATAGGGGCCGAATCTTCAACTTTTATTCCAGGGGACGAATTTTAGGGTGCGAGTAGGGTACCGACTCGTTTTCAAGGCCGAATTCCTGTAAATGTTGTGTTAAAATCATACTTTTCCACTCTGCATTCGCTTTAGTCGAGTTGTTTCGAAATTTGAGTCCAAATTCTTGCTTGTGGGAAAAGGATACAAAACTGATATTGACTAAAATTACTAAAGTCGTTTTCATAATAATAGCATCCCCGAGTCATTTTTGGGTTTCAGTTATGATGCTGCAGGCAATCACGGAAAAAAATAATACCCCTTATTTAATTTGAAGTGTTAACTGTAAGTTTAAAATAAAAATAGAACACGTCGGGTACGGAACACTGAGACTGGAACTGTATTCGAATTTCAAATTTACTATGCTGTCTTTATTTATTATAGGCAACGTGCGCATGACCGCAAAATTGTTCAAATAAAGGTTGAAAATTGAAAAGTAATTGAGGTTGAAACAATAACGTCGCTTTTGGTTCAAATCGTTGTGTGTCAATTTACGTTTCAGACTTTATTTTCGGATGTGCACCACAAAGGGATATTGTTTTTTGACTCTCGATGATTCGTGGTATATATCAGCTGCATGTCAAATGCGTGGACTTTTCTATGCATGCAGTGAATTTGCCATGAATTTTGGTAGGCACTAGAATTGCATGAAAATGTCGGTAAAGTTGGTACTGTTGGTAGTGCTCTATCTTTTTGCAAAAGCTCATGATGATATTATGCTGAAACAGTTGATTGATGGCAGTAATTAATTTGTCGCCTGACTTTGTGTGCGAGAACTGATTATTATGCTTTTCTGTTTGTCAAGTCATAAAGCTTAATGTCATTATAAGCATCTTGAATGTATTATTTATTATACTCGAAGCTCCGTATACGCGAAAATTAACAATCCCTTTTCAGTCTATTAATTTCAGATTATTGCGTTCAAATATCTAACTTAAACTAAAGGACACTAAAGTCTTTAGACTAATCAGTACTAATCACAGAACAACTAAGAACACTAAAATCCTTAGACTTACTAAATAATATAGGTACTTACATTTTCACCAGTTACACAGTGGTTTTAAAAATAATATACTACTAGATTTTATACACGTGCTACATTGTAAAGAAATTTGAAAATGAAGAAAAATACGTCAGAAGCGTAAACCTGTAGGACACTTGAAGACCTTTTCGACTTAACCTCAACTCAAAGGCCTCAAAAAGCAGTTTTCCTTTTCAAAGTCTTTTTTCTAACAAAGAAATGAAACTTGGATCGTTTTTTGGAGTTCTGTGGCCTTTCAAGAGTTTTAACTTAGTATTTTTTTAACACTTTAACATAATGCTAAGATAACTTTTTCTATAAATTTAACATTGGATAACATGCATGTCAGAATTGGCACCTAGTTCATATAAGTCATAGGACCTAAATAACTATAAATGAAATCCATTTCGTTCGTTCAAAAATGACATGTGTTGCCATTAAAAATCGTTATCGGCACCAATAAATGTATCTTTTTATGGTAGTTTTCTGATTTTACGACGCGTAATACTAGTACTAAAACACTAAAAAATATTGCACATCAAATAATAACTACTTTTGTCTCGTCGTCTTTGTTTTGTTAATATAGTAAATAAGGTAGTAAAACATAATTTATGGGATAATGGGTGTACTGTAAATAAGTGTTCAACAAAAGATTTAAAAAATGAGTTGAAAAACGTACCGTAAAACGTGGCAACTTGACCATATTTTTTTACAAATCACCGTCCATTGTTTGAATTATAAGTTGAATTAAAAAACATACAATGTGTATTTATTCAACATATATTTAGCATTGTTTTTATCAGTAATCTTTATCTTAAGCCTTTTAATTAAATCTGCACAGATAAATAAAAGATGTAGGTAAAATTGACATAAAATTGGCAACTTTACCTTTATAGTTTTTTTCCAAAACAATATAAGTTCGATGCTTGTCAAGGTAAAGTTACTTAATAACATAGACTACATTTTTATTTAAAAAAAGAATAGCGGCATAAGCGATTCAAATATAAAACAAAATGGCGGTAGGTATAGTTGCCACTGGGTTCATTGTGATTTTCATACTAAAAGGATTTGTAGTATAGGGTTGTCAAAAACAGAAATGCGATCAGGATACATTTTTTTATAGAAAAATAAAAAATGTAAAAAATAAAAAATAAAAAAGCAAGCAAGCAAACAAACATCGGCACAGGTGAAACTAAATAAAAGCTTGTAATATCAGTCAGAGCCTATGTTTAACTTTTAAGGCAACCCTAGCTATAGGTAAAGTTGCCAAATCCCATTCAGTGGTAACTTTACCTAACCTCAAATTACAATTGCAATCAAATAGTTCAATAAATATGTCAAGAAATCAACAGCTGCTGTGCTGACAGCAATCCCAACAATTTTAAGAACATAATTTAATAATTTCAACTACCCTGGACGTAAATGTTAACCTCGGCAACCTAAATTTTTCACTTAAATAAAAAATCTCGTGAGGTGCGAGGTAACTTGCAACAGCCATATTGAAAAAACTGTCAGTGTTGTCACTCAGAAAAATATGGAAATGTTGCCAGAAATTATAGTAAATTTACCATTGCTAAGATAAAGCGTCTTATTCACCGTAAGTTTGGTAGAATTTGAGTTTGTATGAAATACCTATGGTATGGTAAAGTTACTACGGGTTTGGTCAAGTTGCCACGTTTTACGGTACAACTACGTGTGCTACAGGTAGCTTTTATGCTCATTTATAAATCTAAAGCTTAATTTCTTTAATTGTTGTAATTACTTAAGTTGAACCAATTTTCTAACAAAATACTTTGCGCTAGCTCTACATACATACATAGAATCACCGTCTTTATCCCTTACGGGGTAGACAGAGCCGAGAGTCGTAAGACTCGAAGGCCACGTTTAGCTAAATAGTGGGCTCTCTGATGGAATGGAGATTCAGATATAGTGACAGGTTGCTAGCCCATCGCCGATGAGTGGAGGAATCCCCAGTTTAAAGCCACAAGCTAGCCCTAGTGTTTTTATTATAGAAAACCACACGTACTAACGACATTATCAATCAAACAATGTGTTATAACTTACGGTTTATTAGTAACATGAAAATTGAAAATACACTCAACCTTTCTGAAAGCGTGTTTACACCACGTAATAAATGAGTGAATGATCTTCATAATTAGTATCTTCAACTGTCAGCTTGGCTTCAACGCTTTCAATGACTTTGTTTTTTTACTGATATGTATTGAGAGACAGCTGTATTAACATTTTGATTTAAATGTTATGAGATTTTCATTGTGTAGAAAATGCAGCAGTTTGTTGCGACGCGGTGTAACAAGCTTTACTTGCGCTTAGGAGGCGGTAGTTATGTTAGCTTTAAGTAATTTTTTGACGTCAACTAACTTATTTAAAAGTGCTATTTTAAAGCTTATTTCAATAAAAACAATTGTCTTTGCCATTGATAACCAAGAGGGTATCTCAAAGGTGGTAATTTTGTAGTAGGATAGGCAGATTTTTTTTCACTTGCCACTTTATTAATACACTATATAAATATAAAATAAGGTACCTATTTGCTCGAAGTCGATTGCAAATAGCCCCGTGTGCAGAAGGCCTTACTGCATATGAAAATGGTAGGCCAGACCGCATCCCAAACAGCCCAAGTGCAAAATCCCTTAATACATAACATAACGAATAAATCTACGGACAACTACCTAATAGTATTGACAATGCAACGGTCTAAGACTGGACTCTTTCAAAAAGTCCCGTTGTTGTTAAAAAGCTTTTTTTTTTGAGGGAGGTTGAGAGAAAAGTAGAGATCCCTCGTTTTGGAGACCAATCTAAAATATATTCTCTCTCTCTCTCTCTCTCTCTCTCTCTCTCAGCCGAAAGACGTCCACTGCTGGACAAAGGCCTCCCCATGAAAATATTTTCACTGTCCACAAAATTTTTAGTAAGGTTGGATGATAACTGGAATAAATAGGATAGAACTGAACGCTTTGTAAAACTAAAGCGCCTCAAAGGAACAAACTTACAGCTTGTCGTGAAAGTCGTGAAAATAATAATAGTCCACTATCTTAATAAAATTGAAAATTTGTTAAATTTAAATGAAATTAAATAGCAAACAACGCGAGCAACGATAAACCATTATTACATACTCTGATAAACACTGTGTAAACATATTTCCCTTCTTTGTGTCGCGCAATCGGATAAAAAAAGCCCAGATTTGGTCAGACTATAGCCCATCACTGCTAACACCAAACGAACAGCCTAATTGAATAACAGCCCAATACTGTTCATGACGGTTAAAATTATTCATCCTACTCCACAACCTATTTAATACTCTATTACCATGCTATAAGAGTGATGGGCAGTTGAATCTGCTTTGTATGCAAGTATCGATTGTATTTGTTTAGTAAGGAACCATGTTCTATTATTTTTAGACACTCCATTTTGGATGGCTTCGTCAAAAAGTCCTTGCTTTTAAACTGTTCGTTATATTTACTATTAAATATGTATAGTTAAATAAATAAAATATGACATTATACATGTATAGATTATATTAGTCATTTCATTTATGGCAGACATTTTACAATCCATGAAAATATTTATTACTACTTTTTACATATTCATATTCATTTATTTCTGAACAATACAATTGTGTTGAAAATAAAATTACATCATAAAACATAATAAAATTACATCATACAACAAAATTGCAAATTAAAATATTAAATAAATACAAAATACAGATGTTTTATTCTTGAAAATGTATAAATATGTAAAGTAAAAATAAATACAACATCAATAAAATAACTAAATCTACTAACAGTAAGTTTTATTTTAAAATTGTTGCTATTGAATCCATGTTCTTCCAAGATTCAATAGAAATAAATTTATTAGATAGAGTCTATATTTCTGTCATAATAATAAAGCTCATTGCGAATATTTTTTATAGCTTCTCATAACCTAATGCCATTAATTTGACTACCAATCAAAATATCTGGAGTATATTTTATGATTATTGAGTGTCATAAACTACTTTCTTACGAATAGCGGTTATAACACGTATTCGTTTATTTGGATGAATCATTTCATAATTTGTTATGTAAATATTATATTTGTTTATGTTATTTGCTTTGATTAACTGCATCTGTAGTCTGAAATAGGTGGTGTATTCTTGAAATCTATGACATTAAGTCGACCAGAATCTAAAAGTCGGTCGGTCTGATTCATCAAATCGGTCGACAAGTTTTCTAGCTATGCATGTAAAACTGACTTTACGCCCACCTGAAATCTGCAAAGCGTATAATGTTTGCGTATAATAAGTATAATTATATCCCAACTCGAGTGCTTGCAGACGGCATCCTAAAAATAACAAAGTGGTTTGCTTGCTCCGATATGGTGAGTCACACTAACCTTCATGAGCAAATTGAGCAACAAGTCCTTACGAAAATAAAGACGCCCGAATCTCTCAATGGCCCACAATTAAGATTCCTCGCGCTGTCGAGTGCCCCATGCATATGAAGTACTCGAAACGCAACTGTTTCACAATCGCCATAAATCTCACTTCACACCGCATTGAACACCACCAGCCCATTTTGAATAAAAATAAACACGCACCCTTCACGAAGGAATTGAAGCTTACTCCTGAAACAGATATGATCCAATTTTCAATGTTCTGTGACCGTTTAACGCGTCTCACGTCACCAACTAATATTCGATGGGTAAAAGTCTTATCGCCACTTACGGGTGCTCCTGAAAATAGAACTCTAGCACTTCCTAATTAGATTCAATGTTTCACTAACCGTTCGGCCCGTAGTATTCAGAACGTTTTAGGCAAGTTTCAGTGTCACGTTTCCACAATTCACTCCGACGACTGTTTATTATTTATGTAGAACGCGTATTCGGAATTTTAATAAAAGGCCTTCAGGTAAACGTATGCGAAAACGCTTTTATAAATTGAATTTACTATCTATGAAATTCCTTCATATATTTTGTTAACCCGTGAGTGGATTCCAGTTTATTTTTATTTGAATACTTCGTGTATAATATTAGATTTATGATATTAAAAAGAGTTTAAAAGCCACCCTGAATTGTTAGTCCTTGTCGAGGTTTTTCCATCCATAAATATAGCTAGAGCATATTGCAGTTTTTCCGCTGTGTTAAATCCATTGCGGTCTCGAAGTCGCCAGTATCGCTGAAAGTTTCAAAGAGTCTCGTACCACGAACTGTCGTTGCATCTGACACCAAACTATTCTTACTGCTTTTTCTTTTCACTTACGTATTCTCAGAAGTTTCATTTTGCTCTGAAATCCTCTACTCGGCGGCTATTGTGCGCCGCTGTTTATCCACGACGTTGATACATTTCAGGCCAGTACCCAGGTCTCGATATCAAAATGAGAACAATTCCAGCAATGGACTCGCAACAATCGTAAATTATTGGTCGCCAACAGCTGGAATGAACAATGGATTGACGCAAGCGGTCGCCAAGAGTCGGAACAAAAGACGATTAAAATTGTTTATAAAATGCATTTCGATATGCACGTAGTTATCGCCGGTCCAGGTATTTGTACTTTTGATTGTTTGAATTGAGCGATAAGACGATTGATTTTTAAACTGGCATGATTAAATGACTGGTATGAAACCAAAATGTTATAAGGTTCGTTGAAAGGCGTAGATTAAAAGCATTCCTTTTATCAGTAAGTAGTTACTAAGAGTTCGGGCAAATAAATGAAACCTAATAAGAAACGAACAGGTAGTTCTAACATTTACTGATTAAATATATATGTCGGAATGGAGCACATCATCACAACATCAGAATTATCGGATAATCATGGGTTCAGGTGGGCCGAGCTCAGATATCGATGACCAGAGCGGTAAATACAACAGTACAGGTACTTTAACAACAGGTTCACGTGCAAACTCATGTGGGTACTAAACTCAGTTCAAATATTGACTGTCAGGATGAGGGTATTTCCAAAATAACATGCACAGCTCTTAATAGACACGGTAAACAACTCCCATCTCAAGTTACAGCCCAAAGCATCCAGGGATTCATCGGATATTAACGGATTAAGAAATCATCTAGCAGTAACCTCTCATTTAGTCCACGTGTCACGTCCACACTAGGGTTTGGACCCTAACCTACTCACGGCAAAGGATCGTGCCCCACCACGCACAGATCAATCCATTTCAACCAGTGAGTTCTACTGAATGGTCTTCCGTGCTAACTAGCCAAACACAGTTTAACCATCAAAACTGTCCAACAACGAAGATCTCCAATATCGCGCTAATAACACCATCACACACAGTCACATCGTTAACGCACTAAGTAACACGACAATAACACTATTCAATCACTGAATACATAGCTACAGAGAATTCAACACAACCGGGCAACATGTCCGTACCGCGCCATTAGGAAGACTACTTCGCTATCCTGTCATATCGATCGTATGTTGATTTTATTACAAAGTGAGGGTAACTCAAATGACACATTTCTGACGCGTACCGTCTACCGTCTTGAAAACTGTTTTTAAACCATTGATTAACTAACAAAATAAACCACAGTTAATTTAACTAATGTAATCGCTCCGACATATATTTAACATTAATATTTTGTTTTTATAAAAGATCCTTATCTTTATAAACAAATATTGCAAAAGTATGCTCAAATATGCTAAGAATATAAATATAATCTCTAGCAAAGATCATAAATAAATATCTTCTACTTGATCTATTAGCCGTATAAATTGTAAGGTAGGTACTTTATTTTAGACAAGTAGGTTATTAATATCTATACCTACTATAAAATCAACTTTACTTTTTGTTTAATTTAAACCTTTGCTACATTAGGCTAGTGCAAAAATCCAATTCATAGCAGATTAATGAACTGATGATAGGCTATCAGGGCTGACGCGCATGCGTCACTTTATTAGCATATTAATTCAATGAACCGGCCTGTTACCTGTTTGGACACTTAGCGGCAAAACCGCATGGTTACTAATGGAAGTCAACTGAATTTTGGGTAACAGATAATGTATTATTGGATTGGAAAGTTCTACTTTTCGTATTTTACAATATGCTCATCTTTCACATAGTAATAGATTTTTACATTTTAACAGCAAGTCCCAACTTATTTGGCCATACTTACTTACTTACTGCAGATAACAATTTATATTATCCATCCATTTCCTTCAAACGGCCACATCAATTGAATGACCATTTCATCCGAACGACCATACACTTGTAAGGCCACATAACTTGGCATTGGTTTCGAAGTATGTACTTATATAAAGCACTTATATCATTTTTCAGCCACGGTAATGGTGCTTCTAGCCTTCGTTCTATATGTATACACAAAGAACGAAGGCTAGAAGAAACATTCAAAAAGAAACACTTCATCGAAATCCGTCCAGTAGATTTTGCGTGAATGTGTAACAAACGTCCTCGCAACACCCAAATTTTCTCTTTAATAATATTCGTATAGATACATTAGTTAGGATGTTAGATTACCCACAAATTGTCTCATGAAATCTAACACCAATGTGCTTTTGCAATTCAGTATGTTAATCCAACGAGCCGGTCCATCCTCTGTTTAGCTCTAATTAATTGTTTAGTCAGTAAATGCGACGAAACTGCAAACATTCGAGTAGTTTCAGTAAGTGAACTATTGAATAACCTTTTTTACCATTCGCTCATTCGAACCTAGAGCCGAGAATTTTTTTGCGTGAATTAGTAAGAAATTTCGCGTTTTTAATATTAGTAGTATCAGTGTCGATTCGGACATAGTGTTCGAACATATTGTGTCCGAATCGTCAGTTACTCAAATCAGAAGACAGTGGCTGGAACTGGAAGCTTTTTCTTTCAATAGACAGTGGTTCAACTGTGAATATTGCAAGCTTTTAAAGTTACTCTCCCATCAGTCCTTTAAATTATAAAATAGACCAGTCACTTTATGAAGCGTTCCCGAAATATTTCACTTAGTAACGTGAAAAAATATTTCGCATTTAAAAGTGCCCTAACTGCAGTGTGATATAATCTGGGCGAGTCATTAGCTGAGGCTAACAAGCCAATTAGACGTGTCAGGCTCTCGTACTATTTAATCTGTGCTCGTTAAGACCAAGTGTACCTAAGTGTACAGAAGAAAAGTTAACATGTCATTTCAGTTATTTGATATGAACCATAAAGCTCTCACAAGAACATCTCATATAATGGATCTAAATGTCAAAAACCACTTGAATTCCTCTCGAATTTTACCCTGTAGCTAGTACAATAACAATATACAAATACAGTTTTCAATATCCCAGCAATATCAGCTGCTCTGTATCGTTTACGAAGTACGATAACATCGTGTTAAGCGCACGGTGAACCGTTTCCTTAACATTTCCTTAGCTTGTAACGACTCGACGAGCGAAATAATAGTTTCATTAGTGTTTCTTTGAGCAGCAGTTTATGGATGAATTAGGCTAATAAATGAAATAGTAACCATGGACGTTTTTGTTATAATTTTACATGTTTTCGGTTAGAGTTGAACTGTTGTGATTTATGATGGAAAATTGCTTTTTTTATTATTGTAACATAAAATTATTTTTAACTTGCTTGCTTGCTTTAGTACCTACCGCCTTAGTACTTGAATTTACTGCTCTATATTTTTGATTAGTTTAAAAACCTACTAAGGAAATAAATAATATCCGATTGTTTTTTGATATAAACAAGCTCTAGCTAGAGTAGCCATAACTTTTTCCCCATGCGTTGGTTCATGGCACCTATGAACTTTTGTACGGAACACTTGGTGCGCAAGTCCAACTCAAATTTAGCCTGTTTTTTAGTTTCTCATCATGTTCATTACTGGTTCATGTGATTGTGACTGATATTTATCTTAAAGGCAACAGTATTAGGTCTCCAAGCGTGTCGTTTTAACCTATTGAGATAGATCACGTAGGTAACAATGTGTCACACTCACACTACTCTAAACTACCTTCTTAAACTCCTATTGAAACCGTTTTAGATTCAGCATGCGTCATAATAGGGTTTGTGTGGGTTGTAATGTGACGTTCTCATTCATTGTGGATTATTGAAAGCTTATGGTGGATAATAAATAGGTGTTATTTTATTAAAACCTTGTACTTTCTATAGCCAATTGCTAGTAGTAAAGATTCCCGCATAGCCGATCTCTGAGAAACAACTAGTAGAATAACATCATTCATTATTGTCGATACTTTTAGGTTGGGTTGCATTGCACCGTCTTATTTTGACAGTAACAGTGACTTTAACCACAACGGTTAGGCAAAATATGACTTGAAGTAAACGTTACTGTTACGTTAACATTGACACTATATAAAAACTTTAATTTGGGTGCAACGCAACCTTAATCTTAGTGTATATATATACTTATAAGCTGTTTAGCTGAAAATATTAATAAAAAGAAAATCTAAGTAGGGAGTTCATTATTTCCTGGATTGTGAGTTAGGATCCATAAAATGGGTCCGCAGGTATCCGTGGCGGTGGCTGGCAGCATTTTATCGCTCCATTTATGAGTCTGCTGGGAGCCTTCAGGCATAGGATTTCGTTTCCTTAACTTGAATAACTACTAGTGACGTACAAAAGATATAATTTTCCTTTTTACACGACAGCCAAGTGCTTTTATATGGGGATGTAAAATTTATTTAACCCTTTAATTCACTATGTCGTAAAGTGACCCTTAAGAATCCGTGTGAAATATTATTATACAACTAGCTTTTGCCAGCGGCTTCGCCCGCGTATATGTCTTTTTTTACCACTTAGGGATAGAGTTTCCAAAATTCCTTTCTTGTAGTTCAGCAGATTTGGCAATCAGCCGGCGCGGCGGCGAAAAATATAAAATATTTCAAACTCGAAATATTCAAGCATTTTTAAAACAAATGAAAAGCAAAGCAAATTTTCATTCAATATTATGCGCTTAATATCAGTGAACTAAGTTCGTTCGACGACTGATGTTCCTATCACCCGCATTTGATGCGATCAGCTCAGCGACGACGACACGTCCTGCTGCCGCGATATTGCAATATTACGGTTGCGAGGTTTGTTTGTTTGTAATATCTTTATTGTACTAAGGATACACAGTGAACTTATTAGGTTTCTTCCTATTTACAATTTATTCCTGATTCCTACTTATCATTTGATGTTCGTATACCTGAAGCATACTAATTGCTTAATTTTACTGTAGAATTAATCATTAAAAAAAACCAAAATACCTCAAAAAAATTAGATAACAAAAACCCTATGTGCTATTTCAGGTACTTTTCTACCCGTGTGGCCATCGCAATACGTGCGGCAGATTTTGCGTGATGAAGTCCACACTCATCCAAAACTTTCTCATTTATAATATTAGTAACATTACGCCCTCGGTCTCAATCAGCTATGAAAAAATGCAACTTGTATGTCAAAGCATTCAAAAGAAAAGGTTTATGTCGCAAATTTTCACATATGTATTGCGATTACAGAAGGGAATACCCATTGGTAATCCCCGTTGACCTAGAATCATAAAATTTAGTACCTTCTTACCTCCTAAATAAAACATGGCAATAGACACAAAGGGAGCACACATGTGTAGGTGCTTCCTAAACTGTAATTAGTCTGCCAGCAAGCCGCATGTGATTTGATTAATGAGGCCCAGTTTGGCAATCACTGGCCCTGGTTTTTCGCTAATCGGTATCGACTCGGCCCATCACTAAGCCGGAATATGCCAGCACTTATAATGATTATAAATCACCCTTTATTGCCCAAAGTAAATAGATGGCACCCAGATGGACCCTTCTCATGCGGCTGTGGACTGTGGATCTTTCATAGATTTAAATTGATTTAAATATTTTAGAGTGAGTTTGTGACCCATTTATTTAACACCTTTTTTGCGGGAATAATAGAAAAGCTTTTCTGGATAAAACGTTTTTTTCGTATCATTAAGGAAATCTAGTCATGATATTCTGATTACTTTAGGCTTTTTATAAAACAAAGTAAAATTTTGACCCATGCAATCGAAAAACTGTTTGCAATATAAAAGCCCTTTGCAATGTAAAAGTTTTCAAATAGACTTTTGTATTTTATAGCTTTTATCAACTCGTGAGTGTTTTCAGGTCAGGTCAACCCTCGGTAGTTGATTTGTCATCTGTGTATAATATAAATACTGTAGTCAGTACTAATGTTTAGATCAGCTTCTAGAACAAATAGTGGACGGCTTGCTTACCCAAACCGTCTCCGCCACTGGCCTCCAATATTGCTTCAGTCCTTAGCCTGGAAACTTGTGTAGGTCAATAGCTTTATAGGTTAGTTGTTGCCCGTGGCTCTGCCCGCTTGAATTTGTAATTTGTATCTATTCTATATTGATACAATAGAGTAGAAGATGTAAGGAACTAAAATGCTCTATCATTGAGATTTTTTATTCGTTAATCTCTAGAACTCTGTCGGATTATTAACAATAACAATCTTATGGGCTTTTTACCACAGAATTTTGAAATGTATATAGAAACGGCATAGGCGCTTGATTGTGTCGCCGCAAGTAGGACTCCATAGCCTAACCTGTCATTGCAATTTTTATGCATTAATCTCTCACAGAGCTATAAATGTTTTATCCCCAACTCAACATTTGAGATAATAAACAACATAATTTCTCAACTTTATAAATAAATACAATACAAATAGATAACTAAATTATAATCTGTTTCGTTTCAGGTAAGCTGTGGATCTCGTAATCACCTTCAGTCATATCATATTGCGTCATCCGTGAGTACTCCTTGATGTAGGTTCCTATCAAAGCGAAATAATGTTGATATCACATCGGCTATTAGTTTTCTACCCCGGTTTTGAACTGTATATATAAGTAAGATAAGTAAAATTTTATATACATACATGCACCACCTACACTGACCCCTATCTGGGCCCTATTTACAGACCTGCAGTTATATATAAATAAACAAAAATATTAAATAATGATTTTGATACGGATACTCACGCGTCTTGTAAGCCGGATCTGCCGACTAGTTTCGACTTCATACGGAAGTCATTTTCAAGGCGAGTAAGGCCGTTGCATCGAGCAGTACTGGGCCGTCTGTCACATCGGAAAGACGGTCCTTACTCGCCTTGAAAATGACTCCCGTATGAAGTCGAAACTAGTCGGCAGATCCGGCTAACAAGACGCGTGAGTATCCGTATCAAAATCATTATGACTATTTCTCACGTTAGTTTCAATCAAATTAAAAATATTAAAATTTATTAACAGTATTTTTTTTAAAGTTATTTGTAATTAATTATAATTTTAATTTCATAGTCTAAGTTGTTGGTAATACTACTATATCCTACTATTATATTAGAAATGCGAAAGTTTGGGTGTGAATTTGTGAGGATGTTTGTTACTCTATCACGCAAAATCTACTGGACGGATTTCGATAAAATTTGGTACACGGGTTGAAAAATACCGGGCATAGCACATAGAGTACTTTAGGAGCGAAGCCCCGGTGCGCGGCTAATACTTAATACTTACGCATCGTAGCTTTCGTATATACCTACTTAGAATTTTACACGAACAAAATTGAACATGAAACTATAAATCTTCAAGATTTTTTCATTTTCATGAGTCTATATTGGTTTGTCAGACTATTTATGACGCAATACAGTGAAATAAAAATAATTATTTCATTGATTGCCCCAATATTTCCGTTAAAATAGATTGCTACAACCCTGTCAAGTTACCTCACAAGTTGTTGTTTAGTTAAATTCTAACATGTCTAACTTCGTAACCCATTTGTCATTAACCCTTGTTAATTAAACTTTGTCGGCTCAATTATAAAATAAGCTAAACTAAGCACAACGTGAAAGTTTTGAAACAAGCTCGATTCTTCAACGGTTGTGGCTTTATTTTTTACTGGCGCTAAAAATATCAAGAGTACGGAAGAATTTTTTGTGTAATATTTTAATGTAAATTTTTCCCATTCATAAAAATGTGACTCTAGCTTAGCAATTTGCTAAATTTGTGTGTCCGTGTTTGTCTCCATCGACCACACGCTTAGATGTATATATAATGTTGAGCGCTGAGTGCCATTGTATGTGGAAAAAAAACGGGAGGCCTTTGGCCAGCAGTGTGACACAAAACCTACGGCTAGTTAAAAAAATAAATAAACATGAACCTTACTCAACCATATAAAAGGTTCATTTTTAACTATTTAAGAAATGGGAAATGGATCATATTCCGATTCATCAACGTGGCTGTTTCAACCCCTACAGGTCTCTGTTTAAAGTATGTTATTGCTCAGAAAGGATTCAATCGAGGAGTAAGAAAGCTGTAAAGAACTAATAATTTGTTCTGTACCTTCCATATTTTTTATCGGTGACACAAATTGAGATTCTTTTTTCATAAGAATATTCCCGTTACTTCCTTTAACAAACTTTCCAAGTGCCCTTATTGAATTTTCTCAAGTTTTGATAGGTTTTTCCGACGATTTCTCCTGTGTTGCTCTTCAGTGGGAACTCGCTGCTGGTCTTCCGTTCAGTATCCATTTTACTTTTTTCAATCGATTTAAAGGAAAAAGCTATAGTCAGTCTCGGTCACAAATAAGTATTTTATTTATGATCGAAGACTTTAGCAATGTATTTGCTAAAGTCTGGGTTGATTTCCAAAATTCTATTAATAGTTTTCACTTATGCTATATGAAGAAACTCTGCAAAATTTCAAATTTCTAAGTTCAGCGGTTTTGTCTGCGCGTTTATTTACCAATCAAAGTCACTCAGCCAGTCAGGATTTATATATTAATTTTACTTTGGACTGTCATAAACGCAATTGTCTCCATTTTTCATAATTTTGTCGAACTTATCCAAATATATTATAAAAAGTTTGTAAAACAATTAAGTTTTGCAAATTAAAAGACGATACATCATGGTGCAATATTTGTGTCCAATTCGTCATGTAGTCATAATAATTATTCAAGATAAGTCAGTCGGTTGGCCGCCCAACGCGTCTATTTCTGTGTATGTCGTTGTCAGATGATGCATTACCCATCGTTGGCCGATAGTTACACAAACCACTAATTGCAACGATAGTACTTAGACTTACATAGCTATGATAGGACTCTATTTTATACTAATAGGCATTTTATACTTTTGTAGTTTCTAGTTAGATTTATGTTTATTTCCAATTGGTGCTCAGTGGAAATTATTCTCGTCTCTATTATTCGTCGTATTATTCTACTCTCGTCGTCAGTGCCGGAATGGTATTTTTCTTAGAAAGAAACAAGATAATTTAACAAACAAAAATCTTCGGGATTAAAACGAATTAATAACTTCTTATCACGCATCCTGATAAATACGTAATAAGAGTTAATGGGTTCTATATTTAACACAACAACATGTGAAATGGAGGTATTCCTCGAAGCGCAACCATTTTGAACCGCACCTTTCGAACCGCAACTTTTTTATTCCTCGAAACGCAACTGAAAGATTGCGCTTCGAGGAGGACTTAAATTTATTAAAATTTCATTCCTCGAAACGCACCTATAATAAAATTAAATTAGTATGAAACTATCGATATCGATTAAAAGGCGTCATCATAGATAATAATATTTTTTAACTATAATTACCTTTTCTAGTTATCTAGAACAGGAAAATAAACCATCTGTGATTTTTTATTATATTTAGTTTGGTGAGGTTTTCAATACCTACACGATTAGTTTTAAGATTTATTATTGTGATTGATTACAAATCAGACTGATTTACTTATAGCTTTTTAAACCATAACTAAAATATGTAACTATTAAGCAATGACTTTTAAGATAATTATGCAAACTGTATTTTTTTTTGTAATATTAATATTAATATATTACTAACTTTTTAATGATCTTACACTACTAGTGATACGATTTTTACATGTGATTACAAACTAGACTAATTTAAAAGCGTTTTTAATAACTTACCTTAAAATATCTTAATATTAAGTCATGATTATGTATAGATACCATTTAAAATATGTGTTTTTTTATGATTGATAATAATAATTTTTAATTATTATCGGATTTATACCTGTTCTAGTTATTATAAATCTGTTTTTAATGAAAAAAATACATGTATACAACAGTATTTACGATAACACCACACAAAATGACCTTGTAATTATGGTCTTGCTCTAGCGTGATTATTATACGTATGTTCTTTATATCCATGAGTTTTATTTTTTAATATCCTTTATGTATACACACACAATTTAGTGCGGTAAGCGAAATATTTCTTTTTACTATCTAAAATAAAAAATAATAAATCATCGATATCATTGATTACGTTTACTTTATGCTCTTCACTAGTTTTTAGTCATAGGTGCGGTTCGAAGAATAAAATTTTAATGTTTTTAGTATTCCTCGGAGCGCAACTCGTTAGTTGCGTTTCGAGGATTAAAAAGTTGCGGTTGGCCAGGTGCGGTTCAAAATGGTTGCGCTTCGAGGAATACCTCGTGAAATGTGATAGAATGATTTTCTAAGCAATGTCCCAATATTGACACATGTTAGTCGAATCAAAAGGCGAAATAATAAGGGTCAAGTGGAGATGGCCAAATGGTTATACTTTGTGGAGATTTGCGATTTGAGATTGGTCCAAAATTGAGGAAATTATAGCTTTACTAGATGCGGGGTTTAAAGGTATTAAGGTACCCAGGATGGTAGTCCAGGTCCATACTCTAATTATGCACCAGAGGAACGAACATCTAAACTTTCATATTCGTATTACACAGATTTGTTCTCTGAATTTTTGTAGAAAAATATCGTTTTAACTTCACATTGTTTGTGTTGCGTATTATCGAGTTCAAAAGTACAAAAATTTCCTTTTAATTACGGTATTAATTTTTCAAAGTCTTGATTACTCCCGAAGTCCGGTTAAAACTTTTTTCCCGTCTCGGCCTCTAGTAGACTTTTTTATTACTTGTTACGGGAAAATCCAAATGGTAAACAACTCAGTGTAAAGAGTTTTAATACGGAAATTCTGTTGTGAAGTACGTACAGTTCGTCGTAGTTACTCTTTTAATCTTTGGTACAGTCCATAGATATCAGAATTTTATATAATATCAATGTAATGTTAATAAGATTTCAGTAATTTCACCTCTTCCTTTTACCTTTGCAACTATTATTAACTTGTTATACATTTGTTACTGTCGGCTCTACACTACACTTCAGCCGAGAGACCGCGACGTAAAATGTGAAAATGGCAGACAAAAATGCCTGTATCCCTCAGACTATATTAGATGAAAGAGAAAATATAAGCAGATCCATTTCTTATATTCACCACGGCATTTTATGATTGATTCCAAACACACACACCAAACTTCTTTATTGCAAACAGAATATCCATAAAAGACTCAATCATCCCCACATAGGCCATTTGTTCCTTAAGTGCTTCTACAACTGTTACTCAAACAGTGGGTTTTTATGACCGTTATCAGACATAATAATACAGCACTTTATGTCACCGACCAATTTTATTAACCTCGTTCGGGGCAAGCGGGTCTTGTCGACCCTGTCAATTGGCGGACAACTTTTCCATTTAACTTTTGGGAATCTAACTTTTCTGAATTCTTCACGAGTTTGTATTGTCGCTCGGTGTAAAAATGGAATTTGGCCAATTTGATTTTTGGCGCGGCGTCGTATATTGTTTAACTTTTAATTATCATTCAATTTCCACGAGATTGCAATTTTCGCAATCCCCTTTGGTCTGAAACTTTTATATTTATACCCCTTGTTATTGAGCTGTCTGTCGAGTATCTTGTTAGGGTATTATGGGCATAATGAGTTACTGAAATTCGGAACTCGATAAGCATATTTTACATAATTTCATTTTGAAAAAAACAAACGTTTCTTCCGGAATTTGATTTAAGACTTTCTGTAATGTATATCTCTTCATCTTGATTAATTACAGCACTATTTTCTTTTTTTTTATTTACATGAATCTTACTTATTATGTAAGCAACAAGACGCTATATGGTTTTACACCGAAATTTATCTTTTAAGTATTATATTATAATAAGTATAAATAGAATAAGTTTGGAAATAAATAAATAAATAAATAAAATAAATTATTACACATTTATTAATGCTTGTGTTCGACAATTAACAATACAACTCAGCTTCGTGAGTTTGAAAACATCTATGTTGTCATACTTTTAAAAATCAAAATATCATAATTTGTTTTCTATCCAAGTTGCAACTGTAGTGCAATCAGTCGTCGTAATTTTGCATGGCGCACTTCATTAATTGGTGATATATTAACGCCTTGTAAATTAGTGTGTTTAGCGTCAGCTAACGCCGGTCACGCGCTAATTCTAACTCTATTTGTCGCGGTGGACACGTGCGTTTGTAACTGGTGTCGGACCGAAGTATTCCACTTTGAAGTGTCAAAGTCATCCTGACACTTCAAAGTGGAAAATCACAGGATAGAGCCCAATTTCGATGAGTAATGATGGTTTTGATTTCTATATATTTTATCTAAAGTTCGCACAAACTATGGTAAGCGAATGTTTATGTTTGAGGGAGCACAGATTTATAGTAAACTACCCCTCTAATATAAAAAACATAAAATCTATTGGTTCTTTTAAAGCGAAACTCGCTAAACATATTTTAAAGTTTTAACTATTTACTAATATTGACTTTGTTTTTTCTGGTTTTACTTGTTACAAAAAATATTGTACTGTTATTTATTGACATAAACATGATCTGTTCTTTATTAAGTGTATAAAGTTCTGACATTACTGTTTTAAAATTAAGTTTTCATGTAAGTGGCTTTGTGTCTTAATGAGAATAAAGTTCTTTAAACCTAATTTTATCTATATCTTTATCCGTAGCCACGCTTTGTTCCTAACTCTTAATTTTCCCTACGTCAAATTTTATAATAAGTTAATTTTGTTTACGTAGCTAAATGATATCATAACTACTTATTTATTAAACGTCTAATAGACTTTAGCTACAGTTCATTTATTATTTCGTATTTCGATGAGATCTAAAAACTTCGCGCTTAAATGTATAATATAAATTGTCTCTCTGAACTTCGTAAATAAACCAAAAGATTCGCCTAACGAAACTCCGTCTTGGGATTATTAGTCTGGCACTAAACTTGGTTCGAGTCGAGTGGAGGTTAGATGGAGACTTGTGTCTCTAGATGACTTACTTCTAACAAACATAGCGTTCTAATAAAACAGCTGTCGGCTTTTGTTTGTACTTCTAACAAAATTTGTACTTCTAAAAAACAAAATACCTGTGTCACCCCACGTTTCTGCAAGCCTGTATGTAATGTACTATGTATTTGTTATGAAATATAGTTAGTATCCCATAACAAAAGTCTTAAACTTAATTAGGAGGTAGCTCCATCTGTGTGATTTTTCCGTATATATTTATTTATTTAAATAGTTTTTGGTAGTAGATAGTCGTTCTACTCTCGCATCTCAAATTTAAAATAATATTGGTAATATTTATACTTATAAAATTTGCAATTGGCAAGAAAAATCATAACATTTTTTCCTTAATACAGAGCCTTTCGGGCTAATTTGACTTATGATAGGTTATATTTAGGTTGGATGTCTGCTTTGTCGTAGAAAAGAAAATAAATAATATCACGACATTTCAGAGGTCGTTGACCTAAATAAATTCCCAAGGAGTTTTTTCACATCATCTAATAGTATAGGATATCAGATCCTAATCTCCGCAATATCATATTTGTATCATATTTCTGTATGATTCTGTGAAAAGAACATAATATTAATCGTTCCCGTTCATCCGAAATCCTTCGGAGCAGGAAGCGTTCTCGTGGCTGGATTTGGGCAATAAATTACATTATGTAATAGCTGTAGTATTGTAGACGTTATTAATAAGCCAGGACTAGGATATATTGCTTCAGCTTCACACAAGGCACGCCACATCCTGCAAACGTTGGATGAACAGGAGATGTAGTTGGGAAATTCATATACTTTACAAAGGATAATGTATTCTTAAGAATTAATCTTCGGGAATTTGAAAACGTCACTGAATATTTATTAACTAGTGGTTCTGTAAGAACAGTAAACCTCGCGAGCCCTTCCACGAAATAACCGATATTTTTACCGTGGCTTAGAAGAGTTTTATAACCAACCTACCAATGAAAGAAAGAAAGTAAAAAGTCTCATATTTTACCCATAAGCCCAAACATGTTCTTGTAGTTGGTCAATACCACAAAAAAATTGACTGAAACCTGCTTTTTTGCCTCAAATAATATAAATATTTAAAAAATATACTTAAACTTACGAAAAAAATAACAATAGCGAATTTGCGAGTATTAAAAGCTTTGCTGCGCCATCTATTTATTTTTTTGTGAACTATCATAAGAGAATTTAAAATATATGGATTTCTGCGGTTTTACTGAATTTCACTATGTTGTTCAGACATAAAAGTTGCTTCTTAATAAGAATAACAAAAAACGTCTAATGACATTTTTGAATTTTTTTTAAATAGCTGAGTTATGAGGTTTTTTTTTTATATTTCCGCCATTTTTTAAAATTTCGAAAAACTGGCTCGACTAAAAAATTACCGAACCGGCTCACAAAATTTCAAGAGAATCGGTTCAGAAATGCGACCTGTAGGCGATAACATCCGGACAGACAAAAGAATTTTCGGCTAGTGGAAACTGAGACGCTTCGCTCGCTGCGCTCGCTCGGTCAATTATTATAGCTATTTCAATATCAAAGGCAATAGCTCCTAAGTTCCAACTTCTACGCACGAAAATGAGCATGAAATGGCGAAGTCGATATTCTGACTTGTATGAGGCAAGTTATTCTTTGCGTTTCAACGATTTGGGTACTTTTTACTTAAAATATTAAATTATTATTATTTTATTTATTTATTTAACAACTTTAGGGTTTCGAAATCATAATGAAAATGTGTGTAAATTCTGAATTCAGAATAAGACAAAAACAATTCTGTCTTCAATTGTTTTAACAAAATATATAACTCTTTTCTAGCCTTGAATTTTTCACCTTATATTTTGTTACGTATCTAAAATAAGTTTACAGAGTGTTGAAACACTGGAAGTGCCCGTACTCCATATTAATTCTCCTGGGCAGTGGAGCTGCGAAGACACTGTCCAATCTGTTAAGAGGATTACACCCCTCTGAGGTATATAAGATTCGTTGAGCGAAACTATTTTGTTGCAGCTGCATTTCTTTTGGAATCCCGGGGATTTTTGGGGTTTCGCACCGAAGAAATTATTTTCTAAACACACTGTTTTAGGAGACTGTGATCGTAAGCGTATTTATAGACTTACTAGCTTTTGCCTGCGGCTTCGCCCGCGTGAATTTCCCACGGGAACAGTGCTTTTTCCCGGGATAAAAAGTAGCCTATGTGCTATTCCAGGTCATTATCTACCTCTGTACCAAATTTCATCGAAATCCGTCCAGTAGATTTTGCGTGATTGAGTAACAAACATCCTCACAAACTCACAAACTCACAAATTCACAAACTCACATCCAAACTTTCGCATTTATAATATTAGTATGGATTATATGTCTATGTGCGTATTGTGCGTATCAATTTTATTTTCTAGAAAGCATATACATATACATATTAGTCATAGGTCGCCGCGCAAGCGCGCGTAGACCTTTTAAATCTATGGTAAAAAGTAAAAAATATTTTGTTATCTGGGATTTATCCATGGAAGTTATTACTTCCATGGATATCACCATTTATACTGCTCTAGTAGACGTCCGTATTCCTGACTGACTTCGGAGATGTCAAGCCCATAAAGTTGGATGATATTTTTTTGTCTATCTTCAAGACAAAGTGATACAGAACCATCTGTAATTTTCTAGTAATTTTACCTCTTCCCTGAAATCATCTCGATGTTCTTTTCAGCTTTTACTTACTGGTCAGGCGATTAAAGTTTTTAGCTGGAATTACCGTTTTTTCTTCAAGACTTTAATCAATTGAGGATTAAGAAAGTGGGCGTTAGGGTTTGAAAAATAGGTTTATGTAGAAAATAGAAAATGTGAAAAAATGTGAAAAAAATCATTCAAGCTTTCTAACCAGCCGATGTCCGTAGCAGCAATAAGTCGTAGCAGTATCAAGTATTTGCTTGATTTATTGCTTCTAAATCTTCTACATTATATAAACGTGTGTTCTTAAAGCACTTTTGTGAGTGAATGAAGTTCAAAACCATTTAACATCAAAGGTCGTCTGCCGCCAGCCGTCAGACAGAACACATGAATAATGCACAGTGACGTCACAAGCAACCCACTTGTAAATAAGAACAGTTATTGTTATGTACGGCTAAGTGCGACAGACCCATTAGCTTAGTAATGAATTGGACTGCCTCCGAGGGCGCGAAGTCGTTATTCTGACTTGTACTTACGGGTCAAGTCAACCTTATTATATTATTAGTTAAGAGAGTGTAGAAGGAGATATTTGCCCTGGTGGCCCTAAAAAGAGACTGGCAGGAAGAAGCGCGGAACAGGAAGGAGTGGAAGCTTCTAGTATAGGAGGCCAAGATCCTCTTTGGGTCATCGAGCCATCGAAGTAAGTAGTGAGAAGGAGAGATTTGCAAATAATTTTCCTTTTATTTTCGATGATCTAGGGTGGAGGTGACCACATTTGGGTCACAATTATAAACATTGATGTGTTAATTTTCTTATCAAATAAATTGCTTCAGTTATTCACATAAAAGTGAGCGAAGCGGAAAGAGTTGTCATACTGTGCTGACCTCAAATAAGTAGGAAATGGTAAGGGAGAATTTACTTCAAAAATGATTAATGAACCATTCTTCGGGGATTGCTTGCTTTAAATTTATACACGTATTTGTTGTACCTATTTCAGTAAACATTTTTATGTTTAAAATTATCTATCACGGACCTAATTTCATCACAGTCACGACATATTCCTTGTTTATTTTGTACCACTTAATTAAGGTCTCATTGCGTGCCAAAAACTTGTCTAGAAATAAACAATTAACAGAAACAATTACATTAAACCAAGAGGAGGGTGACGAACTCGCACTGTTAATATTTGTCACATGTCACACTTAACCGAGTGATGTGACACCCTCAAACTAATATTAGTTTCGCGTTTCATTCGCACGACTGTAAATTTCGCGAGTTTACAATTTTGGCACTTAACCGCGACATGCAGTCTTAGATCTTATACTCACAGGACTTTCGACTTTCTTACCTTGTATAAGAGTTCAATAAATTTCAAACTAATTGAATTACATTTGGTTATAAGTTTCGTATTTCAATTGTTTAGTTAGTTACAGATATTGTGGTAGGTTGTTGGCCAGCGTGAATTATAACTGATATGAAACAACTATCTTGTTCTAAGACATTGTTCACACCAAACTTCATACTGTAGATAACAGATAAAGTTCTAAGTACCTACTATATTTCCATACATGTCAACTTTTAGTTCAGACCAAAGTCGGTTATTTGGTCTAACAATGTTCGTATGTTTAAACGTAAATTAAAAAGTAAAATATTCATATACTATGACTTATCATAAACAATGTTTTAATACTTGATCTTTCCTACTTAAGAAGAATTGACTTCTGAGCATAAAATGAGATTAGACTATTTCAGAGTTCTTTTCTTTCGGGTTGGGTGGTTGGGCTTTCCCAAACACATGGGTTTCATTTCCCAAATGCCAAATGCCCTGAGGGGTAAATAAATAGTTTTGTTTCCACAGACTTATTTACAGCCTTGAGGTTTTTGACTGCTGTGCCACATACGAAATTTTTGGGGTCTTTGGTCGTTTCGGACCACAAGCGCATCGAAACGCGGTCCGAATCACCCAAGAGCCATTTTTGAATGGGTTCTTTCGCAGTGAACTATCCAGTATCCAGTAAGCTATGCACTATGAAATAATATCCAGTAAGGTAACCTAGGCCAATCGCTCCGCTCCAACCACTTCGGTGCGAAAGAACCCATTCAAAAAAGGCTCTTGGGCGGTTCGAATCGCATGTGGTGCGAAACGACCAGACACAATGTTTGCTGCATCGCATCCGTACAGATGAATTATGCATTATTTTTCATCCCTTGTCATTCCATAACAATCAAAATTTAAATAAGAGGGTTTTCGCAATGATTGTTCTTTGTATAAGTATAGTTCAGTAAAGAAAAAAAATCCACAACAACACAATACATGAAATATGTATGTAAGTAAGTAAAAATGCTTTATTGCACCAAAAACATGTAAAGGATACAAATTGAGACTTATAATAGGTAAAATATGTACAATAGGCGGCCTTATCGCAAGTGCAATCTCTTCCAGGTAACCTAAGTGAACGGAAAGAGATGAACATAAATGGCGGTGCATGAACAGGGACATAGAAAAGAAAATATGAATATATAGAATATGGAGGTGGACTGAAGACTAAACTAGGTTGAACCTGTATTTCAGATGACAGAAGTACGGTATATCTTTGTAATTTTAATAATATAATGGTCAAAATATAAATAAAGCTTATACATACAAATGCAAAAGTATAAAAATGATTGATAAATATAAATGAAAATGCACAGTAAAAATATAGGAATTAGTAGACATGAGTAAAGTAATTCCCTTATACTATTTCGGATCTTATTCAATGAAGTTTCTTTTTTACGATATATTACTAAAAGATATATTAAATGAAGATTCAATATGTTAGGGACAGAGCCATTATGGTGAGGCGGCGTGGAAATCCATCGGAATGCAGTGCTTCGTTTAGAGGGGCAAGGGACTAGATCAGTATACTTGAAGTTAGTACTAAATCCTTATTTTACGTGTAAACTTTATTGATAGAAAATAGGCATACATAGTAGGCTTATAATTCTTATCAATGTTATAGTTATCAGATATATTTCAGACATAAAATAAATTAAACGAAAAGAGTCTTTAGAATTTCAGATTTATTCTTTTGTACAAGTTGACTTTGAAGTAAGTAAAGCTCATAGAATAAATAAAATCTTTTCTAAAAAGCCATTTGAATACAAATATTTTTGTATAGACTTTGATAGTTGATAACAAGTTTTATTTAATAGTAACATTACTTTGACTTAGGTAGAATATTTATTCGTTGCATTCATTTCAGATTGTTCAAAAATACTATTTAGTCGTACATTTAAGAAAGATTTGGAAAATACAACAATTGTACAAGGACCAAAACAAATTACCGACTGTATCAAATAAGATGGTGTATGTAAAGAATTTAGTAAAACAAAAAGGCAATCGGCGGGTGTGAACGCGGCACCGACTCGGATTCCGGTGAAATGAAAGGATACGCGCGCCAGCTCTCGACCTGAGAAGCCGAAGTGGGAATACTCGAAATCTTGCTCGGTACATACTAACATAGCCACAAACACTACATTGCATGTAGTTAGGCTGTAAACACATTGGACTCACCATAAAACAGAACAAAAATATAAACCTATAAGAGACAGTATGTTCCGAAACTGGCTCGATTTTGACGAGTCGAGAGATGCACGGCGAGCTGAGCTATGCGCTCTAGAATGTCATTGGCTCGGTTGCTAAAATTACTTTTTATTGAAATCTTTGTAAAAAAAATTGAAGGAGTGACAAACATATAATACTAATCTCGAAGATCCTTGCAAACTTTTGCGTTTACTTACTTACTTCGATGGCTCGACGACCCAAAGAGGATCTTGGCCTCCGATACTAGAAGCTTCCATTCCTTCCTGTTCTGCGCTACTTCTTGCCAGTCGGCTCTTTGGAGGGCCACCAGATCTTTTAGGACCCTAACTTTTACGTTTATATTATTAGAAATATATGTTATTTTGGCTATTAGAACGTTGAATGCCTATATTAGTATAATCAGTCTTTAGTAGCTGCGGTTCTATCTTCGTGCCCTTCTATGAATCAGCGTTATTATTGGAGAAATACGCATAAAAATAATCCTAGGCATAGTTTCAACTAACAACTTCGCCTTCAGATTTATTTTTGTTTCTTTTAAAATAGCTAAATCTCCCAGAGACAACTAAATCTTATGCCGGAATTTATTGCCTTAGCCACGTGTTGTGTGCACCCAGCTTAGAATTCACAATTAATGGGGACGCCTTCTACACAAGTGTTGCGATACCAGATTCAAGATTATCTAAACACACTGATTGTCGTTAATGCCACGTTCCCATGATTTTGAACTATACTGCTGGTTCAATTTGCAATTTCACTAATCCTAGAATTCAGCCAAGAAGTGAATTAGAAAAAACATTGCGCTCTACCTACATAGAAAAATGTTGGTTGCGCATTTTCAGCCATAGATACTATTAGTATTGGTCATTGATAGAACCTTTTGTACCTTCTTATTATAAAATTATTATTATTTTGTTATAAATTTCGCCATTTGTTCGTTACGTATCTGGGAAAAGGTTCCAACATGTTTGTAAAAATAACCAAATCGTATAAACAGTAGATAATAACAGAATACTTCCCATTACAAAAGAGTCAACACTAAGATGACAATAATAATTTGTACCTATTTGTTATCGCTGTAAATGTCTTTCGAGACATAGTTTATAGCTATAGAAACATATTGCCGACATTATAAAACATCAGTATCATTTTTTTCTCTCTCTTAGACTGACTAAAAATAAATGTGATGCATTCATCGAGATATTATGTCGATGGATGCATTAATATTTTTAATTAAAATTTCGATTTATACTCCTATTTTAAACTTTTTATAAACCGATTTGGATTTATTGAATATAAATTATATCATGTGTTATGTTTTTAATTTAAGAAATAGCGTTTTAAATAAATAGAAAATCAATTATAACAGAAACAGAGAAACATTTTAAGCCTTTTTCGTTTTATTTCGTACTAGCCTGTGTTCGTGACTTCGTCCGCGCGCAATTTACTATTATAAATATCTCAGGTTCTAATGGCGCATGGCGTATCAAAATGAAACTTACGCCAGATTTTAAGTTAGACCTTCAAAATACAACAGTGAAAACCGCAACAAATTTCGTCTAGTAGTTTATTCGTGATGTGCGTACAAACATACAGACGGACAGACAGACAGACATTCTAAAAAAAATGGTTTTGCTTCTATTGGCTCTAGAAAGCCCTCATGACTATTTTTTCTTAAAATTCTCTTTAGTACAGACACAACCCTGTTACTGTTTTATTATATGTCTTGATATGTTTAATTTAGATTTTCGTGGATAATCAACGAAAAGACAAACAACGACAATGATAAGTTACGTATTATCTGAAGTTAGTCTTTTATCTCCTGTAGTTTCAAATTAGTTTTTCAACTTTTTTCATTAGGGTATAAGTAACATTCTAACTCAGTTAGTGTAATTGTTTGTTCGTCTTAGAAGCCGGTTGTTTCACAAATTCAATCCCGTCACGTCCAGCAAGGTTCATTCCCGACGATTCTTTAATTTAATTCCTCTTTCATTACTCGCTCAGCTTTTAGATACAATTTCAAAATGTACTATACTTACTTTTTCTGTCATTAAAAATGGAGAAGGCAATGGCAAACCCAAGATAGTCGTTGTGTGTGTTTCATTCGTTACAATGACCAAGACTGTCAATCATGAGGACAACTAAAGGAAGAGGAGGCATGGAGGAGGCTCATTAAAAATTCAGTTATAATCGGGCCGAAACCTAAACTCCCGTATGACGTACGTCACTTTGACAATAATAGTGAAGTACCTAAACACGAATCACTGCGATTTTTTGATGTTACGTAAAAAAACAAATCGAAATAAAATAATTAATTTTTATTAATCAGAAGTCTGAACCTGAGTCTGAGTCGCTGTCATCAGCAATAACATGGATAATAAATTCATTGTGAATAATATAATATTACTTGATGTCACGATACGATACGATTGCATGAATTCTTGTCCCTTTTTCTTTCTTTTTTTGTATTACTTAAATGTTAAATATTTTTATTCTTAAAACGCAATATTTTTTATATCCAGCATTTACAAACCTTGTTAAATAAATCGATAAATTAAATGATGTATCACGATTTTTTACTTTTTCACTATCAAGTTATTGTAGACGGATGCAATGGAACTCCCTAAATGGGCAAGCCGGAAGTTCAAGTACTACATTTCCGTGCATAGTTTTAAAATTTAAAAAAATCGGAACTTCATGGGCTTGACCCTGATGGGAGTTTAGATTTCGGCCCGATTATAGTGTTTGAACTTGCATATTTGATAAAAATCGGTACAGAGTGAGAGACATATCACACTCTTTAGAAAAAAAATAATCATATCTTTTCAGATAATTTTTATCATTTTAGTGGTTTTATGTGTTTCTCTTCCTTTCTCGTCTACTAGCGCTTTTCTTCCGGTGAAGATCATTAATCTGTTAAAGGAACGAGCTAGTTTTGTACAGAATTTAGAATTTTTAGAATTTTTGATAACTTCAAGATTATAAGACGCTAACTGAATATAGGCTCTTTCTTTTCTTAACATCCACCTCATGAGCAAGCATCTTCAGAAGTTCACGATATTGTTCTCTTTTCCCTTGCAGGCCCACATTTATTCTGTCCTGCAAGTGGAATAAATGCATAATATAAGTACAAATGGACCTCTAGAAAGTTGTAGAATAAATCAGGAAAAAAAAATATGTGTAGGCTAGCGTTTGCCACTGACTGCTCTCGTTCACGATCGGCTGCACAGAGTACCACGCGTTCCGATTCCTCAAAATCGTAACACCACCACCCGTTTATTGAGGAAACTATAAAACAGGGATAAGCGTAAAAGCAAAATTGGATGCGTTCCAACACCGACAATGAAAAATAATTCAACGCACGCCGCTTCAATGGATCTAGTTCAGAACTTTTAGCGTTTTATTACATTTTTGCTCATATCATAAATAAAATATTGTAATAATCTGTCAGTTTAGATACTTTTGGCATTGTACAAACCTAACTCAATAGTGATGCATTTTACTTCGGAAACTGATTCTTGTTTTACAAAGCACTATTAATAATGATTTTTTGTTGTTTGTGTTTCAGCCTCAGAATACAGAATCATAGCTATATCTGTAGTATTATTTGGAAGTTGAAAGTTTTCCGTGCAAATGAAAATCCATTGTTCTGTTATGATTCATATGGCTTTAACGATTTGACTTCGAATGAATGAATGAATGGATTTATTTATTTCTATGTATGTACTTTACACACACCATTCAAATGCGGTTTTGCTT
This sequence comes from Ephestia elutella, assembly GCA_018467065.1. Classification (NCBI taxonomy): domain Eukaryota; kingdom Metazoa; phylum Arthropoda; class Insecta; order Lepidoptera; family Pyralidae; genus Ephestia; species Ephestia elutella. The sequence continues at coordinate 11,473,683 of CM031585.1, forward strand.
ATAGTAGACATAAATCTAGTCGTTCCTACGTGCCGGCCATTAACGTGGCTAACCAGTGTCAGACTGTCAGATTTTTCAGTCTGAAGGCACTTAGCTCCCGCGACAGAAGGGAATGCAATCTCGCAAGTTGTCCAGATTTCACGGTATTAGACATTTTGATCTCGCAAGATTATAGGACTATGTGACAATTTATTTGAGTTGTACAACTCAATCATTTAGCTTTCAATCTTGCTTGCTGCTATTTGCTGTCACCTTATTAAGCGGGCTGCGAATCGACATGAATTTTGGACATCATATGTGCGGTTGACCAAAATTTGCTATGATTCTGCCAATGAAAAAATAATGAAGATTTTAAATCTAAGCAACTCTCGTATTTTTCAGCGCATGAAATTAGGAGTACACAGGCGTTTAGGACTGGGACCGCGGTCCCGAGAACCCATCTTTGAATTAATAATCCCTTGTGAATTTCTTTATTAGTGGTCCTAATGTACAACTCAAAATAATTAATAAATATCAAGATGGCGTTCAGGACCGCGGTTTTGGTCCCAAACAACTCCCTACTCGAAATTAGTATGCATCGCGTCAGAAATACGAACGCCATGTCGCATGCCCACGTCAATTATGAGCATCCAGCCGATGTAAAATTGACATTTTTATGTCAAACGGTGACGCTTCTGAAATATCATATAAGCAACATCTGAGCTTTAAAGTAATAAGCTGTCACGTCACTCGACAGATATGAGAAAAGTACGACAACGTAACTATTCTATTACTAAAGTTGATGAGCGGTTTTCTATGTTTATTTTAATTTTCTGCGACCGCAAGTCATAATGAAAAAAAAAATCGTATACCAAATTCATTTGGAATAGAATATCTTACGATCAGAAGTTCTAAGTTGCAAAACGTCTAATGACAATAAGCCTAACTAACAAAATGTCCATGTCATGTTAAACGTCTGTCAAATATAGCAGAACGTCTATTTAGTAAATCGTTACTATCTCAAAAGCACCTTTAAATCTTGGAAGAGCTACACCTTGTTTAAAAATTCAAGAAAAATAAATAAATTTATAGTTTAAAAAATACGCATCAAGGGACAAACCAAAGGACAAACTATTATTTAAAATTGCGTCATTACCACTGGTGATTGGTGAATATGTAATTCCAATTTCACGGTTGATGAAACAACGCGAAAGATACTGAAAAATATCAAATTGTAAAAACGGACAAAAAATAAGCGACCAAATCGGCCCAGTGGTTATAAATCCAAAAGGGCTGCGAATCAACTTACCCAGCGGTAATTTAGTAGAGTCTTAATGATTATTAGTTGTTCTAATAGTAACAAAAGGTAAATAAATCCTCCGAGAGAGCGGAGGCGTGGTTGCATTGTAAATAACCCTGTTTATTTTTGGACGGGCGAGACCTTTATTTTATAGGCCTGTGCTATACCAAAAGCGATGACCATACTTTTTGGCGGGCGATTTTCTTACTACTAACTTACTACTGCGGCGCAGCGACCCGAAGTGGATCTTTGCCTCCGACACGAGATGACGCCATTTTTTGCGGTCGTGTACCAGCTCTCTCAGCATGTGTGGTGTAAGTTTGAAAGATCGAATTAGAAATATTGATATCAGAGTAATGTGTGGAATGAAAGAGGATGTAGTGACCAACATTGAAAAAGGAATGTTAAGATGGTTTGGGCATATTGAGAGTATGGATGAAAAGAGATTGACGAAAGGTATTTATAAAGCAGAGATGAATGGAAGAGTTGGTCAGGGTCGACCTCGTAGAACGCACTCCGACCAGATTGCGGACCTCCTTAAAAAGGGAGATATTAGGAGCACCCATAACCGGAGAGCATGTATGAAGAGAGTGATGAGTGTAGAGGAAGCAAGAGAGATCTGTAAAGATCGTAGCAAGTGGAAATCGCTAGTCTCTGCCTACCCCCACGGGAAAAAGGCGTGATAATATGTATGTATGTATGTGTACCATCTCTCGCCAGTTTTCCGCTCTGAGGCTCTGTAGGTCGATTTTCTAACGCGCATTTTAATTTTTGAACAGATAATTAAGTGTAATTGAGTATACTTATATTCATGCAAATAAATTTTTGATTGATTGATTGAACGTTAGAATTATGACTTGTGATAAATGCGAAACGGCCAAGCCACATATTTTAACTAAGGTGTAGAGATTGTGGATTAAGTGCTTCTAGTTAGGGCGTGTAGAGTTTAAAGCTTGACTCAGATAATGTTTTAACAGTGCTAGCCATATGGTCTCATCTTGGAAATATTTTACATGAAAATATTTTTGATGCGATTAAAATGTATTTGCTCCCCTTTAATTTTCAGATTTTATGCACTACGCTGCTGTTAGTTTCAAGTCACATATCTTTGAGTGTGCTCAGATATTATGGCTATGAGGCATACGATTATGTAGTTATAATATGAGCAATAATTCTCTAACGTATTTTGGGTTGCGTCTGTTTCGGACTATTACTTTTAAGTCTATTTCTCGTAAGTCTGGTGAAAAACACCCCAGAATAGAGCTCTCTCTATCCCTTCGCATGGAAGGTGAGTAGGAATGGGTTTTGCCCAGAAATGGTGCATGTTTTAGCTTATGTAACTCTATTGTAAGCCTGAAATCAAATTAAAATCATGTAAACAGTCCGTAAACACAGGCGTAGGTTACATACAACGGAGACAGGCGCACAAAACCGAATGCCTTAATTTAATATAAGTCAATTTAGGCCAATTTAATTTCGCGTCCATGCAGCCGGTTGGCACGTCATGTGCATCTCTCTCGCTCCCACAGCGTTGTATAGCGCTGTCTCTGTCTTAGTTGATGTTTACAGGGTGCGACGAACATTATTCGCTATTACGCCGAAGTAATAGTATTTCATACTGTATACGCCTAAGTAATAGGTTTTAAACGACGTTACTTGCACGCGTGCCTGTTACTTGTGTTAAATTAAACGGAAACAGCTTTATTTTGATAGGTTTCACTTTAAAAAGTGCTATTGATAAATCATTTTGTTTAAATAGGTTCCTTGTTAATGGTACTTTTTTGGATTTTTGTGCATCAGATGATGCAGTTACTACTAAAGTACTCTCATATAGAAATTAGATATGAATATGATATTAGATGTAACTTTTTCACCATATCTAATTTCTATATGAGAGTACCTTCTTAAGGAAAAAGACATCACACCATTTTCTCATCGGTCATAGGGTATGGACCCTATGACTGATGAGAAAATGGCTTGGATGGGTTCGATTTATTCTTAACAAGCTATGCCATGAGACTCGTGGCTTTCTTATTAGTTTAAGATAGCCCTTTCCTCATGAATGTTGCTATCATAAACAACATTTTGTCCAGATGGTAGTTTCAGAAATTAACGAGTAAAACAAACAAATATTCCTCAGCTGCTGTATAAATAGAAAAGTATAAATTAAACAAAAATACTATAGGCATAATAGGTCTCCTTATTGGCAATTGTATTTTCAACATCACAAACGCGTACCTATAGACTCTTCGGTTCAAACATTCACTGGGACACAATTACAGGTCGATTTCTTCTGAGTATTGTTGCTTGTAAAAGAGAAAAAAAAAATCTGGCGTGAAAATGGCAGCCCCAGACCGACTGACTGGCTTCCTGCTTTTAATGAGGTTTGTGTGGATCCTCATTTTATTTTAATGTGAATAGCGTATACATTTTTGGTCGTGCACGTATTTTTTGTTACCAGGTTAGGATAGATTCTTGTCTATCAGTTTTTATATAAGAATTAACCGTTTCGGGGTTTTTTTATACGAAAAAGAGATACTAAACAATCAATACGCATTAAAATGCATCTCCGATATTATTATAGTTTTATTTTATCTTATATACATTTTAAATTCATCAAAAGCACTACTTATAAGACCGACCGGCCATTTTAATCACGGTTTTTGTGATCCATCCCTAAATATTTTATCTGCAAATCACAGAAGTCTAAACAATTCTTAATTCATAATTTTGTTTTCAAAGGAAATTGGAAAATATAAATTAACTTACAAATTCCGCTACTAAACGCAATTAACTGAAGGTAAACAAACATTCTTCTAAAGATAAAATATGTCTTAAATAAGTGACCGTTCATGAGGTCTTTTCAGCCCACCTTTTCAAAATGACCTCTCGTTTCTATAGAACTGACGTCTCATCAAAACCCATGAAAAGAAGTAGGGATTTGCAGATAAAATATTTAGGGATGGGTCACAAAAGCCTTGATTAAAATGGCCGGTCGGTCGTTAGTGCTTAATTAGAGATAAGTTACGTTTTAATGGCGGTCAGTTCGTAAATAAATAGTGCTCTTAGCAACAGAAGGCTGGTATTCGGTGTCTGACCTCCGTATTTGTTCTGTCATTTTATTTGTTCAGTAAATAATGGAGTCTTATTTGGAAGTTATATTTCCATTTAAATTAGAATACAACATTTTATAAATTTTCACTGCATTTTAAGTATTTTGATAATTTAATTGAAAATTACGAATTTTCTTAATATTTGAATTCTCCTAGTTTTATTAGTATAAAATATATTGGGCTTCTTTATAAATTATCGTGGGCTGAGTATTTAAAAAATCAAAATCCTCTTTGTTACCTCGTAACTCCATCATTTATGATTTGTAGGTTTATGCTTATTGAACTTTGTTGTACCTATAATTTTAATATATTTTTGAGAACGATCAGGGGCCCTATTTTTGAAAGTGTGACATACCGCCGAAAACGAATAGACTATTATGTCGCACTCGTCCTACTATGTCACTAAAAACATAAAACCCGTATTTTTGAAATCACTCGTCTAGCAATGTTGCCAGTGATATGAAAATAATGCGAGAAATAATTTCTGCTACATTTTACGCAACGAAAACTGAATCGGTAACGAATCGTAAAAAAAATGTTCGTAAATTTTCAATCAAAGAGAACGTAAGCGTTAAACGGAACGCAAAAATGAACATCCTAATAGACTCCATCTATATCCGTATCCGGTTGTCTATGTCATTCAAGATTTTGACGTAAAAAACGTTCGACTACCAAATCATACGAAAACGAGTGGTCTAGACCACTCGTTGCGAATTATTCGACATAGACAATTCAAAAATACGGAATAATGGATAACGAATGAAAAATCATTCGGCTCACGCTTTTTTGGTGAGTCACACTTTCAAAAATAGGGCCCCAGAATTAAAATAATTCTTGACCTAAATCAAAAATATGCAAAACGATTGCCAATAACTTCTTTCGCCGTTTCGTGATCGTCGAAGTGAGTGAGTAGCCCAACAAACATTTAGTTTTATCATAAAAAAAAACATGTGGTGTGAAGTTTTATTTATTTTGCGCGAAACAAGATTTCTTCTCTTGATTTATTCAGCCTTCCTCGTTGCCTGTGTAACGGGTATATGTTTTGACAACCAATTTATTTGCGTAGAAGCGCCCTCTTTCTTTAAATCACGGCTGGATAGGCGAACTCTGATTGTGACATAAAAAAATGTTGACAGATTAATTTAACACGTGGTAAGTTATAGTTTCATTAATATGTTGTGATTTTGATACGTTAATTTTACGATTGTGATTGTAAAATGTTTGATTTTGTAGATATAACTTCGGCTTTACGGAAAGACCCGTACAAAATCATAGACCAGAAAATAGTAATTTTTTATTGAAAAAACTGAAGAAATGTACTATCAACACATAAAACAGCAATAACAATATTGCACCATCAGATATAAGTTTTATATACGATTTCTGATGAATTTTACGACAAGGCATTCTACACAATAACTTGTTTTTGTAAAAGTTTTCTTTACTTAATAAATGCAATCATTTCTAAGACGTCCTACAAAGTGAATGACGTTGTAAATCACGTATCAGAATGCAACCTTATAATGAAAATTCACCCCACAAGTAATTTTCGCCCAATTAGCCGGGTGAATACGTCCCTGCCACGTCGCTGAGCACCGAGATTGAACCTCGATCGGTTCCTACGATTACAGCAAATGTGTTCCAATACGAAGTAGTATACTTATAAAACCGTTAGCCCTTAAGTCCTGCTTGAATTTTAAAGCTAAATTAAAAGCCAAAAAAGCACAGGCCAAATGACTAAGTATTTTTATAGATAGATATTTAAAATTTAATTAAGACTGAATATTGAAACGTCGCAGAAATATAATATATAAATTGTGAATTATTGCAGAATTTCACAAACTTGTTAAAATGTTTTCCATGTGCCATGTGACATTTAAATCATGAGAAAGTTTATGAGTTCACAAAGCATCTCTTATAATGTGTCGTGTGAATTATTCATTCTGTTGTCAGAAACGTTTTCCGTAACAAAAGTATGTAATTACCTGATTTCCATTTATCTCCCTTTCACGTCGTCTCCAGTAGTCTTGTGTCTTGATGAAAAGCGCATTAGGTAGTTGAAATATAAATTATCATATTTATGAAAAAAATATAAAGTTGCCAAACCGACTGATATGTAGTTAGTTCCAGAAAAAAACTAAATAAAAAAGAAAACAATCCAGAAAAGTTTATATTTAAGTGCGAGTTATATTGCCCACACGTATAATAATCGGAATAAAATATAGTACCTGGTAGTAACCAACCAAAAAATGTGGTCATAAAAATTCGGACATCATTATTGAACTATTAGGAGGATTTAGTTCCGAAACTGCCGCCGGCCGCGCGACAGCTGTTCGGCTTAATTTTGTCTACCAATGTTGAAAATGTACGGTTTTTTCGATCTATAATTACATCGCGACGAAATGCGAGTGTGTTTAAATTATTAATCGTTGTTTTCGGCGACGAATCACAGATGAAAAGTCGGAATCAGGTCGCTGACCGGGGGATAGAGCGCTCGTTTCTGTAAAAAATGCTACTGCATTTTTATAAGGGTATCCGGCTCTCGGACTTTTTGCCACAATGTTAACACCGCTATTATATAATCTATATCTAAAGATTTCTTAATTAACAATTGCTAAATATATCAGAGAACTGAAGCAAAAATATGCTATGTATTTTGAAAAATAATATTTTTGTCGATATTAGTCTGAATGATAAATAGCAGTGTAATATTTTTATTGATGAGGAAATGATGTTCTTGACAGGAGGAAGTGCCTGAAATCTCGCAAGCTGCTATCATAAACACTGTATTATTTTCTTAAACACAAAGGATTTCAATAGCGGAAAAGTCATATCAGAAACATGGTGTAGACTGGCGGTTATGTCAACAACCAGATTTAGATCTTTGATCGAATGCCAGGGAACGACTGATGTCGGTTTAATAGGTTACAGATAATTTAAAAGATATCTTGTGCAACATTGTATCTGAAATGGCTTTTAGCTGGAGAAATTCTGTTCAAGTGCAAGAGCCCGCGACGACCAAACCTTCGTTATTTTGTGAAACCTGAAAGAGCGTGTGCCCAACATTGAGGAAAAGAACTATCAAAAAATATTTTGGTTATTTAGGCAGGTACTATCGGTTATAGCTTTCGATACATTGTAGACATCAAAGCGGTCAGGGATGTCTGGAAATCCTTAGTGAAATTGCCACCACCACCACTTTGTATCTTAGTAGGTACAAAGTGTTTGTGCAATATAAGTACACTTTTGTATTGTAATAAGAAAATATTCTACATAATATTCTCCACAGCCATTTTAATGTCCCCACTGCTGGGGCAGGCTGTGGGGACAATAAAATGGCTGTGACTGTCCTTATGGATGGATAAGGGGCTAAGTACCTTTAATTGCGAAGAATCAATTCCTGACGATACAGCACAATTTTTTTATTATCCATATTTCACTATTGGGCAAAAGCCTTTCTCTCATTTAATATTCTCAGTGATAAACATTTCCAAAAGTTTTATCGAAAAGTCAATATATTAAGCCATCGAAGAGTTACACTACCTGGCACCTTCGTCGAAGACCCTTGTCACCGAGTGTAATGTATTGGACATATTAATTACACGAACCAACTTCAAAATTTAAACTAGTATCCAATGGATTTCACCTCTGGGCTCTATACCGAATTAGTGACGTCAACTGGATGGGATTTACTTATTTATCTACTAGCTGTTGAGCCAGGGCTTCTTTCTGTGAAAATTTCGGGATAAAAATTCTTTTTCAGTCCATAGATTTTTTATTCCTGTTTCTGTGTTCTGTAGTAAATTTTATTAAAATGTGTTCATATTTTTTTATTTATTCGCATTTTCGGTTTGTTTTATATTAATATAGAAAATTCTTACATAATCATAATCTTGAAATGCCAAATAACGGTCGATAAAACTTTTATTATCGCTCTAGAATCCATTGTTGCACAACGAGTTTTGATACTAGAAATTACGAGATACGCATGTGGTTGCAATAAAATGCGAATGCATGCGGATTTAGCACCGATGCACTATTATCGTTCAACTGCAGATGCACATTCTCGTGCACGCAATATTTTATAGCAAACGACATTCGACTTAAGTAGTATAACTATCTGCATACCAAGGTTATCCTTGCGTAAGACACGCAACGTTTGTTCTTCTTTCATGTCAAAACAAAATGGTTTTATATGTTTTTTTTTTTTGTGTCTAAATAGTAGGAGGGATCAAGATTGCCATAGTCATTGATTTGATTTGCTTGCTAAATATTTTTACTTACTCCGCAGGTTCGCCCGAAGTTTGGTACACTAGATAATCTACACAAGGACATAAAAAGAAAATATAAAATGGCGGTTAAAAACTATCAGCCTTTTGGAAAACCGACATCGTCAATTTTAAACTAGAAGTCGATCTTGTCCGCCATTAGTATGGTAGCCATAAATTTAAAAGCATCACTAGCAGCTAGATAAATTAATGGAACATTTAGTGGATGCATTTAAATTATGTAGCTGGGCTAGACGTAAATATACTGCAGTAAATAGCAACTTTAATGGACGTTTAAAACTTCAGTTCAAAAGGTTCTCTGAGCAAATCATACAGAAGTTAATGACCAATCTATTTTGCTATCTTATTTTCTTTGCATATACTTATTTGAAAAATCCGCTATTAGCGTTGTACAAAGACTCGTGCGGGTTTCCTCGCTCTCTACCAATGCTCTCTACAATAAGGAGAGGATTAAAAGTATATGCTATTATTTGGGATGATGCCGTCCAGTACATTTTGCGTGATTGAGTAAAAACCTTTGTTTGATCTATATACTAGCTTTAGCCCGCGGCTTCGCCCGCGTGAATTCTCACGAGAACTGTGCTTTTTCCCGGAATGAAAGGTACCCTATGTCCTTCTCCGTACTTCCAGCTATGTGTATGCGAAATTTTAGGAAGATTGCGGTTCAGCAGAGAGTTGAAGAGGTTACAAACAAACAAACAAACAAACAAACCAACAAACAAACTCACTTTCGCATTTATAATATTAGTTAGGATTAGTGTGATTAACGTACCTAACACTAATGTTTTAATATTATTTTTATGTTTTTTTAGCTGGTTCTAAGAAACACTGAAAATGTTTGTTTTCGCTTAATGCATTCATTGCTAACTTATTGTTGACTTACACAAATAGCTCATTCTAATACATTACAATCATCTCACATAATATCTCGATGTCTCAAGGCCTTTTCCACAATGTTGGCGTGAAAGAGTGAATATTATGAAAACTAATTTTTTTTAACATTACCTATTGAAAACGCGAAACTGTAACCTTCGGCAAATCGCGTATCGTCCTATTACAATGTCCTATTTGTAACGGTGACGTCACGCAGAGAACATGTAAAGCCGCAGGCTTATGCAAAATGACGTAGAATTATTTAATCTAGACGTGTCGTCCTTTGCCCAGCAGTGGGTGACAACACTCGGCCGAAAAAGATGGCGTAGTAACACTATGTAAGATTTTATAAACAACTATTATACCATTTTTTTTGTGCATCTCAGATGCAATTAGTACTCAAGTACTCTCATATAGAAATTAGATATAGTGAAAAAATTCCTGCTCGCATGGAATTCTTTCACCATATCTAATTTCTATAAGAGAGTACTTAACTATTATACCGATTATACCACTTAAGGCGTGTAAAGTTTTTGCCTTTAATGATCCTTAACTGTCCCCTGAGGAAATACCTACGTGTAATACAAAATTTCATGTTGAATGGCATTGAATTAGAAATATTATGTATTATTGACCGAGCAAGCGAAGCAAGCGAGGGCTATAATTCAAGTTGGGGCGAAAACACATTGTTTGTATGTATACATATATACAATGTGTTTTCCACGATAACTCTCGAACCGTTGAATTAATTTCGATGATATTAAGAATACGTGTAGCAACTATCCATATATATTTTAAGTTCGTAGCGCAACAAAATCGGACCAGCCGTTTTTGAGATTACGCATATTTTTAAAATAATAATCGCGGGGTCTAAGTTCGCGGCGAACTACTAGTTAAGATAAATTTGACTGGGTTATTTATGTAACAATTTAGCAAATTCTATTATTCGTCAATCAAAATATATTGTTATAATTGTCACTGTCAGCTACAATCAAATTAACGAGGCAAGATTGATCGCAACACAACACGAATTGAGAGATTTGAAAACAAAATTGAAACTGACGGGTGGATGGCATTCACTCATAATTTAATGCCCCATTTGCGAGTCGACACACCCGGCCACAGGCATGCTATGTGTGAATGATGTATAAATACTAGAAGAGACAGTGATATTTTTACACGACTGACCTAAAAAGGAGGGTTATGTTTTCAGGGTTCATGTATGTACTCGTATGTATGTAATTTCTTTATTCCACCATAAGTCCTAAACGGCTTAACACATTTTGATGTGAGAGGAATTTTTAGATTCCTTGCATTAGCCCGAATGACATAGGCTATTTGAGTTGTCAGTCGTGTTTTTTATTTTTCAATAATTAGCTTGTTATTTTAATGAAGATAGCGGAGTATCAGTGAGATATTATTATCTTATCTGTACTAGGCCTATGAAACAACAACGGGAGTATATATTTTTTTATAATATGGTTTTTATTCACGGATTAGTTCGCGTCAAGTCCAGTTCCATACTTTGTTTGTCGTCAAGAACGAAATTCATTACCATATAGTTTTTCTTTTCTCTATCAACGTTACCTCTCGACTGTTCATAATATTCCTGCCTTAGTATCGTTCGGTTCCTAGGAGCACGTAGAGCGTATTTTTTTCATTTTATTGCATGGTTTAACAAATACTAAAACCCCAGGGTTGGAAAAAATGGCATAATAATGGATATAAATCTCGTCACATGACTTTCCGGTACATGAGACATGACAATTAGTTTTACCGTAGCTTTTAGTTAAGATTTATTTTAAAAAGTCGCTTCCATAACAGTTTAAACATCTTTGTGATATAAAGGCCCACTCACACAATACATCGGCGGTAATGGTGTTGCCATGTGATACGCATTAAGGAAACTATCGGGATGACACGGAAGGTAGATTGATTTGATCGCAGACGTGCCTCTGCCATCTTGTAACAGGATTAGTTTTGTTAGTAGATAAATTGATAGTCTCACAGCGAAAAGTGCTTTACGAAGAACATTTCTTTTGTAACTACATCGTATTAATTAGTGATGATTTTGATTCCTAATATCAGTTCCTTGATACAGCACTCAAACTGTAGTTTAATGAAAGTGCGTGCTAAATATTAGTAATCTCAACAAAGTACGACACATAGAATTACAAAAAAAAAGAAAAGAATCGCACTTAAGCTTAGATGAAACCTAATTTTGGTACGATATCATCCGATATATAATTTCGATCAGGCGGATTGCTAACTATTTAAGAGGCTCGTTTGAACGTCTTCATTTTTATAATACCAGTAGCAAAGGATAGTTAATCTCAAGGTACTGGCTTCTTATTAGTAACAACCCTTGAGTGAAAATTTTCAATGATCAATGAATGTAACAATGGAATACTGTTCTGCCTTGTGTTTATTATTACACGACTGACCAAAAAAGGAGTGTTATGTTTTCAGGGTTCATGTATGTATGTATGTATGTATGTATGTAAGTTTCTTTATTCCACCATAAGTCCTAAACGGCTTAACAGATTTTGATGTGAGAGGTATTTTTAGATTCCTTGCATTCCCCCGAGTGACATAGGCTATATGACGTCACCATAAAAACAAAATGGCGGATTATATATGCGATAAATAGCAGACCAAAAAAATAAAATTTGATCAATCTTATTGAGTGGGGTATCAAATTGAAGGGCTTTAAAAGGCGATTTCAAAAATGTATATAACTTATATGTTTGTATGTACTTTTTGAGTAAAAACTAGTCAGTCGTGTTTTTTATCCATACATATAATAAAACAGTAAAAATATTTTGTCTGTACATTTAATATTTTTGACTGAAATGGATAGAGGGAGACCTAAAAAGAACAATAGAAAGCAAAAAAATTTTTTTGGAATTTCTTGTCTGTCTGTCTGTCTGTCTGTCTGTCTGTCTGTCTGTCTGTCTGTCTGTCTGTCTGTATGTATGTACGCGTTTCACGCAAAAACTACTGGACGGATTTGAATGAAACTTTTTTTGTTGTATAGCTATTAAGCCTGGGCAACATATAGGCTATAATTCATTTTGAAAACTGGAACACCTGATGAAGAACCATAACGGAACAGCTAAACTATAAGTAATATGGAAATGGTGCCTTAACAAAATCGTTCAACCTGATGAGCATTTTCTGCTGACGTATAAAAATTGAAGATCTGGAACATCTGATGAAAAGCTCCAAGAGACCAGCTACACTATAACATATATGGAAATGGCGCCTTAGCAAAAATCGTTCAACCTGATGAGCATTTTCTGCTGACGTATAAACATTGAAGATCTGGAACATCTGATGAAAAGCTCCAAGAGAGATTTTTCATCTAAGCGAAACTCACGCGGGCGAAGCCGCGGGCGACAGCTAGTTTTTAATAATTAGCTTGTATATTTTGTTATGAGAATGCGAATCAATATTTTGTAATCATTAATTCAATTTAACACAATCACATCTCGTAACGCCTGTCAAAATAGACTGGTAATATTATTTTGATTATTATGAAATCAGGATGTCTCCCTACCTAGTACGTGATCTTGGTAGAAATAGTCATTCGACATTTTGCAATTAGCTATTTTGAATTTAAATCTATCAAGCATTAGTTATTATGATTTTAGGGGTTTGAGCAGTCTTTTAAATATATAAGAGATTAAAAGACTTGTTTATAGCTGATTATAAACAGTTATAAATTTCAAGTCCGCGAGGCCTAAGCTGAGCTTTGCATTTGTGTAAGTGATTCCAAATAGTAAGTGCGCAGCAGATTGCGCAGAACAAGTGACATCTCACACATCACGCTGTTTGTCAAAATGTTGTACAAACACTGCCTTTTTGCACTAACTGTGTGCACTCACACAAATGCAAAGCTCAGCTTAGGCCTCGCGGACTTGTAGTTCCTATTATTTTTAAATGTGATAGTGGTAATTCTCTGGTCAAAAGTAGACAGATAACAAATATCATTTGGAAAATCACATTTTCGCATTTTTTTTAGAAATTACATAACACTGCTTAACATAACGTATGCCAGAAATAGTTTAACTGTGCAACTTACCCGTTCATATACAAGTGCACTTGCCCGTTTGAATGCAGCTCGGTGGTATTAGCAGCAAACAGCCGATGCAGCGCTGCAGATTGTTTACAGTGCCTACACGCATGCATGACGCAGGTACCGTTATGTTGCTGTTCCTAACCGCTCTAGTGATGTTACACAAAATACGTCCATAAAAGATTAATAATAACAAACTAAAAAGTGAATCTATACCTAAGTGTTCCGTTTTCTATATGTACAAAGAAAATTCATAAAACGTCTGAATTACCTGACCCAACATACTGCCTCTGACTATAATGAGTCCTGTAAACATCACCACATACTAACTCTTGAGAACCGTCGAGTCCTGCTGGATATTTTATTTTTGTATGGTGTGTGTAATGGTAACATAGACAGCATTGAATTGACAAATAAGGTCATAAGGTTCCTTGCTCCTTCTACTCGAACTCGTCATAACTCTCTCTTTCATACTCGATTTGCGAAAACTAAATATGCCATGAATGCTATAATAACTAGATTACATCGAACTTATAACACTAAATTCTCTGATATCGATCTCTTTCACTTAAAAAAATATACGCTCAGGAAAAATGCAATGCACATAATTGAAAGTACATAGTTTATGTACCACATAATTTGTAATTTACACCCGTATTCACAGACGTTTCCTTGACTTCAACTTGACTGACGTTTAACCGACTCGACCAATTTGGTATGATTAGCCCATATATGGCATGTTCTTATGTATCATAATTATTTTTTCACATAACTTGCTTACGCATAATTTTAAGCATAAATTTATTCGAGCGCTAGTAGTTTGTCGCGAACCTAGACCTCACGATTATTATTATTTCGATTTATTTAATGTGTAAACAATTTATTTGTGAAAAAAAAAGATAGAAATTAGATATTGGTGGCGTGAAAACTTAAACTTATTTTTTACTGGCCTATAATAACAGTCAAGAATTCGTACCCCAGACGAAAAGTTTTATATCCGTTTGACAGACACAGGCAACTTTATGCACTGGGTTGCCATAACAATTTTAAATGTTCCCTTCTCTGGTTATGCATATATTTGCAGTGGGTAGGTACATAAGTAGAACCTAGATATTATTTTTGTCATTACAATGACGTCACCTCGTTAATGACGAGATGTGCAACTTTATAAAAAATTCTGAATCGAATAATTTTTCAATAAAAACAAGGCACATGTATGTCTTTATTGTTCCTTAGAAAAAGCATGTCCGTGCAGTTAAATTGGTAGGCTGATTCTCGGTGCACTTATAATTATTAATATTATCCCACGTCGCAACTGAAACTAGATGTAAATTTTCAATTCTGTAGGACGTGCGAAACTGACTCATTAATACCAAATACATAAGCATAGGTATATTTTAGAATAGCTACGCGGCGCGCAAAGACCTGTGATTATTTTAGGTAAGTTATATTTTAAGTCAAAAAAATATTTATAATAAAAATATTCAGCTAAAAAAGCAAAATTTCAAAAACATATTTAAAACATTGACAGTTTAATAGAAGAGTTAGGTATATTTTTTTGCACGATACACGCATCTATATACATTATTGTTTAGAAAAAGAAAACACAAGTAAGAAAAATCAAAATAAAATCATAGGTTTTATCAGTGATGTCGTCATAAAATCTGTTGTCACAAAATTTTTAACGTACCAACAGATTTTGCCATGTAGCATGTACCAATATAAGCAACGTCTTTTTATTTACCTTTTTGTAATCCCTTCACTTTGGGATAGTTTTATATGCAATAGTGCAACACTTTTAAAATGTCAGGTTATCATAAAATCAAAAATTGTCTATTATTTTGGCACATAGATAAATGGACCAAGAGCCCGCGATGACTAAACTGTTCATATTTTATAAAAGCTGTTTCTATAGGTATATTGGGCATGTACGCAGAGAGGCACACGAGATACGGGTAGCAACTATCAGCGTATATGGAGTTCGGATCATGGTTGCTCGGGCAGTTAACATAGATAGCATGAGTGTTTTTATAGTCTCCACGTTAAGTAACATATAAAATTTTGCTTTTATAATAAAACGAAAGTATAACTGATGATCGATTCAAATATTTTGTCTGTACATTTAGTAATTTTGGTCTCTTAAAAAGAATAATAGAAAGCAAAAATATTTTTTGGCATTTCTTGTCTGTCTGTCTGTATGTATGTATGCGTTTCAGGCAAAAACTGATGGACGGATTTAAATGAAACTTTTTTCGTTGTATAGCTGCTAAGCCTGGGCAACATATAGGCTATAATTCATTTTGAAAACTGGAACACCTGATGAAGAACCTCAACAGAACAGCTAAACTATAAGAAATATGGAAATGGTACCTTTGCAAAAGTTTATCAATCTGACGAGCATTTTCTGTTGAAGTACAAAAATCGAAAATCAGGATCATCTGATGAAGAATTCCAAGAGATCAGCTACTCTATAAAATAAATGGAAATGGGGCCTTAGCAATAGTCGTTCAACCTAATGAGCATTTTTTACTGACGTATAGATAGACAGGACACGGGATAGGACAAAGAGGGACTCGGGGTGGGAGTTGTGGTACACGGGAAATTATAAATAACGAGCAGACGAAGATCGTTTATTGAATGAAATATCACTTTTGATTCATTTTAACACCGTGACTGTAATAAGAGTACCTAATATGTTCCCGCGGGACACGGGATAACCAAATGGCTGAAATTTTGACTACTGGAGTTTAGGTTACTACAGTTTGTAACACAAAAAGATTTTTCATCTAAGCGAAACTCACGCGGGCGAAGCCGCGGGCAACAGCTAGTACACTATATGATTGATGAAAGTTCCTATTTCGAGCAGGAGGGGTTTATAAATGTACGTAAATATATGTAATAACGTAATAATGGTTGATATGATTTTGTGGTTGAGATAATTTTGTGGTAATGGTTGAGAGTATTTTAGAGTATTATTTAAAAATAAATATATATTTAAAAAGTCTATACTTTCATAACATTGAAATACATTGTTTCTATCTATTAATTTATCGTTCTTTCTATGCTGGAGATACACGCAGAGTTTTAAGCTTTTATAAAATAACAAAGGACATGCCGTCGCAGGCTTTTGCTCTATAATGCAATATTTATTTTTATATTTCCGTGATTTTTTTAAAAACTACCAAACGTACTTTGTTGCCTAACGAAGTTGAAAATTGTAATAATGTTTCTGACATAGTACATAAGTACCGTATCACGATGGTTTCCTATGTGTCTACCTTCCATAAGAAAGAAGACAAAGATTTACAGAATGCAACGAAAATAAAGCATGTTAGACCAAAGGCACGGTGGAGTAAAGGTGCGATTCGAATTGGATAAGGCAGGCAAGGAGTAGTGCCCACGCCTGATAGGCGACTTTCAAAAGTACCTACCTTATTTAGTGGGAAACATCAAGATATTGCGAATGTGGTGTATGTGCGAAGGTGTATTATTGTTTATTTTAATTGTAAAAATGTTTTGGTAGAATACATTTTATTTATTTGGATTTTTATTTATTTGTCTACCAAATATCAAAATCGGTCTGATTTAATAAAATTTGGTAGATACATTTGGTTGGGTGGAGACATCGAGATGTTATGTACAGTTGTTGTATTTCGATGGCTGGAGAAGAGGAAATTAATAAATCATGTAACAAACAACAATACAATGTGTTTTCACCCCAACTTGATTATAAAAACCTCTATTGATTTGGTTTCATATAGGATCTTATGGTTGCCAGTACATATTATCTCGATGTTTACGTTTTTAGGGTTTCGTCCAAAAAAAAGAAACCCTTGTAGGATCACTGTCACAGTCAATTTGATCCGAATCTACTGGAGTGACTTCCAACGGCCCCGGGGGCCTGCCCCAGTGACGGGGCCGTTGAAAAAAAAAATTCCAACGGCTCCGGCGGGCTTTTAACGGATTTTTGCGTTGACGGGGCCGTTGGAAAAAAAAATTACCAGCGGCCCCGGTGTGTTTTGTAAATGGGACCGATAGCATAAAATATTTATACGCTCCGGTAGTGTTTAAAGGGGGGGAAATTGTGTATTATTTTGTAGACTTTAAATTTTAATATGAAATGAAATTAAAAAAAGAGTTTGTATGTATTATTAAGGTCGACTGTTAGATAATCCTTCTGCATTAAGTCCACCTATTGTGCCATACATTGTGTTTGTACAATAAAGGTTAAATAAATAAAATAAATATTATTGTTATCTTAATACTTGTACTATTATGTATCCTGTGTCATGATATAAAACAAACATCATGTATTTTATTTTCTTATATATATGATTGTTGATACCTAGTTGATATTTATTTTTTATCAACAATAAAAACTGATTGTTACATACAAACTCTTTTTTCAATTTCATTTCATATTTAAGGTCTACAATATAATACACAATTTCCCCTTTAAACTCTACCGGAGCGTATGCTTTAAATTTTTTATGCTATTCGTCCTATTTAAAAACACGCCGGGGCCGTTGGTAATTTTTTTTTCCAACGGCCCCGTCAACGCATAATCCGGGCTCGCCGGGCCCGTTGGAATTTTTTTTCCAACGGCCCCGTCACCGGGGCAGGCCCGCCGGGGCCGTTGGAAGTCACTCATCTAGACCAAATCAGGCGAAATTTAGTAGGATGGTAAAATCCTATGAACCAAACACGTAAAAACATATTTTTTTAAAATAAGGGTCATTTTTGGTAGACATATTAGGATATAAAGAAAAAGTTTTGCAAAACATTGCTGTCATATATTAAACTAGCTGTTGCTCGTGGCTTCGCCCGCGTTGATTTTGCTTTGATTAAAAGAATATTTTTAAAATTTAAAAAGGAACATAAGCGGTGGTGATCGAGTGGATAGTTAGGGTGCCCGCCTGTGACTGTAAAAGCCCGGGTTCGAAACCTGCTACGTGCTACATGAGTTTGTATACCAAACTGACGTAGTTTTTATCGATCACCACTTACTTACGGTGAAGGAAAACATCGATTTTATTTTTATTATTTTATTTTAACATACGGTACCCACGGAAGACCAGCGTCGTTAGTTAACACCACGAGAGATGCTGACCTGACCATAGTCAAAGTCAAAGTCAAAAATTCTTTATTGAAATTTAGCCTTCAAAGAAGACACTTTTTCACGTCCACAAAAAAATCACAAAATATAGTTCATTGCTTCTAGATTACAGGAAATTGGCATTGTACGGAACCCTCTCCACGCGAGTTCAACTCGCACTTGACCTGTTTTTTTTAGTACCTAATATATTTATCAATATATTGATATATTCGTATCCATGGAAACCAAATCAAAAAGGTGGGCGAAACAAGCTGTTTCGCCAAACCCTTATTTCAACGGAATTAAGCCGCTAATCGAATGCTGTAACCCCATTCGCAACGGATCGGCACGTCGTCACACCGAGTCGGTGCGAATGGGGTTGGAGCATGCGATTATCGGCCTTACTCCGGTTTGGCTGATCAGTTTGATTGGATCCCGCCCATTCAGTCCGGTCATTCTATGTTTTCAGAAAAGTAATTCATAAAGTTTTGAAACTTGTGTGACATATACCTTCGGTTGTGGTGTTCAACGCTCACTACCCTCCCTGCCCTCCCCTGACGCTAGGACACATTTCAGAATAAAGGGGGGGGGGGCCCTTTACTCTGAAATGTGTCCCCTTTACCGGTTTTTTCCCTTTTTCTCGAAAACTATTATAGATAAGAAAAAGGTGTCAAAGGCAAAGAAGGTCCCTCTTAAATTCTTAATAAAATATGTCCCATGTCTTATTTTGATAGACTTGACGGTTTACCAGCTAAAAGTTGTGTTTGGGGCACATGTTGTGAAAATGTACCTAAAAAGAGGGGTATTGTTGCAGTTTTACTATTATATCTCGAAAAAGACCCAGAATTTCGAAAACATAGCACTATTAAAAGTTCTAGAGCATTAAATTCTGCGTTTAATGGGACTAAATACATATATTTTGAACCACTCGGTCCAATATTAGTGCTCAACGAAATTGCACAAATCCCACAGATATTGTAAATGTGAAAATTTAGATGTATGTTTGATACTGGCCTGTGGTGTGGCCCTAGAATAGCACCAACCCATCTCTCCCCGTGGGTGTCGTAAGAGGCGACTAAGGGATTTAAAACACCGGAGGACGGGCAGCAGCATCTTTCCGCGTACTATGCCATCACACTGCGATCGCCAACCCGCCTGCCAAGCGTGGCGATTACGGCAAAACCCCCCCATGAATAAAATCCTTGGGGGAGGCCTTTGTCCAGCAGTGGACGTCTTTAGGCTGAGAGAGATGTTTGATACTCAACTACGCAAAATCTTCTGTACGAATTTCGATGAAATTTGGTACACGGGTAGAAAACTACCGGGAATAGCACATAGGGTACTTTTTATCCCGAAATTCCTACGGGAGTAGGGCCCCGAGGCGCAGCTAATATAGCATTTTTCATAGGTATGGAAAACTTGCTACGCCCCGGAATTCCGCTCAGTTGGGAATTTCGGAATAAAAATTATCTTACGTGATTTTTCAAGTCTTTCTCTATTTGTGTACTAAACTTCATCGAGATCCGTCCAGTATACTTCGTGTGATCGAGTGACAAAAATGTCAAGTTTGTATGGGAATTTTATCATTTATGATAATATATACTAGATGCGCTCCGAGGCTTCGCTCCTGTGAGAATTTCAGAAAAAAAATAGATTATATGCATTTTTTGTTTAACTCTATTCGTCTACTAATTTTCGTCGAAATATGCTCGGTAGATTTTGTGTAATTTAAGAACAACAAACATACTTTTTTTTTTACGTTTGGATGTCTCGGATGTATGTTTGTTATTCAATTACACACAATCTACCGGGCATATTTCAACAAAAATTTGTACACAAGTAGAGTTAAACCTAAAAATGCATATAATCTACTTTTTTTCTGAAATTCTTACAGGAGCGAAGCCTCGGGGCGCATCTAGTATATTATCATAAATAATGAAATTCCCATACAAACTTGAAATTTTTGTCATTCAATCACACGAAGTCTACTGGACGGATCTCGACGAAGTTTAATACACAAATATAGAAAGACTTGAAAAAATCACATAAAATAATTTTTATCTCAAAATTGCCAACTGAGCGGAGCCCCGGGGCGTAGCAAGTTTTCCATACCTATGAAAAATGCTATATTAGTTGCGCCTTGGGGCCCTACTCCCGTAGGAATTTCGGGATAATGAGTACCCTATGTACTATATCCAGTATTTTTCTAGCAGTGTATGAAATTTCATTGAAATCCGTCCAGTAGATTTTGCATAGTTGAGGATCAAACATACATCAAAACTTTCGCATTTAAAATATCTGTGGGATTTGTGCGATTTCGATGAGCACTAGTATATAGGACAGAGTGGTCCAAAATATATGTATTTAGTCCCATTAAACGCAGAATTTAATGTTCTAAAACTTTTAATAGTACTATGTTTTCGAAATTCTGGGTTTTTTTTTTCGAGATATAATAGTAAAACTGCAACAATACCCCTCTTTTTAGGTACATTTTACGTGTCTATCATAGTTTTCGAGAAAAAGTGAAAAAACCGGTAAAGGGGACATATTTCAGAGTAAAGGGAGGGGGGGGGGGGGGTAGCGTCAGGGGGAAGGCAGGGAGGTAGTGAGCGTTGAACACCACAACCGAAGGTATATGTCACACAATTTCAAAACTTTATGAATTAGTTTTTCTTCCCCATACATTGATTACATAGAATGACCGGACTAATTTGACTTGACTTGATTTGACTTGATATGATCTCCATACCAATACATACTCGTAATACACCCGCTGTCAGAATCATACAGGAGAGGAGACACGGCTATCTGAACTCTCCAACACTGCTGAATACTTTAACGAACTTATCGTCGTGCTCAGCAGTCTCGATGTCGTCTTACAATGTTCAAACCTGGGAAAACAATTCTGTTGCGATTATTATCTTATACGTTTATAAGCAGCCTTTCTGGCCAAGGAAGCCCTTAGAGCCAGGATGGACCATTGGAAACGCAAGTTCCCTCCACAGTCGACTAATGTCCCATCGTCGACTAATGTCTCGCCGTCCAAGAATATCCCACCGGGTGGAGATCACCCCTGGGCAGTCTTAAGGATTTTAAATAGAGTTCGAGCTGGTTTCGGGAGATATTGTGAAAACCACGTAATGGGGTTAAACGTGGTGGGGTTTCCAAATATTTTTATTTGAATGGAACATTGGTCTATTAATATTATAAGCATGTAGTCATAGAAATAACAAATACGCAAAATAATCATTACAATATTGATCTAATAAAATTTGTAGCCACATACACTTCGGGAGCAAAGCCCTGAGGCACAGATAGTCTGTTATTGACCGAGCGAGCGAAGCGAGCGAGGGCTATAATTCAAGTTGGGGCGAAAACACATTGTTTGTATGTATGTATGTATGTATGTTTGTTCCGCGATAACTCTCGAACCGTTGAATTAATTTCGATGATATTAAGAATACGTGTAGCAACTATCCATAGAATTTTTAAGTTCGTTGCGCAACAAAATCGGTTCAGCCGTGTTAGAGAAATATGCATTTTTATGAAAATAAATATTGCTCTATAACTTTTGAACCGTTATTCAGATTAGGATGAAACTTCACAAATCACGAGATATTATCACTATTTTTTTCATGTATATTGTATATCAAAATTGTTTTACTAGTTTTAGAGATATTGAGTTAAAACCGTTCATTTTCGTATCAGCGACATCTAGTGACATTTTTGTACATGTATTTATGTTCCGTGATAATTATCAAAAGTTGAATTAATTTCGTTGATATTAGGAATGCGTGTAGAAAGTATTCCTAGAATTTTTAAGTTCTTTGCGCTTCTTTTATTACAGATATATTGAGTTAAAACATGAATCGTTCATTTTCGTATCAGCGACATCTACTGACATTTTTGGACATGTATTTATTTTCCACGAAAACTTATCAAAACGTTAAATTAATTTCGTGGAATGCGTGTAGCAAGTATTTTGCCCGCGACTTCGCCCGCGTGAATTTCCCACCGGAACAGTGCTTTTTCCCGGGATGAAAGGTACGGTGGGCCACATAGAAAACCTGAGACCGCTGCACCTGAAATACGATCCACTATAGAAGATTAGTTCAGTAGATAAAGCGTGAAGAGGTAACAAACAAACAAACTCACTTTCGCTTTTATAATATTAGTTAGTATTGGATAAGGATACAGTATCACGACATTTTCCCTTACGGGGTAGATTCATCTAGCCATTTTACGTAGGTATTTTAGTGAAAATAAATATTTCTCTATAATTTTGTAACCGGTAATGAGATTTGGAAGAAACTTAACATTTTTTGAGATGAGTATTGCTATATTTCTCATTTATATTGAACTAGCTTTCGCCCGCGGCTTTGCCTTCGTAAATTTTCCACGGGAACCATGCCTATTCCCGGGATGAAAGGTAAACTATGTCCTTCTCCGTACTTCTAACTATGTGTATGCGAAATTTCAGGAAGATTGGTTTAGTAGATAAAGCGTGAAGAGGTAACAAACAAACAAATAAATGAACAAACAAACAAACTTATTTTCCCGTTTGTAATATTATTTAGGACTAACTGTTGCCCGCAGCTTCACCTGCGTGAGTTTAGCTTAGATGAAAAAAATTTTTGTGTTCCAAACTGTAGTTCAGCAGAAAATGCTCATCATGTTGAACGATTTACACAAAGGCGCCATTTCCATGTATCTTATAAAGTAGCTGATTTCTTGGAGTTCTTCATCAGATATTCCAGATCTTCAATTTTTATACGTCAGCAGAAAATGCTCATCAGGTTGAACGACTTTTGCTAAGGACCCATTTCCATGTATGTTATAGTGTAGATGGTCTCTTGGAGTTCTTCATCAGATGTTCCTGATCTTCGATTTTTATCGTCAACAGGGGGTCAACTCGGGGATGTATACTCGATTATAAATCACTTACTTTGGATAAAGTAGTCGTGGACATTGGCGTAAAAGAGTTATTGGCAGCCGGATATACATACGTAGCTCTTTCGAGTTTAAAACGGTTTACAGATATTATATTTGATCCAGGTTTTGATTATATCCGCTTGGAAAAAATTAAAAAATGAAGTTGTTGCAGCTCAGAATAGATGAAGAAAAAAGATTGGAAAATCTGTTCTCCTCAACCGCGCAATAACTGAATAATGTAATGCGTTGCGCCTTACATTTTTGTTTTAACAGAATCCCGTATTTTACTGAAAATTCTAATTGGTTCAGTAAATTTACGTTCTCATATTTTTAATAAATAACAACCACGAGGTCTACGTTCGCGGCGAACCACTAGTATATATGAATGTAAAACCTATTGGTGGCTCTGCACCACGACAAATGTATTAGGAACTCTTGTTTGTTATGCAATCTATCAAAACAGGCCAATATTTTTATAAATTACTTATCCATTCAGCTGCTATACATATTTCAATTTAACATATGCCATCTCAAGGTACCTATCGACCTACCTTTGATTTGACGTTTCAATATTCAACTCGAATAGACAACATGTCGGGCGGATGTCATGAAGTGGGCGTGGCCGGTCTGTGTGCGTTTCGGGCGAGAGCGACTTTTTATACACAATTAAATTAATTGCGCTTCGGACATCATCATTCATAATTTATTTATTTTTGTCAGGTCAATATAGTCTAGAGATGAAAAAGATCAAAGTGGCTGAATTTGACTGACAGTCATTTACGGTGTTAGTTTTAAATTTATAAAACGATATAACTCAAATATTTTTAAAGAAATGATTTTTGATTTAATAACGATGAGACATTATTACCAAAAAGCAATAAAATTGTTATTGTTCTCTTTTTCTAAACTCTCTCTCTCAGCCGGAAGACGACCAAACTGGACGCTGGACAAAGGCCTCCCCCAAGGATTTCCTTATCCATGGGGGGTTTTGCCGTTATCGCCACGCTTGGCAGGCGGGTTGGCGATCGCAGTGTCATGGCATAGTACGCGGAAAGATGCTGCTGCCCATCCTCCGGTGTTTTAATCCCTTAGTCGCCTCTTACGACACCCACGGGAAGAGATGGGTTGGTGCTATTCTAGGGCCACACCACAGGCCAAACAGGCCAGGCTTTTTCTAAACTAGCAACATAAAAGTTACACATTAAAATTGTGATGTTTTATGAAAGAAGCTGTATTAAAAGTACTGTTTTTAACTCTTAAACATAAAGGATTAATAAAGGATTAGGACTATAAAGGATCTGTATTCTTTGGGACAAACCTATAATTAACGACATTTTTGTGTGGATAGTCTGTAGAAACTGCGACAACTTTTTGGCCTAGTAGCTGTAATAAAAAAAAATTATACGGTATATTGTACTGATTAAACTTTCAGAGACAATCAGGTTGTCTTATGCTAATGTAAAAAAAATAAACGGAAACGACAAGTATCGAGTTATCCTTCTAGACAAACTTGAGTCTTTTACATACAACTTTGCCTACGACTTCGAACCTTTGTAATTCAGAAAATGGGTGTAAATTGTTAAGATTTGGGTTCTCAATGAAAAGCTATTATGTCTGTTTTCCATTTAAAACTAATTGAGAATCATAAATGAATAGGTTCCGAAAAAAACGCACAAAACGTCTAATTCCGTGAAAAGTTGCAACAGTTTACGGTAATTGATAAATATAACTTACAACTATAACTACAGCTATAACTTAAAATCTAGTATAGATGTCATCTTAATATGCCGCTTGGAGCCTAAGCTAGTATTTCGGGTGAAGTTCATAGTTTATGACAATTAAATTGTGATTAGTCACTGTTACATTCAGTTCCTTTAGTAGTAAGCGACCGATCATTTAAAGTCAAATTGACTGAATTTGACAATAGTTGACCGGTCATTTATCATTATTGACTGTCAGAATTGGTCAGATTCAGTCATTTTACATCTCTAATATAGTCCTTCGTGCTGCGCATATCAAGCCTACTTAAATACAACAAAAGTGCGTTCTTAGAAAGTAATCGGCCACCTACGGTAAATAAACGATAAATTCTTGTTCTAATCCTCATTGTCATAGGACAAAGAGTACGTGTAAGATAACATACATGGGAAAGCTAGGTAGGTATCTAAAGTTTTTGGGTTTTGGTTAACATTTCCGGGGTTTGACATGTGGTTTGATCTACAGAGCTTTCTGAATTCGAATTTTATGACTTCGTATATTATATGACAAAGATTACATGGGAGATAACATATATGGAATATGTAGAGATTGTTACTATCATTGTAAAGAAAATTTTTGGGTTACCATTTTCGGGGGATTGTCATGTAAGGGCTCACTTTGTGGGAACAGTAATTCACCCGTTACTAAACACGCAAATATATTCCACTTATATAAATTATGTGAAAAAACCATTATGATACATAAGAACATGCCTTATATGGGCTAATCATACCAAATTGGTTGAGTCGGTTAAACGTCAGTGAAGTGAAAGTCAAGGAAACGTTTGTGAATACGGGTGTTAGTCTCTATGCGCAATGTTCCTTATCTGTCAAAACTGTTTTGTTAATGCGTCTTTATTTCACTCAATGTAATACCTAAAAAATGTAAATCCGTAATTGGCTGTCAGTGTTAAAGCTAAGAAACTATTTTAAAATTTATAAGAGCTGTGGATTTTGTGATAATAAATAAAATAAATAAAAATAAAATAAATAAAATAAAGTTTTCTTCGTTTTGAGGTATGAAACCCTAAAAATGGGGAAAATTAATAAGTGTGACTCGTATAGACACGTTTGGAGACAACTTTTTTGCAAATAAAGAAGAAGATGCTGTAAGACTTACGAAGTCGAAACGTAACGATCAACTTTTTACAGAAGGTCTTATAAGTAGGTTTTATTTATCATGATAGTATTATATTGATATATAAAGATAAAATCATAAATAGTTATGTTTTCCCTAATTTAATAAATAAAATAATCAAATCCTGAAATTAAATGTGTCTTCGCGTTCCTTACACAAAACTTCCAAGTTACTTGTAACCAAACCATCCATACATAATATCTCGATTCTTGTAACGGAGTTATTTTGTACAGAAAACCTTAAAATCTTTTATAGAAAAGCTTAAAGCTCAGATCGTGTGATACTTTCCATTCTGTGAGACGAAGTATAGACACGTCGAAGTTATTCCTTTGTGTGAAGTTCCTCCAAACTAGGAACTGATAAATCTTTGCGAGCTACTCAATATCTTCTGTTTGATCTCTCCTCCGAAATGTGTGAGGAATTCATTAATTTTTTAATCAACTTTCATTGGTTCAGGTGGAAGGTGTTATTGGAAAGAAGTACTGATTTCGATAATTATCTTCATATCTGCTGATTAACACTTTTATTATAGCTCATCATGAGCTCATCAGTCTAGTCTTTAGTCTGTTTTATTTCGCGTCAATTGTTTCAGAAACATTTTTTTTTTAATTTTCGTCAATTTTTGTTCAACTTTACTGTTTTACTATTATCAAACTTATTTTACTAATCTGCAATTTCATGGCTCAGTTTGGGGTTGTAAAGGCGGCTATGAATTTACGACATCATAAAACTCTCGATATGAAATTCCGAATATTGCAATAAGTGGGGACATCACTAGCGGGGAGCCTTCTTGTTGACTTGCGATTATAACGCGTGTCAGTGACTTTAAATCTGCAAGTCTGTGTAGTGTAGGCGTATGAGCACAAAATATGAATATCATGTATTTGATGGACAGGTCGATTGTGTATTTTATATTAGTTACAGGATTTATACATTTATATACTTATGTTTTGTATGAAGCATGCTTCGGTCATATTACTAAATAAATTCAAATCATGTTTTTGTTCAGCACCGATTTTTATATGTATATCATAATGCATGATTGTCGAGAAATTCGTCACATACCTATCGTATAGGTAGGTAAGGTACATCATAAAACAAACTACTATACATATATTGTAATTAATATAAGAAGTACATTCATATCTGAAAAAATCAATGTAGAGAAAAAACGCAAAGAATACACTTTGTTTTGTAAGAAAATTCGGTGAACGCCGCATGAAAACATTTGTATTTATTAAATTAAATATGCACCGTTGACCATTTATTCCGGAGTAATTTGTGCTCGCCTTTAAAATGGAATAAAAAGCCGGGTGTAAACATGATGGACCGACGAGACGCCCCGCTCCGCTGCGCCGAATATTAATTATGTACACACGGTTATAGCACAAATTAAAGAGAGTAAATAATACGTTTGCGTGGTTTTTGCCCAAATATTGAAGATTACGTCCACCCGTTACTTCACACTTAATCTTGTAAGAGCCGCGTATGTAGTATGTACGCATCGCGACTACTTGTTCACAAAAAAACCGTCGACTTACAAAACGCGCCTGCCAGCATAACAATGGTGGTTTCTTAAATACATAAGATACGATAGCAGAGCTACAAAAGGCGATACCTACCTAGAAACAGATGAATTAAAATCTATACCCTAAATAACTAACATTAAAATAAATAATTTCTTTAGAACAGGATTTCTTCTAAATATTTACGATTCAATTAATATTATTATCCTTCTACTTTCCAGGTACGAAATTTCATCAAGTCAAAAAACAGTAAGTGTAAAAAATAACAGATGTAAGTAAGAGAATATCTTTCACAAAACTCCGTAAAAGTTTTCACGCACGAACAAACTTTAGTTTTTATCTTCGGCCACAAAACGCTGTGGCGCTAGCATCGACATTACTAACCCGTTCAAGCAGATGGTTCTTATCTGAAGCAGGAGCTGTCGAGCTAGGCCTGTGTACTATGTATTAGTACCTATGGAGACGAACAGATGGCGCTGGAAATAATCGCATGAAATTGGTAGGAAAAGTGAGTATTTTCCAGATTATTAGGTTTGAAACACATGAATTTCATTGTTTGTTAGCTTTTATAATTATTGTACAAAAATAATACTCTATGATATAGAAATGATTACAGTTTATATAGGTAGTAATTCGCATCCAACTTAATCCTTTTATTTGGCAAAGCAAATAGCCAAATAATGGGATATTTAGTTTCTATGATAAATATTTTTTTTTTTTTTTTCCTTTTTCTTAACATACTTTAATATAATTAAATACGCTAATATTATTACGATCTAGCCTATTTACAGGCTAATGTGTAATTTTATATTGTCCTAGTTTTATAAAGTCCATAGAATTAAGAATGTGTCCATCGGCACTTTTCTTACTGTCTCTATTAAGGGGAAGGCACTTTGATCGTGTGTCTTTTTATTTGCACTATTTTATCACTATCACTATTGATCTGTTTGTATTATCACTACACTAAATCTATCGGTTTAGTTCTTTTTAGTCTTCGCACTATGTCCGTGTTGTCGAGGAGCTGGATAGCCTCAACATTCACATGATGAAGCAGCCTGTGTTCATGTGCTTCTGCATATTTTTGTATTACGTCACGAACGTACTGCATGTTAAGGTCCCGGTGCAGGTTGTCATTTCTTACGTACCACGGCGCATTCACAATGGCTCGCAGCACTTTATTTTGAAAACGTTGAATGATGTCAATATTGCTCTTTTTGGTACAGCCCCACAGCTGTATGCCATAAGTCCATACTGGCATAAGGACTTGTTTGTATAAAAGTAATTTGTTGGGTACCGACAATGTAGACTGCCTACCGATAAGCCAGTACATTTTGTGAAATTTGAGATCTAGTTCCTGTCGTTTCTTCTTAACGTGAGCTTTCCAGCGAAGCTTCGCGTCGAGCGTCATACCTAAGTACTTTGCTGTATTTCCGTACGGGATTTGATTTTCGTTGATATATATTGGATGATAATCTTCGCGCTTATTTGTAAAGTTAACGTGGATCGATTTTGATTCGTTAAGCTCTATACGCCATCTCTTTGTCCAGTCTTGAACTTTATTTACAGCCATTTGGATCTTTTCTGCCGCTTCTGCATGAGTGTTAGCAACTGCCATAATAGCTGTGTCGTCGGCAAAGGTTGCAATTGTATTGTTATCTACATTAGGAATATCAAAGGTGTATAATAAGTACAGGACCGGACCCAATACACTTCCCTGAGGTACTCCAGCATTAATTTCCTTCACTTCAGAATATGCATCTTCATGTCGTACTCTGAATGCTCTATCCGATATGTAGGATGTAAGTATATCGGTATAGTGTTTGGGAAGAATTCTTTTCAGTTTTATTACAAGGCCTTCATGCCATACTTTGTCGAAAGCTTGCGCTACATCTAGAAATACGGTAGAACAAACCTTTTTTTCTTCGAGACACTTTTCAATTATGTGTGTAATTCTATGTACTTGATCTATGGTTGAGTGCTTTTCCCTGAAGCCAAATTGATGTTCAGGTATTAGGTTTTTGGCTTCGATAACGGGCTTCAGCCTTTTCAGTAATAGTTTTTCAAATAATTTTGACATGACAGGCAACAACGAAATTGGCCTGTACGATGTTACTTCAGATGGTGGTTTTCCTGGTTTGGCAATCATAATTACTTCAGCTACTTTCCACAAATCAGGGACATACTTGAGTCTTAGAGCAGCATTAATTAGATTTGTTAGTTTAACTAACGCTTTACGCGGAAGATTATGTAAAATTTCTCCTGATATAAGATCAAATCCAGGAGATTTTCTAGGATTTATATTCTTTTTTATTTCACTAAGTACTTCCTTAGGAGTGACAAATTTAATATTTATATCTTCAACTGGCGAAGAGTCGTAGGGTTCATTAAAAGTTGACTCATTGGGTTGTTGAGATATATTTGGCTTAAAGATTCTAGGTGTTCAGCGAATAAAAATGCTTTTTCTTCATTGGTCACTGCCCATTTGCTAGGTCCAACCTTTATCGGAGGGATTTGTTCTGTCGATTGCTTCATGCACTTAGTAGCCTTCCAAAGAGAGTAATCTGTACTGCGACTATTGGTCAGTTTTTGAAGATAATTGCTTGTACGCTCGTCAATGTGATTTTGTATTCGTCTTTTAAGCTGTTTAGTGAGATTATTTAACTTTATCTTATCTTCTGGACATCTTGTTTGGTGCCACTGATTTCTTTGTCTTCTTTTCTCAGTGATTAATTTTCTAATCTCTGTGGGATATGTGTTTGTGAATATCCTCTTTTTGATCTTAGGCGTATTGTTCCAAGCAGTACGTTGTATTAACTTAATAAATTTCTCTAAATCTAGGTTTAGTTGATCTGGGGTCTTTAAAGGTACTTTCAGTTCTACATGATTATCTAGCTCCAACCTAAAGCTCTCCCAGTCAGTGTACTTATTAACTAAAGCTAAGATAGGCTCCTTATATATAAGTTTCTCGCTTACTTCTAAATATATGGCTGAATGATCCGAGTTCATATCATAACTTTGATCAGTTCTCATGTAGTTTGAAGAAATATTTTTGTAAATGAAAAAGTCTATGAGGTCAGGGATTTTAAGAGGGTCCGTTGGCCAATATGTAGGAGATCTTGTAGATGCGACGTCACAATTCAATTCTGTAATGGCACACATAAGTTCTCTTCCTTTTGTGTTCGTTAGACGAGAGCCCCAATGAGTATTTTTTGCATTAAAGTCTCCTCCTAGTATAAACCTATCACCAAGGGTTTTTAAAATATCCAAATATTCATTTTTGGGTATAGTATATCTGGGTGGGCAGTATATTGCTGCCACCGTTAGTGGATACTTCTTTGTATTTAATCGAATTGCTATGCATTGTACTTCTGGCATTTCATGTTTACAGTATTCTTGATGTGCAATATTTTCTTTAATGATGACAGCACTGCCGCCGTTGCCTTTATTATCCGGATGAAGTGCATGGTAAACGTTATAGCCTTTAAATTTAATAAGGGATTGTTTCGTAAAGTGTGTTTCTGATACTAGGCAAATATCAATATTTTCTATGTCTAGGACTACCTGCAATTCGTTTTTATGCTTAAGTAGTCCGTTGCTATTCCACGCCATAATCTTAAAGTTAGTCATCATTGTTAGTTTTTAAGGATAGCAGTTTTATTGCTATTTTCGAGTTTTTTCAACCTCTCATCGAACGATGTCATCAGTTTGATGATTTGGTCTAATTTACTTGTATTTGTTACTTCTGCGCCTTGAGAGCTTGTGAAATTTTTTGCGACAGCCTGTGCGTAGGAAACTTTTGAACTTACTGTTGCCCCAGGCTTGGTGTTTGATTTAGGCTCGCTAGTTGAGGTTAGTGGTACAACTATTCTTTTTTCATGAGAGCTTCCCGTTTTCTTGAAAGTTTTGTGTCTTATTTTCTGTATTTCTTTGGCTACTGTACAACCTCTGTAGTTAGCCGGATGTGCCTCTCCACAATGCACACATTTCGGTTTCTCTGAAGCAGGTTTTCTGCAGTCTTTTGTTAGATGCCTTCCTGTGCACTTTACACATCTCGGCTCCTTGGCACAGTAAGTTTGAGTGTGACCGTAAGCCTGGCACCTTTTGCATTGTGGAATAAGTTTAGGTGATTTCAAGGGTTGTATCTCTACTATACAACCTAAGATGGATTTGATTTTATATATTTTTTCAATGTCCTCTTTGTTATTAAAAGTTAACATAAACATATTAAGTGGTTCTTTTGTTTTCCAACTTAATTTGTTTACGGCATCTTCAATTAGAAGACCTTTAGATTTCAGATCCTCAATTATTCTACCTGGCTGACAGGTTGAAGACAACTTCTTTGCCATTACTCTGATTGGCCTTTCCTGCTTGTTTTCATAGGAATGCCATAGACAATTGTTTGCTGTTATTAGCTTTACTATAGCTTTATATGCCTCTTCGTTGCTGGCGTTTATTTTGACGCTATCACCATTCAAGATCTTTATTGCGAAGGTGCTAGTTGTCACTTCTCTTGACAAAAAATCATAGAAGTTTTGGTAGTTATCTACACCATCTACTATGATGGGTGGCGGTGTGGGGACTTTTTTCACCTTATCTGATTTAGGACTAGCCTCTTGTGGTGAGAGTGTGGGTGACATATTCAACTTCCTTTTCTTTCTGGACTTCGTTCTTATCCACTCTGTCTCTTTGGCTAGCTCTTCTTCGTCGGTACCATAGTCGTCATGCGGCGGAGGGACCTCTACGCTAGGAGCTGATGGGGCTGTATTTTTAGATTCAACAGCGCATTTAAGCTGCTGTTGAAGAATTTCGATTTGTCTCTTTAAGTCCTCAATCAGGTATTGCTGTTTCAAACGTTCTTCTCTTTCTTCTTTGAAACGGTCAAGAAGATACCGTTCCGTTTCGGTTTTAATTTCTATTTTCTTAGTTGGCGTATTCATTGTTAAGGCAAATGAGAGAGCGTCGCCTTAACAATATTAGTAATAAATGGTAAACATACCGAGCGTAGTGACGATCTAGGTCATTGCTGGTCGGCCACTCATGACGCGAACGATGACGGTATTTTGCTGCGTTAGCACTTTACACGGCACGCGCGGTCAGGTGTGACACAACTGATCTAATCGAACATTGAATGATCACTGATATGATAAATATGAAAATTACTTATTATTTTAAATACAAATAATACATACATAAAAGTATGTCGCATTTATTTGTGGCATCGTTTTGTTTATTTTATTACACGACTGACCAAAAAAGGAGTGTTATGTTTTCAGGGTTCATGTATGTATGTATGTAATTTCTTTATTCCACCAAAAGTCCTGAACGGCTTAACAGATTTTGATGTGAGAGGTATTGTTAGATTCCTTGCATTAGCCCGAATGACATAGGCTATGTAAGATGTCAGCCGTGTTTTTTATTTTTAAATAATTAGCTTGTAATCACTTTAATTAATTAATAATAGCAATAACATGTCAAAGGCAAAATTAAAGATAGTATTAATTTAGTTCGCATAAATCTGATATAATGAAAATCACCATCACATAATATAAGCTCCCCCTCTGATAGAAATACGTCATTGTACCTTCAGAAATCGGAACTCATTTCTCCCCGAATTCGTTACAGAGCACATTAATTTTTCAGACGATAGAATAATCCGGCACATTGTCTTGGTATTTACTAAGAATCCGGAACTCTTATATCGTTGTGTGTTCTGTGACCTTATGCATTTCTTATGACGCCCCACTCCGAAAGCTTTTGATACAAATGTACTGCTATTTGGATAGAATATTCAGTGTTGTAGCATCCATTGTACAAATTTCTTATTCACTGTTTAAGCGGAATGCTTGAATTCTGCTCGGGTCTTTTCTAGAAATGTTTATGTATATTTTTTAAACTACGTGGAAGTGAGACGATGAATTTTATTTTATTTTTTTGATTTCGAAGTTTGGTACACGGGCACAAAAATATTTTTTATCCTAATATTTCGAAGTGATGCCCCGGGGTGTAGCTAGTATAAAAATATATCGTAAACTGATTTATTGAGCCTAAGGAAGAGAAACCGGGCGAAACTTTGTATAAAATATTGTCAAAGTACCTAGTTTAATTTCATAGCTATAAAAGGAAAATATCAGGAAAATGTGGCTTTATTGCGTCACGAGATTAAGAAGTAATAACATGGTAATACTCATTCCTCACAATATTGAAAGAAAATTATTCAATACATTGTGTATTGATATGTGTATTTTATTCTATAAGCAAAGAAATTTATAATAAATATCATTTCCTATCGTGAAAGCTCTACTATAATATTAAAAACTATCATATGTATTTTTAAAAGGTCATCATTACTAAGAAAACTTAAGATAAAGTAGAATATAAAATATCTACCATCCCATAGAAAATAAAAGGTTTTCAATGTTGATAACATTTTAAAAAATGTACCATTTGAATCGCTCTCTTATTTCAATTAAGCGACGTCCCTTTGTTTTATTCAGGCCCACGAGGGAACATGGCTCGCACAGTCGCACAGTATTTCCTTTTCACATTATTGGCGAACAAAAATATGGTTTAACTAAAACATCTTTCGGAATGCGAATCTACTTGGCCTCGAGCGAAGCGAATCATTTTCGTTTTTCTCTAAATACAACTTGAAATACATCTAAAGCTTTCCTTTTGTCCCTTTCAAAGAATACTTTTGTTTCGCAAACAATTCCCGATTATCCGCAGATTTGATACAAAAATGATACGTAAACAACAATATTTTAAGCAAACAAGTTATGTATCCCTGTGCTAACATCGGGAAACCCGAGGGTCCTATTTTATACGCTGAGGTCCTTCCGTGTTACAGTTCGTTACTTGCGAGGTAGACCATCTGTTATTTCTGCCCATTACATATTTTAATGCTCCCCAGGGAGATTTTCTTACCTCTCACAGCCATCTTAACCGTTTCCGACCCATTGGGCGACTTAAATGAAACATTTAAATGCAATCTTCAACTGTGATCGTGCCTTCAATAGACTTTTTTTTAAGTTTCAATATCTTTGTGACACGGCGATGATTTTTTTAAATTAAAATTTTTTTCTTTTTTCTCGTTGGAAAATGAAGTTGCTTTGATTGAGTTTTTTTTATTATTTTTGAAACTATTTCATCCTTCTGAGGAATTGGGTGTGTATGAGTCGTTGTTTGTCTTTCCACACCGATCAAAATCGGAATGGGAGAGACGCTTTTGTTAATAAAGAAAACCAAGGTGTAATCAACTATGTGAAAATCTTAAGAGATGTGGTATATTGTATCGAACAATTTATATAAAAGTTAAGATAGCAGTACTTTCTATTGCTATTTCCAGTAGAATTATCAATTTTATATGTATTTTCTTTAACTTTCTTAAAATCCTGATTTCAATTCCATTTAATATCAACCTGATTTGGCCTGAAAGTTAAACAATTATAAATACTAATCCGCTCGTCATGGTTCTGGAGACGTTCTGTTTAGGCGATCGATCAATGTAGCTTCCGAAGCACAACGATGACGTACTATTATCAAAATACATGATGTATGGACTTAGTTTGAGACTAAAAAGACGACTTATGAAAACCTATTTCACAATATATGTACCTAGACTTGATTTATGATTTCATATACTTCAACGTATTTTTCTATAACATATTTCGTGTGTAGTAATAGAGATTTTGTTCTTGTTCCAAGAAATATATGTTTTTAAATTCTCTGAAATAAATATACTCTGGAATAACTCACGTATTCTAAGGATACCCCTTATTTTTAATAGGTCAAGTCGAGACATTATCAAGTCCTAACCTAAGTTAGGATTTACGGTTATGCAGTAAAGTAATATATAAATTGGTACTATGTATAATGTGAGCTTACATATAAGCTCACATTTTTACAAGGGCTCAAGAAAATATTATATTACATTACACTCCAGTTTTGAACATTCGTATTTGTGATGAGCACTTACCCATAGATTTATCATAGTCGTCCTTCTATTTCTATGACTTACATTATGTGTTTTTACACAACATATGATGACATAAAATGGTATTTCATTCTATTCAAAAGCGTCCACATGGCAGCATGTTTGTTTCAGTACAATCTGATTCAGCATGGTACTATTATGCTAATTTTCAATTACCGACTCTACCGCCGCTCACGCGCTATTCAATAGAATTGCATAAACTAAACCCAAATTATTCTTATTAACCTTTAATTTGACAATCGTCCTCATTACGTCGTTAATTTATTTTCACAATAAACATTTGGTCACCACGATTTTAAATAAATGTGTGCGAAATGAAAATTTAGTTTAGATATTTTTATTTATTTATTTATCTTTATTTAGGCAATTTAAGCAGACAATGTATTTATCGGGAAGTTTTTTCTATTATGCTATACTCTTTTGTATTCTAACAACGAAATTAAGTGAGACATTCTTATAAAATCCCGAATTTAATATTCAGGTCAAAAATTTCATAAACAGAAATACTTCTTTCTTCTGAACCGATCAAGCCGAGACATAACGGTCCAAAAAAACAATAGAATTTCGCAAGATTTTATCTTCGAATAAGCAAATCTATTGTATTTCAGTGATAAAATCAACAAGGCGATTAACGCAGCGTATCCTCTTCAGTTGACAAATCACGGGGCGACCCCAAGTCCCAATTTATCGAATGATTGATTCATTTGACCTACCCCTTAGGTCCGTCAGCGCTAAACTATTAGTTGTAAGGGTCTTCATGTTGGGCGTATCTCCGTGAAGATTTTATCTAAAGAATTTACGTGAACTCCGAGTGCCAAAACTTTGTTTCATAGGAATATCTGGCTTATAGTTTTTGATGTTAACCATCTTTGCACGGCTTGGCAGCAAAATCGACTCTAATGTCGTGACGGAAAATCTCATGAGGCGCCGTGCTATGCTCGTTTGTTTTACATCTGCTGGGCGTCCCGCGACGGCTAACTTTTTTATTAAACAAAAACAATTGTAATTATCTGTCTGTGAACCTATGGCTACTTATATTAATTCTATGCTATGGCAAAGAAAAAATACACTACGCGAACCTATGAGGCAAACAGGGGATTAGAAAGTGAAATATGAAATCAGAACATTTAAGGGACAGGAACATAACTACCTTTACAGTTCTTTATCGTGCAATTGACGAATCGTTTTCGATATTTATCAGCTATTTAAGTACACAATCACACCGTACTTGAATAAATGTTATAGTACCAGTGGCTATCAGATAAAATATAAAAAACTATAATTTAAAAACCATTAAACCCAAACTATACCTGTAAAATTCCATCGGATTGCCATCCACATGACAAATCGGCCGGCTCCCCACGGCCCCGTTTATTGAATGATTGATTTATTTGCCCCACTCGTGAGGACCGCCCTCGCTGGTAACTGCAAACTATTTGGCAGAATTTAATGATGTTGTCGTTTTCATACGACGATACGATACGACGTCAAACAAAAGTTCATGACGTGGTCAACAGGAATACAGCTTTAAAGTGAAGGTTGAGTCAAGCTGTTACGGAATGGTACCCCCAAAACGGATAACAGAGCGTAGGGCGTCTGGCAGCTAGATGGGTCGATGATGTTAAGAATATTCCTGGCAACAACTGAAGTAGGATGGCCTAGGACAGAGAGGACGGAAGGAGGCTTATACTCAGCTGTGGGTCAAAGAAGGCTGTAGATAATGATGATGTCGTTTTCATAAACAAATTGTTGGAATAATATCATTTGATTTAAGCAATCCGAACCTAAGGGGGCCAGAATAATAGGGTGACTCTATCAATATTATCTGGACCCGTTCACTCGTTAAGACTGGCCGCACTGGAAAATATATGTCGCTATATCGTTTTCATCTTATTTCAATTACACAATCTTTATCGATCGATGTTACTTTGGTTGCATCTTGCATACCTTGATAGCTTTAAAACTATGTCTCATACAATTTCGCACGATACGAAACATGTTACTCAAAATTGTATGACTTCGACTCATGTAGCATACGAGTACGCGTATCAAACCCGAGTCGCCCCGTGTGCGGATGGCCTAACTCTACCCTAACATGAACCACATTGATTTACTAACTCCTAATGCTTTTCCAAATCACTCGATCCTAATTCAGGATTGTCCCTCTTCAAAACCACGTGACGAGGGATGCCCACCGCCGAGACATTCAGCTGTTCCGAGGGAAGATAATGTGAAGATTACCCGGCTGATTGATTTTGGGTGATTTATGGTGAAATCGCTAAGTGCCAAATCTTTTCACCAATTTCAACATTAACTAAAATGTAACTAAAATGTTTTTAAGAAAATTTATGCTCCGAGAATGGTGGTGGTAACTCGTATTCATAAATAAGTGCATATTACAAATTTGCTCTACAGAATGTAATTAAAGATCATTAAAAGGTCCAGCCTCTCAAGGTAAAAACAATATGTCTGTAGCAGAATGTTTCTTGTTGCTATTGTTTGTTTTCCGAATTTTCGCACGTATTTTTTTTTCATTGAAATTATCAATCAATCAATCATTTATCAATCAATCAATCATTTATTTATTTGTAAAACATAGGTAAAATACATTAGTTGTTATTTGGGTATTAGAACCACTATGTTTTGCCTCCATTTAGGCGTACAAATATATTTAGCAAATATCGAACAAATCTCAATTTATTTGGGATATTCTAGAGCCTACATAATTTAATAACCACCATTCCCCCCACGCTGCTCCAGTAAGTTAGGGCATCCATAACTTCACCATAACTCCTTGCTTCATAAAAACCAAATTCAATTACACTCTGCGTCGCACAATAAAATTACCAGCGAATCGCAAAATCCCACTTAAAGAGCTTGCTTATTCAATATTATAAATGAAATTTATTTGTAGTGTAAGTAATATTAATGGCTGCCTCCGCCCCGTCTAAGAAGCTTTCATGGCAAAAGATTGTAAGTCATAAACTATGATTTTTCTCTATGAATATTGTGGAGTTGAGTGCTGAGACAGCGGCGGTCGAGCGGGAGACATAAATTATATCATTTTCTATTAATATCTACACATCTTTTAAATATTTTATGCTGCCATGTTTATATTTTTACAAAAATAATAATATGTGTTTTAATTTCTGATACGACAGCCATTATCGCTATGTGAATATTAAAAATATTTTGAATTGAAAATTGGTTGCGGATACGCCTTTTTTAAGAGAAATTTTTAATTAAAATAAAATGTTGATTTTGGCGTGGCGTGCAGTAATATGTTATTTTGAAACGAAAATAATTATTTCCAGTTTTTGCGAATAAACGCTCAAATTTCGCCTCTACCTTTAGTTTTGTGCTTTTATAGTTTTGTTATTTATCAAAAGAGAAAAACATTTTTACAGACACATTTTTATATAGGGTTTTTTAAATTTGTACAAAAGTAAATTTGCTTTAAATATAAATAATTCTGTCGACAGGAACAATGTAATAACGCCTAGTCCGTATACTTAGCCAATACCCAGACGTTATAATCCCGCGTGTTATTCTTCGTAATCTTTATTAAGCGGGCTGTCCCGAATCTTTGTTAGTTGATCCCCGCCAATAGGCAGCCCTACGCTAGTTGAATTCTTCTCAGGATCTTCTCTGGAGCCAGAGGGGGGAGGGGAGGGCATCTGCATAAATACGTAAAGCGGTCACGTTCGGCGACCGCGCGTTTAACTTGTATCGTGTATGGACCATGTTTGTTGAAACGTGCGAGTGCTCTTGATCGGTTAGCAGTTTAGTAGTTAGTCATTTTTAATTATTGTTAAATATCCGTTAGGTATAAAACATTATAGCAAGGCGTAGCGTCGCGCCTTCCAATTTGTTTAAAGACTTAGAACCAAAAATTCGCAAGGGACTTCTACCTCAACAGTAAATACATATAATGAAATGAGCACTTTTAAACGTAATTAAGTATTTCTGCAACAAGCGCTGCCGTATCAAAAAAGTTAGCCGTCACTGGACGCCCTGCGGATGTAAAACAAATGAGCTTCTTGGCATCATGGCATTTCGATTTTACTACAAAACCGCGCCAATAGAAATTTTACATCAAAGAAACTCCTAAATACTCTCCTTAAATTCGCTTGTAAGTACTAGCGCAAGTAGCAAACACGTTTGCAACAAACTCGTGTCACGGTGCCTTTATTTTCTATTTCCAAGGCGGCGGCCAGAAACACCACGGCTAATCGTCCGCCCGTTACCCTCCCCACCTGCTAGGGATGTGCCTATGCGTCTGGAAACGCTTAGTCGACTATCGCTAAAACATTACACAAATAATTCTTTGACTTAATGTGTTATTGGCTGTTGCATGACAACGTATGGTGTGAAATAACTTCTTAATCCCAAATTCCCAATAGACTGCTAATCATTTTTTGTCTTCTAATGTTGAATGAGCGTGATGCGTGATAGACGAGCGATAC
Source organism: Ephestia elutella (assembly GCA_018467065.1). NCBI lineage: Eukaryota > Metazoa > Arthropoda > Insecta > Lepidoptera > Pyralidae > Ephestia > Ephestia elutella. Next base: position 11,514,222 of record CM031585.1, read on the forward strand.
ATGAGGTTGTTAGACATCTATAAGTAAGAAAATCCTCGATTATAATAAAACTGCAATTGGTCGTGTCTGTACATAGGAGATATTTAAGCAAAATGATATAAATGATGGGTTTTTTTTATAGTAGGCCATATATTTTTTAATTTTTGTCTCTTTGCTCGTATTATGAGCATTACGCAAAAACTAATATTACTTACTATCTTTTCGATAATAATATGTTTCTTTCCTTTTTTATCACCAGACAGTTACAAAAGGAATAAAATAGTCTCCAAATATCGTAAAACAGGATTTTGCCCCAACCCTAACTGTCTTGATGTGACTCGGGAAGTAACGTGTTCTTTTAGTGGTTTGTCCTACCTGCTACCTTCAAGATCCGTTTACACACACTTGCGCAACTTGTTTACACTTGTGTTTGTGCGAGATTAGATATTACTGGCCTTTATACCTGTTTCATGCATATTGCTTGGGGTGAGGATATATTTTTGGAATATTCGCGTTATTGTCGTTTGACGACGAGTTTTTGTTCGTTTTGGATCGGGAATATGTATTGTTATATATAAAACCAAAGATTGCACAAGGGCATTGTTTTATAAAAGCGCGCTTTTATTTTCGAGAGAGACTTTAGAATTCTAGATAATCTTTTTATAAAGTTAAATCGCGCTATTTAAGTATGGTGTTCTTTAGCATACTTAATATCTATAGTAACGACAGGTATATTAAGTTAAACATTGTTTATACATGTGTGTTGGTATAGCTCCCAAACTGATTACATCAAGAACCCACGGATATAATATATTGATTAGTGTATCACTTTCATGGAAGAATCTTTAAAAAAGTAAGAATCTTTAAAATTTAAAACAATATATACATATTTTCTATTTCTTTAAATATTGCGTTTTGTTTTAGAACACAACCTTATTTAAAACTCCGAATGATACTATACATCTTCCAAGATACCTGCGGCTTTCATCGATCCACACGATCCACTGCAACCTCCACAAACAGCCATACATCCAAACAAGTAACGTAACGTAAATAACAAAGCCGTTTTCTAAGCGTCTAATTACAAGACCAACAAATTGTTTCCAGTCATACAGATCCCTTTAGTCGCTTCGAAACTCGGGAACGTGGAATTAGGAGAACTAGACGAGCGATGATGATGTGTTTTTTTTTGTGACGCGGTTTTGTTTCTTATAGTTTGGATATCCTTCTATAGCTTTAAAAACTGCACAAAATTAACCAATTTTTTTTTTTCTATAGCCTTCTTCCAAAATGTAGCTAGAATACGTATCATATTTTCAGTAATATTTTGTGAAATACGACTGATAGTTCCAAAGATTAGCGCGTTGTATTAGTTTAATAAGTACAATGCTAAGTTAACATTGCTAACCATTATTTGTTCTGTGACTCTCTCTCTCAGCCTAAAGACGTCCACTGCTGGACAAAGGCCTCCCCCACGGATTTTATCCGTGGGGGGTTTTGCCGTAATCGCCACGCTTGGCAGGCGGGTTGGCAGGATGGGATGTTCTGTGACTATGCGAACAATAATCCTAATGCTTTGAAGATTGATAATTATTATAGTAAAGCAGCGTTTGTTACAGGTATTACATGGCAGCAGTTACCTGTACCAAATTCTTATATAAAGTGCCGGTATTTTCCGGGACTTTGGTACCGGTAACAAGCCCTGGGGTGGAGTTGAAATGGGATTATTCTGCAGGCGAAAAACGCATTAAAAGATACAGTGACAAAAATATGTAATTCTTTATATGTATAAAACAAAAGTTTTAAAAATTGCATTCATCTTCAACTTTCAATATCAAAAACGGCTTTGTTGTATATGATACGGGTATAAGCCACATCTAGTAGTTCTAACTCCACGGTCGTAAACAAAACCCGAAGAACAAAGCCATTTGAGATATTAGCAATCCTTTTTAAGTTATGTTCGTCAAGCAAATGAACATTTAGCTGGAGCAGGTGTCTGTACGGTTGAGACTCGACAACGCATAAATCAAAGTAGCGGGTCCGAATTACCTCTACAAGTTTATACGGTAGTTTCTGACATATGGGATGGTTTGGTCATTTGTGTGTTGTGGAAGGTTCTGTAGTTTATTTTTCAGTAGACTTTGAAAGTTTTTGTTGAAAATTACTTGTAAATAAATAAAAAATGTGCTAAGGTTTGGGATAATAGACATAATATGGAATAAGGAATCCACACCCATGTTATGTTCAATTTGTGTACTTACAATATCAAGACATGTTCTGTAAATATATTTTATTATTTATACTTATGATACAAGAATATAATTAATATTATGTCTTTAAACATTATGTCTTTAAACATTTCTTTATAATACTGAGTCGTAACACGTCATATATCTGAAAGCCAAGTGTGGTGTGTTTGTAAATAAAAGAAAATGATTAAACTTCTATTTTTGTAGCGTCTAGGGAATTTACATTAAATAGAGTGTATTTACACAAATAATATTTACTTTCAGGTCAATTTTACCAAAACAGCCAAACAATTTACTGTAGTAGTTAACTTTTTAATGACACAAATATGTCAGTGACTCATCAATAACAATCCGGTAATCCGTATAGCATACAAATACTTTATGAGATGTGTATACGTCTAAAATAGTTATATAAAAATACATCAATCATTCATTGTTGTCGTATGGTGAATGTTCGGGACGATCAAAAAAGGTTACAGTAAAATATTATTGCCACTAGCCACCAAAACTTTCCATGTCCCTTCTAAGGGTTGCCTACTGCTGAAAAAATACAATTGAAACAGAAATCATAAATTTTGTGCAGGAAAAAAGTGATATTTTATTTACAATTCTTTTAGTTAGGTAATTATATACCATCGAATATTTACCAGCGCATGGATGCGGGCAGCGCAGGACCGGTCGTTGTGGAAATCCTTGGGGGAGGCCTTTGTCCAGTAATGGACGTCTTTCGGCTGAGAGAGAGAGAGATAGATTTATCATCTAATTGTATTTTAAGACCTTAGAAGAAATGGGGAGACGATATTGACGGTTTCTATCAAGGATGGCAACAAGTCGCCCACGACCTAGAGTTGTGGAAGAGGAAAGGGGAGGCCTTTACCCAGCAGTGGGAAACAATACCAGGCTAAATAAGTTGTATTACAATTGGCGAGTTTATGCGTTTTGTATGTATCTATAGCTGTTAGGCACGGGTAATTCAAATAATAAAATAATCAGACGAAAGAAGTGACATTACATTGCGAAATAGAACTTAAATACGTGACGAATTGACTATGGCTGACATAAACCCAAAAAAATAAATAATATAACACTTCACTGTGTTCGTCCTGTGACAACCCTATGACTGTGGATAGAAACATTGTATTTTATAGTATCAATGCGGAAACATTTTATACAATATTCATAGCACCCCTCATAAATTGTGGGAGTCACTCAAAATGCCAATTACGTCATTGGTATTGACAAGGCAAGTAAACTTTATTCAGTGGTTCCACAAAAGCAACTAAAAAGCAATATAAATACATATATGAAAATTAAATACGCTTAAGGTTGTTGGCAATTAGCAAATTTTTCATTTTATTGATTCACTTTTGAAAAATCGAGTACATATCTACAAGCATAAAACAATAAGTGACAGTTTGGGAAGCGGGAGTGCTCATACATATTAAATGCTTAGTTTTAGCTAAAACAGATTTCATAAATAATTGTTTGACATCATAAATTTATTAGGGATGGACCATTTTCAATTTGGATTATATTGACTTAATTTTCACATCTTCATGTTTTTGAATAAATAATTAAAACATTATAAAACTTAGAGGTACAGTCACGAGCATTAATATATAAACACATCGGCCCCTTAGGCCAATGTGATAAGGTCTAAAATTCTCGCCCTTTCTTTCCTTTTGACAATGACATTTTTCAGACATGGGACTCAGATGGCGTTTGAAACTTTTATTTCATTTTTGGAGGCGTATTGTTCATGTAAGTTAGCTTCAAGCACCTGCTACATTAACTGAACATTGTGGAATGCACAAAAGAGATCGTTAGCGAGTTACTTGTATGACTGAATGATGAAGTGATATCCGCCATCTACAGGTAATTGGGCTAAAGCCTCCACTCACACCAAACTGTAACGGTTTATTTGACTCCATAATCCCAATTAATATTATAAATGCGAAAGTGAGTTTTTTCCTCTTCATGCTTTTACCTACTGAACCAATCTTTCTAAAATTTCGCAAACACATAGTTAGATGTACTGAGAAGGACATAGGGTACCTTTCATCCCGGGAAAAAGCTCTGTTCCCGTGGGAAATTCATGTGGGCGAAGCCGCGGGCATAACCTAGTATTTTGGTCAAGAAGACTTCTACTTGTATGTCGAGTGTAGCAACCCTATATATTTGCATGTTGTTCTCGAATTTCGATTATTTTTAAATTGAATTGCTAAATCATTTAAAAATTGAAATAACAAGAAATTACATTTATTCAGCTAAGCGTGGCCAAAGTCAAAGTCAATTATTTTTATTCATATAGGCTTAAAAATAGCACTTATAAATCGTCACATTATTTTTTTTTAGTTAGTTGACGTCATAAAATTACTTAAAGCTAAGTTTACCACCGCCTCCAAAGCGCAAGTGGAGAAGAGGCGGCGCAACAAACTCCACTGCTGCATTTTCTCCAAAGACGTCACTTTACAACATATGTCTTATAATTGAATGACTGTATATGTGGACGAATATACATTAAATATTTATATAAAATATCAAATTTATAAATTAATAAAATTATAAATTAATAAAACCTTCGAGTAACACGATTCTTGTTTCTGTCTACCCCGTAAGGGGTAAAGACGTGATTCTGTGCATGTACCTATATATATATACATTTCTTCGCAGTTAAAGCCAGTTGAGTTTAGCACCCTGAAGCGACTACGGTGTGACGCGCGGCCATCATCCCATTGTGACTGAAACGCCGTAATAAGTATTATTCGATGTTTTCACTGGCTACCTTCTTTTTCCTAAGAAATAAGGTTCTTTAAGGTGCATTGTTCCCTTCTCATTTTCGTATAATATTAAATAAATAAAGCAATGTGCTTTCTATAGAAATATGAAAAGATGATAAAATGATTATGCCGTTTCTTAGAATTTTATATTTTCTAAAGACTAGCTCTGTTTCTTTCATTAAATATAACGCTCAATATTGAATTTACAGTCTTTTGATATTTCTAAGTCAAGATAAGACTATAAAAGGAGTTATACAGGCTATAAATCAAAGTTTAGAATATTTTATCAATTAAACCTACAAATTCTGGCAGCGAAGAGAATCTTAAATAAGTGTAACATCCATATAAGTCTTTTAAATTATGCTTGCAACTATTCTCTCAACTGGATTGTGAAACACGAAAATAATAGGGGTAGAGAGAATACAAAATGAGTTTTCAACAAACGTAATCTGTTAAAGTACATGCAACTAGAAAAGTGGTAGTCCACAGAGAAGCGATCATGGCCGATGTAGACGAAAGAATTTGCATGTTCCCGCGGAAATCGGGACATGTCGCAACAGGTCGTCGATTTGTTGGAAAAAAGTGACGTCGGATCGAGCTAGATGAGTTATGGTTCGAGATTTGAAGATTTTTCAGTTCATTAGACTTGAATAGACTAAAAGGAGATTTTTTACAGGGCTAGATTTGGTTAAGTTTTGGGAAATTGTCTTTAATTTATGCAAAAACTGTTTTCCTGCTTATCAGGGAACAAGAAGGAATGAGTGAGATATGTATGTATAAACAAAACGCCGATGTAATTATATTTAAATCTATTTTATTTATGTGCCTACCAGATTTTTTTATTAAAATCATAATCCTAGGTTAAGACGAGTCGATACTCACTCGACAAATTTCTTTTTGACAGGTTTATTGTTTACTAGCCTGTGCCCGCGACTTCGTCCGCGCATATCTCAGGTTCTAAGCGGCGTATCAAGATAAAACTTACGCCAGATTTTAAGTTAGACCTTCTATAATACAACATTGATCCGCATCAAATTTGGTCCAGTAGTTTTTGCGTGATGCGCGTACAAACATACAGACAGAAAGACAGACAAAAAATCTACAAAAATTTTGGCCTATTGGTAGTACTTATATTAATTCTGTGCTATTGGCCCCATGAAGACCCTTCATAGTATTTGTTCTTAAAAATCTTCTATGTACAGACACAGACCAGTTAACGGTTTTATTATATGCTCGTAGTGATAATTACAGAAATTGAATTGTTACCAGACTTATGCCTTATACCTATACCTTTTGGACCCAATACCGCAACCAGACTTATGCCTTATACCTTTTGGACCCAAAACCGCCATTGCTTGGTACGGTATTGTACACGGAGAGCCTAATATCAATAGGCGTTCTTTGTCTAAACTTGCAAGGTAAGCAATTTCTTCAAACTTATTCGCATTTGATTTCTAGAGAGTAAAATGTGCAACTAAAATCTCGACTAAAGCAATCTAAGCCCCACGAAGCCGTACGCGGCGAAAGAATAAAATCCCGCAAAGACTCCGTCCCTCAGTAACATAATTCTACGCAACAAGTAGGTTAGTTCGCGTGCTGGGAGTAAAATAAAGGCAATTTCTGAAGGCGGGTGTTATGCATAGCTGTAGATGTTGATTAAAATATTGACTGGATAGTGAATATGTAATTAGGAAATGTAACGCTCTGAAAATATTTTGGATTGTTATGTAATAGTTAGTTGTTGGATTGTTGTGTAATGATGGTGGTCCCACCTGTGGTGGACCACGGATGAGAAATGTTTTAAAAATATTATATTACTTGTCTTATATTTTTTTCTGTAAATTACAAATTGCCGGGATGTGTCATGCGAAGAAGGAATATGCTATTAAAATTCCATCCGTAAGTAAACTGACACGTTTTTGCTTTGTGTGGTGCACACAATAACCTCAAAATATAGCCAGTTTTGTATCGGCTCACTTTATATAGTTGTTTTAGCTGTGAACAAAATACAGGTGAACAAACAAATCCCAAAGCGTCATAATACCTCACTTCAACCCTCTATTATTTGGGTCCTTGAATGAAACCGTCGCGTCGATAAATTTCTTAATATCAAATGAAATCAGACCACATCGAACAGTTCTATTTAGAGATAGTTCCCTATCCCGCCTTCAGATATAGACATCAAGTATTATGACATCACAGTCTATTGTCAACGAACATGCGCTATTGTACGAGCGATTGATTACAATACGCATTCAGAGGGTGTACGGGGTAGTGATGCATGTATGTATGTGGTGCATGCATGGAGCTTAGAATATATTAAAATTTGAAGATTGGATATGCAACATACTAAGAAGAATATGTAGGAAATTCAAAATAGAGGATTCCGTCGATTGGGACCGAGGTTCACTCGACCCGCGGTCCGAGTCGCCGGATTTTAGAATTTAATTTTTTTCTTGTGGTGATTGGGACTACTCACAAAGGGGTTGTTGCACAAATGTATGAGGATCCGGCTATATCATTAAGCACCTATCTAAACTTTTCATTATTGGGTCAGTATCAATGCCTTATACGTAAATCCGATAAATTCGTAGCATTTCTATGGTACATTTAGTCAACAAATTCGTAATGAAGGTTAGGCGAGTTCCGCCAAAATGGACGACACCCATTTTAAGATTTGACGTTGACGCGCTTCATTTGACAGGTCAGATTTCCGGTACGTTCAAAAATGTACTTTTACTACATACGTGCCCGCGGAAAGAATTGTTTATTTTATTTATTATTCATCTATTTATGTGAAATACACATATGTTTTTGTGATATTGCATGTAACATGTGTTAGGAACGTTTACTTTAATTAATTTTCTAAAATATAATGAAAATATCGAGCATTGTATCTGATTTTCTGTATCATAATTTCTGAACGTACGTACGGGCGCCATGTCAGTTTGGCCATTATACGACATTATGCGATATTAAATGTATTTTTGTACCATAACAAGATCACGAAAAAACAAATATATGATGAGTTGTTATATTATTTCTGATTTTTGGGGAACTGCTCATGATATAGCCTGTTATGGAACATGCCCTTTAAAAAAACTTTTTTCAAGCCAAAAAGTACAGCCAGGCGAAAAAAAGTTAAAGGGAGCCTGATCGGATAGTGGCAAGTAATCGTCTACTTCGTTAGAACTAAATATTATCTAAACCAAAATTCTTTTAAATCATTTCAGAGGTCTATATTATTGACAGATTTTTATTTTTTAGGAGGATCTGCCCGTACAAAAATTTGATATTCGTAAACAGACATAGGTTCAGTTTATAAGTACGCAGCCCGTTTATGCATCTGTGTGTGCATACATGTTGATCCGATTAATTTCGCATATTGTGTTTAATAGGATCTAATATTACTGATGTTCCTATCCGTCAAATTAGTCTTGTGGGAATATCTTGATTAGATCGTGTTTCGTTCTGTTGTATTGGTATTTCTGGAAATAATTCCAGAGGTATAAACCTACTTGATAGACGGTTAATTTGCTTATGCGTAACCAATCAAGAATATATGTGACTTTTGCGTTTACAATATTTGTTGGGTTTTCTAATCATAGAAATTAGTAGAATAAATTAGGCACTTAAATATTTATAAATCAATTAATATTATATTTGCTTTAATTTACAGGTACGTCGCGACGTAGATTGTTTTCAGCCTGATTATAGTAAGTACACATCGTACAGTACTCATACTCAAGGTGAGATGACTCAAGAAGTCCGCCTTTTATACCATTGTATTATTTTGGTTAAATAGAGTTTTAAATAAATAAATAAAGACACTAAGATACTTGCGATAAGGCGGCCTATTGTACGCATTATATATACCTAGGATATACAAATACAAAAATACAAATATATTTATTGACACACACAAGGTACATAAATTTTAAGGATAACATGACATACCTACTAAGACATGACATGATATATTAAGTCACAATGTTACAATCCTTGGTGCAATGAAGTATTTTACTTTATGGTTTCCCTTAAAATAGCTTAAAATATATACTTAAAAAATTGATAGATTAAATTGTATTCCTGAAATCATAATTAACGTCTATTCGGTTACTCTTAATGACAGATAATAAAATCGAGAAATATCGCACAGCTATCCTGTCATCAATTTAATTATGTGACAATTACTCTAACAAGCGAGGTCAGATGTCGATACAATAATTACCGCAGCATCCAAACCACATCTGCAGTGGTATCATAGAACACTGAGTACACTAAAAATTAAATCTGTACTTTTAATTATTTAGATTGTGGAGAAAATAAAAAAGTTGAAGTTACAAGTAAGTGTTTTGTTTTATTTGCTCCATCGAGAAATGTACTAAGATTTTGCAGGGAAGGGCTAATAACAAAAATCTAGTGCTCCATGTATTTTAGGTGTTTTTGTCGTATTTCCATTAATTGAAGTAAATTCATAGAAAACGCATTCTGCTCGATTTTCTATGAATTTAGAAACGTGACCCAGTTTTAACAAAGCAGTTATTCTGGATAATTTATTGGACAAGTGAAATTCAAATTATACATAAAAATATAAATTTAATGATACTCGTTCGGTATATGAATGCAGTTTATGAAAGTCAATTTTATTTACGAAAATTGTTGGAATTTAAAACAAGGAGTATTTTTTTTAAATGAAATCTCGACAAAGGATTGTTGGACGCTTTTCCGGGCATATTTCCTATTGCCAATATTTTCACTCGAAATGCAAGTAATAAAAAAACCGTTTTTGCCCTGTCCAGACCTTTCTTCTGTGAGTCACACAAATATGTGCTTTGTCATGCAATGTGGTTCCAGTTTTGTTTAACGTTTTGTCTATGTTTGCTTTTGAAAGGGCTTGCAATGAAAAATTAAGTTTTGCCATGGCCAATTGTTCTTTTAAGATTGCAAAAACACAAAATAAGTAATATTACTTGTATTGTTACAATGGCATATAATTCAAAAATTGTAATTACTAAATAATTGTAAAATTGTTTTTAAATAGTACTATAAATAAATAATGTATAACCTACCCAAATTATATACAGTAAGCAGCATATAACCTAGATACATTTAAAAACAGTTAGCAGCATAGGTATAACCTAAACTACCTAAATATTACTAATTCACTGCGTAGAGTTTTAGTTCTTCTGCTTCAAATTGTTGTATAGAACAATGACTTACCTATACAAGTGTAACCTATACAATGTTAACCACTTTTCTTAGGTTTTCGGTTAAAATGGTAATTGTACCATTACCGCCGCCCGCCTGCCGGCCACACCCGTGATCATGGGGCTGTTTGGACCCGAACTATTTTCGTGTCCACTTGGGATTACCCATGTCATTCTGAAGCCACTAAGTCACTGAGCTAAGTGAACCAACTGTATATTAGTTTGTTTCTTTGCGAAATGATTCAGTACGACATTATGGTTATTTTGTTTATATATACCTTGCTTTTTGCTATTGCTTCTATAGGAGCTTTGGCTTACTCATATATCTACTTATTTTACTGTAAACCTTTTGGCCTTAGTTTTGTTATACATTAGTATATTTTAAGTTAGAGTAAGTTGTTGGTTTACCAATAAACAAAGAGAAGTAAAAGTAAATCTGAAATCAATATGAAAAATTCATTTCTATGAACTTAAAATGCATAACTTTATCTACTTCTTATTATAGTTCGTCTAAATATTAAACAAATATTGTAATACTAGCTTTTGCCCGCGGCTTCGCCCGCATGAATTTCCCACGGGAACAGTGCTTTTTCCCGGGAAGAAAAGTACCCTATGTCCTTCCCAGTACTTCTAACTATGTGTATGCGAAATTTCAGGAGATTGGTTCAAAAGATAAAGCGTGAAGAGGTAACAAACAAACAATTAAATAAACAAACACTTTCGCATTTATAATATTAGTTAGGATTATGAATATGATTTAAAAATAAATTAAATGATTTAAATCAAACCAAAGTTCCTTACACAAATTGATTTTGCTTCGTTCGTTCGATTACACATTCCTTTCGTTTCATTCAAAGAAACATATTGAGGAACAAACTTCTACCTATCCCATACAAATTAAGTACAAATAAGTACAAAGGGGAAGTTGTTCGACTCCACCGTTTTATCGAGAATCTTCGGCAAAGTTTTTACGGTTTGATTTGTTACAACTTGGGGGCGCAGGATTATAGACACTGAAAGTGTCTGTGAACTCGATTAAATGAAAATCGATCGATTTAAAAAAGTTACATTTGGCGTACAAAAAAATTCAAACGTTTGATGCGTGCGAGAAAACAGAGTAATACAAAATCTTATTTTCTCTATCTACTAAAAAATTAAATATTACTTAGTCATATTTTATTTGTTTAGATATTTTTAGATCCGTTTTTAATGTACAGGGGTAGGAAACGAATGTAGAGATGTAAACTCATTTATTGAACCTATATCCCTGGTCGAGCGTCACGGCTGCGCACACGAGTCTATCGCTACGTTCCGTTTCAACTCTTTTAGGTGGGAATGGTTAAAAAGTTACGCATTACGAATAGAACGGAATTTACAATATGAATACTGATATTGTTTTATTTTTTATTTTATCGTTGATTCGCCTGCTTTATTTTGAAAATGGGCGAATTCGTCTTCATCTTCTAGTTTGAGACCAAAAAATCCTATTTTGGTCCATTATTCTTTTCTCGAATTAATAATTTCTGTGTTTATACGATCTTTTTACTATACTTTTAATAATGGAAGAAACTTCTTTTTCTTTCCATTTCAGCTATACTATGTACTCACAAATACAAAATGTCACGGCTCATACCCTCGCAATTTTTTTTTGTTTTCAACTGATTGCAATAGAAATGATAAAAAAATATGGAATCTCTAGGTCATACTCCGAGTCTCTCATTCCCGGATACAGCCGATTACAGTAACGCTGAATTCATATGGTACTTACGCTGGAAATATTTATTGTTTCAAACCTAATTTAAAATCTGAGATTTACGATATAATCGAGATATATGCATATATATATTTTATAAAATTAAATTTTTAACTTAGTGGAATTTCCCTTTGTTAAAATTGAATACATACACAATTACACAGTTACAGTACATACTACAGTTTTTGCAAAAATACGGATGAACGTATGTCTTGAATTTGAACGTGAAAAACATCAAAAAGTATTCAAAAATTCGATTTATTAATTTGTTTTTGAATAAAAGACTAGGAGTAACTTTTATATTTACATTAATTTCACAATACGTCAAACTGATAGTGAAATATTATGATGATAATTCAATGAGAACTCCAATCGATATCAAGAATGTAATCCAGCTGTAAAAAAATTTAATCCAATAAAATAAACTGCAAATAAAATAGTAATTCCTCCAAACAAACGACAAAAGAAAAAAGTAAACAAGATGGATTCTTTGTGTTTTAGAATCAGACCCGCTCGGCGGAAAAGGGGTTTGACAAAGAGTTTTTTTTAAACGAGAAATCCTCAAATTAGAAGATGGGTATTACTGAATAATATTGAGCTTGTCCAATCCGTTGGGTCGGATTTTAATGTCATTAGCACAATGACGCCGGAGGCCTTTCCAAATGGTCCGTGAAAACCAAGACTTGGGATTTCGCTAAGTAACTGTCTATTTGGAAATGAATTTGGAAATATTGAATAAAAGTGCTTATGTGTGCTGACGGTCGCAATAGTGTATTATTTTAAAAGTTTCCTGTGAACTACGAAGTCCCGGGTTAGTACCTCGGTTGCCAATGGATAATAAAAATGTGGTATTATTCCATTAATATGATGACGATGATAAGACAATGACATTTAACAATAAAATTTTGGGATTTGCTCATAGAGATATTATGTGCGGTGGTTTGGCTTTATCTATTTAATCTGTATTTATTTTGTGACCAGCGATGCTATTCATCGTTATCATTTCAGATTTAAGAAGTCTACAACTGAAAAAACTCAGGTTTTTTTTTTGACAAAACGAGTAATCCTGCTAATATAAGGCATGATTAACAATCGGATTGTATTTAATTAAAATACGTACAAGACGTGGAATCACTGTATTAGGTGGCATTGTTGCGGGGTTCTTTCAGGAAATTTTAAATCGATTCCCCAGCGCTTTCTTGGGAAACCAATCCCGCTCACAATAGGGCGGCCACAATAGACGTTAGTGATGGGACTCGCGGTGTGCGGGATTATGATTTTACTTGTCTGTAATATTTCGATTTTTCATACCACTAGTGACTAGCTCCGTCCTACACCTTCTCTCCCTTGGGATGGGAATTTAAAATTGTGTTGTTCCAGGTTCCCAGATATTAAATTTTATGCGAATCTATACAGTATTTTTTGCGCTACAACACTACTGAAATAATTCTGCATAGTTTAATAAAATATTTAATATAATATAAAAATATGTAAGTCAGTATTGGTCACAACAATCTCTATTTATTGCAAATTCATCTCTATTACTGCCGCATACGTTCTATGGCAAAGAGGATCGTGCAGTGTTACAGGGTAATTATATACGAAAACTAAAGACTATATAATTGCCAGCAATAGTGGGGCAGTATGATAAAATACATACATACACATACTTCCATTTTCTTTTATATATTCAGAGTTTATAGTCTATAGGAAATACATTCAGTTTATTTTGTATCAAACCTGTCAACCATATTAAAATGTTTTTTAAAATTTTAATCATCGAAGTGGTAAAAATATCAATAGAAGAATATTAGTTTCTGTTCGTTTGACCATATACAGTGGCCAGTTAGTTAATTGAAAAGCTTTCAATGCAAAGCAAAACAATGCTTTGGATAGCGACAGGGCTGTTAACTTGATTGTGTCAAGTAAGGCTGCGTTTACATGGTGCAATTTTATAAAAGAACCATTCTTTAAATTTAAATCACATGGCACAATTTAAAATAAAAAACTTTATATTGAATTCCAGTTATTCGAAAATACTTTTAAAAATTACTCTTTTGCGTATTTTAATTTTTTCTTTTCATTTTGAAATGCAATAGAAAATAAATTTAAATAGTTTAAAAAAAAACACATTTTTAACTCAATTTGACGTTTATAAGTAGAAAACTACTCAAATTTAATTAAAAAAAAAAATTGTTTGTATGTCGTTGTGTATGAACCTTTATGTTCAATATTTTAGCGTGTTTTTCAACATATTACCACTGTGAAATGGCAGAGCTTTCGATACTGGATCTCTGATACTGCGCTTTTAAAACAAATAAATATATTCGTTTTACTTTGTAGCAATATTGCAAATATACGGAGATCCGACTTCATTGTATTAATTAACATCATATTTTCCTAGTTAAGTGATCACTGGATTAGTCCCAGTTTTCGACGAACCTGTGATGGAATGAAGTCTTGCTTCCCCCCAAGCCTTTACTTACTTACTCACTCCGTTGGCTCAGTGACCCCAAAGTGGATCTTGGCCTCTGATACGAGAGAGCGCCATCCTATTCTGCGCGGTGGCTCGCCAGTTGACCGCTCTCAGCTCACGCAGATCAGCCTCCACAGTGTCTCTCCAGCAACACCCTTACTAGTAGCGCCTTTACATTAGCTTAAAAAAAATCTTATACCAATTTTCACCCAATATTTAGTTTCCAAAATTATTTCTTTGTGCCGAATTTAAAGTACATACCATCTTTTGGATTGTTTTCGCTCTTTTCGCGAATTCTTAGCAGGGACGTTTCCCTCAGAACAAGGGAGTGGGGCAATAAAATTTGTAAACGGTGGTACGACACGCCCTCTTACCCGGCGCCGCTCACCAAATATAATGATACGTAATTCGTCTCGCTCCGCGAAAGTACGTTTACATGGGTGGCTGGAGATGTATTTTGACTGCACGGGATGGTTTAAATAATCCTGTATATTTCGAGTCGACCACAGAACACTTGAAGGGTTAGAAAGGCTAGCGGGGCATAGTATGAGCGCAGAAGTCTTAATACTCTTCATTACATATTTAAGAACTACGTTCTTGTCGATGGAGCATCCTCCATTTGCATCTATCTTCCGCCATTGATTTAACCTCCCTATGCGACACAACACTTGCCTTCTCTTTTATTTGGTCTATAAAGCCCTTCTTGGCTTTCGTTTTCCTCTCCTAGCTTCGACTTTTCCTTCAATCAGGTATTTCATAAATCTTGTGTCGAATAAGGTGGCCAACATTTTTTCCTCGCCTTGTCTCTATCGCTCCCAGTAAAATACTCGTAGTCAAACTATTTTTTTAAATTAAGCTATTAGGTCCCACTGCTAGGGAAAAGCCTCCCTTTTATTCCCTTCGCCATAGAGCAACACGGACTTCCGGGCCGCGCGCGGAAGTCCTTGTTGCTCGAAGACTTTCGCTCGCCAGTAGTTGCCACCGCTTTTTTTATTTTATAATAATATTACATTGACTATAGTTTTAAATACAGAGCTCCATTTGAATTTTTGATAGTAACTGTAAAGTTATGTTTTTTGTTTGTTTATTAATTAGAAGGATATTGTATATTCCGTTGGAATAGAATGCTTTATTTTTCAGTTTTAAATAAAGTATTATTATTACATATTCCGTAAAATTGCACTGGAAATTTTTTATCATAGAAATTTTGTTAGATAACTGTTCTAATGGTTTTATGTTCTGTGGGGTACATGAACTTCAGGTCCTTAGCACAAGATGTCCATGCACCTTTAATTTGTGTTCTTAGTCAGTGATATGCAGTCGTACAGCTAAATGGCGGAATATAAACACTGGGTGATAAATTTTGGAGTAAGCAAAATTATTTATTTTATTTTGTTGTTGTAGGCGATGGAAGGTAAGTGCGAATGAAAAACGGTAGATATTTTGGAAAATTCAAAAGGAAGCCAGTTATAGGACGCGGCAGCGGACGCGCACGCGTGCGCGAGCGCGGGCTGTACGGGCGAGACTGAATAGGGTGCGGCGGTGACGCCAGCGCCTCGGCTAAACTCGGGAAACTTCGTCGTCGTACGAGCGAAAGAGACAGCAAACCGAACGGAAAAGAATGGAACTATTCGCTTAACCGACGACGTATAAGAGGTTCCTTTGAATATGTATAATTAAGAAAATAAAACAAATCGATACATTACAGGTGAGTACAACAGGTAAGTACATACTTCCTAATATTTATCTTATACATATTTATTAACCAATACACATTATATCTTCAGGTTGAAACTACAAGAATAATGGACAGCTGATAGCTACATCAAGGTAAGTGAACTTATGTAAGTATACACATTTATATATTTCTTTTTTTTTCTAATAACTATATTTATTTATTTTACAGGTGCAGCCGAGCGGACCATTTATTTAGACGCATCGACAACATCCTCCCCCACAGTGTCGTCATCACGACACTCATTTCTCAGGAGTAGCGCTACCCGAGCAGCAGGACGCTTCAATACACTTGACTTAGTTTTAACGTCTAGAGTCCGGACTCGGCCATCAGCTCCGGGATACACTTTTTCTACAATACCTTTGAGCCATACATTTCTCGGTGACGCTGGGTCTGCTATAACTACAAGGTCTCCTACCCCTAGTTGTGTGCCTTCTCCTACCCATTTGGTTCTGGGGGCTAGTGTAGGTAAAACCTCTTTCATCCATCTGGACCAGAATAAATCAGCTAGGCGCTGGGCGATGCGCCACTGTTTTCGAAGATAAAGGTCACTGTCATCAAAAACGCCAGCTTGCGGTAAGTTAGAAGACGATCCTATTAAAAAATGGTTAGGCGTAAGCGCCTCTGGGTCACGTGGATCCACCGAGACGTGAGTGATAGGTCGACTATTTATCATATTTTCTACCTCACACATAAATGTGTACAATGTTTCCTCTCTAGGAGCGCGCTCTTTGAGTACGACTTTCAGGGCGGTCTTGACACTTCTAATTAGCCTTTCCCACGCCCCGGCCATGTGTGGACTAGCTGGAGGTAAGAACTTCCATCTTACTCCCTTGTTTGTAGTCTCTGTTACAAGGACATCGTTCTTTAACACCTCCTGGTACGCTCGCTTTAGCTCCGTGTCAGCTCCACGTAGATTGGTACCGTTGTCCGAGAACAAAGTATGTGGCCAGCCTCGGCGAGCGGCCATTCGGCGCAAAGACATTATGAGTGAGTCCGTTGTAAGGGAGGAAACTAACTCGATGTGCACGGCGCGCACAGTGAGGCATGTGAATAGAACGCCGTACCTATGCACTCTCTGCCTACCTACAGCTACATCTATCGGTCCGAATAGGTCCAGTCCACACATAGTGAAAGGCCTCTGATGGTGAGTCAATCTACAATCAGGTAAATCACCCATCCGTGGGGGGTGAAGGTAAGGCTCTTCTAAAACGACAGACCAAACACTGTTTCGCCACGGTTCTAACCGTGGGTCTCAATTTAAGTATCCAGTATTTCTGGCGCAACTCATTGACTACCATTTCGTTAGAGGAATGCGCTGCGTTAATATGATAATGCATTACTATAAGTCGGGCTAAATAGTTTTTACCATCTAATATTATTGGACTCTTTGTCATCTGACTTACATCTTTTATATTCTCAATACGACTACCTACACGTAACAAGTTATTTTCGTCTATTATAGGGGTAAGTGTACGCAGACGACTATCATGTTTTATTTCTACTTTAGATTCTAAACTATCTATTTCGATTTGAAACGATTCATATTGTGAGTGGCGAAGCAATAATATCTCCGCTCTACTCATTAACTCCTCATTGACACAATTGATTGAACCTTTTCTACATTTTTCAATAAATAACAATACGGTCGCAGTGGTACGAAGCAACCTCAACCAGCTGGAGAACCGAGTCGGTTCCGGAACAGGTAACTCACATATTTTAATTTCTTTATTTACAACATTTACACTTTCTAATATTTCATCTGAAATTTCTTTTATTACAGGATGTTGCGGCCAGCTACTACGAGGTTGGTGCAAGAAAGAAGGTCCTGTGAACCACTGCGAGTCGCTACTCAAAATATAATCTGAATTTTTCGTTCCTATATCGGCTATATTTAAGGCTGTAGGTACATAATGCCATTGTTTAGACGTACTACATTCATCTATTTGTCCTAATCTATTAGCTATGAATATTTTATACGACCTACTGTGATTACTTATCCAGTATAAAACAACTGTGGAATCCGTCCAGTAGTAAACTGAGTCGGGGCGCAATCGGTGTTCTTTTAGAATACTACTAGCCAACCTACAAGCCAACACTGCGCCTTGCAACTCAAGGCGTGGTAATGAATCGGTTTGACGGGAGCGACCTTACATTTACTCGCGACAAACGGTACTATCACTCGTCCATCGTCGCTTTCCTTACGCCAGTAAGCCACGGCCACATACCCAGACGGCGATGCATCGCAAAACAAATGTAACTCTAATGATTCGTTGTTACCTGTCTCATAGTTAGAAAAATACCAACGTGGGATTCTAATATTATTTATTTCGTTGGCTTGACTTATCCACTGTTTAAATAAAATAAATAAATTATCATTTATTTTTGTATCCCACTGTACATTAGTTTTCCAAACCTCTCGCATTAATATTTTTCCTTTAATAGTAAACGGTACTAAATATCCGTGAATATCAAAAATAGACATAACAATTCGTAATACTTCTCTTTTAGTAGGTGCGCGCTTTAAGAGTAAAATATCAGCTGATACACGCTTGAAAGATAGATCGAAAGATAACGTATCAGTACTTGGATGCCACAATAGACCGAGCGCCCGCTCGGGCTGCTTATCAATTTCCAACCTTACGCACTTGTCATTAAGGATCTCCTTCGGTACGTCACATAAAACAGCTGATTCATTACTAAGCCAGTTACGCATCTCAAAATCACCTTGTTTATGAATATAAGATATTTCTTTAACCATTTTAATTGCTACATTTTTATCTGAAAAACTATCCAGATAATCGTCCATATATTGATTACTTTGTATAGCATGGACGGCCTCTGGCATTTGTTCTTTAAAACGAGAAGCGTTCTTGTCTTGATTGATAGCCTGAGCAATAAACGGCGAACAGTTGGCGCCAAAAATCAGTGACGTCATAGCACAGTGGCTGATGACGTCACTACCCTTTTCTTTCCACAGAAATCGTAGCGCATGTTGATCTGCGCTGTGTATTTTAATTCTTAAAAACATATCTCGTATGTCTCCTAAAATTCCTATACTATTTTCCCTAAACCTAAACATAATTCCAAACAATGAATTTAACAGGTCGGGACCTTTGAATAAAAAATCATTTAAACATTTATTGTTACTCTTAGCGGCAGCATCAAATACTAATCGTAATTTTTTCTTATTTGGATTTTGTACACCGAAATGAGGTAAATACCAGCGCCGTTTCACCGTCTCATCACTACACTCCGCCTCGCTAAGTTTTCTAGCATAACCGTTAGCAAATAAGTGTTGGACGCGCTCTCTATACTGTGACTCATATTCCTCACTCAATGACATTTTTTGTTCAATAGATTTTAATCTTTTTAAGGCAGAGTGATATGAGTTCGGCATGGCGACAGACTCGTCTTTCCATGGGAGGCTTACGGTCCATTGATTATTAATTAACTCTGCAGATTTGCTAATAATGTCGGCAGCCTTTACTTCGTCGGCATTTCGACGCGGTTTATTACAAATACCTAAACAATCTATTGAAAAGGATTGACGGACCAACTCGTGCAGTTCGACATCTGCGTGCGTAGGTATTGATGAGTCGGCGATAGCGGCGGCGGCCGGTGGCGAGTCTACGAACTCGTCGGCGTCGGCGCATGTTACATAAACGCTACTGTTATTGTTTTGGTGTAAGGTACCATGTACGCACCAACCTAATGGGGTCTGTGTTATAAATGGTCCACTAGGCGTACATCTCTTGCATGATATTGGTGCAATTAAATGATAATTATCTTGTCCTAATAATAATTCAGGTTTTATTTTATTTCCAAGAAAATTACTATTACTACAAAAATGCGACATGTTATCAATTTTATCATACATACTTAATTTAGACACGTATTGCACTGGTAAATTTAGTTCTTTAATCTTACGCGCACGTACATTAAAACGATCACCGGCACTGTTACTAATGTCAAAGTCAATTAATTGGGTTTTACATACCAATGCTGCGGAGTCCCATGCGCACGTCGCGCGCATGGTGAAACTCTTACCGTGCAGACCAGCTCGGTCTGCCAGGTCTCCGGCAACCAGACTGACGGTCGCCCCGTCGTCTAGCAGGGCGTACGTGGGGACACTTTTTTTGGGGCCGTGCACTATTATTGGGACCACTTTCAACATAACTTTAGGCACTTTTACGCACTGTGTTTTTTCACTGTTAGGCGAGGTCAGGTGAGCGACCACCTCGCTGCTGGTGTCCTGCTGGGCCTCCTCCGACGGGGGTTTAGCCGCTTGTGGCTTCTTCCAGTGTAGCAGACGGTGATGAGGCCCGCCACAGGCCTCGATGTCACAGCTCTTCGCGGGCACTCTGACTCATCTGTGTGTTTCTCGCCCAAGCATTTATAACACAGTTGGTTTACTCTCACATATCTCCATCTGTCCCTTCTAAGGGCGCGCTTGAACTTCGCGCACTCCGTTAGTTTGTGATGTTTTCCTTTACAAAAGCTGCACTTGCGCATCGTATCAGCATCTGTGCATACTAGTACAGGGCTTTTTCCCCCTTTATAAAACTCTGTTAGTTTCTTTTTACAATCGCTGGCATGGACGTAACTTAATCCTGACTCTGCCACCTTCTTGGCTTCTTGATACAGGAATTTCGATATAAGTTCCAGCTTGGGCGTCTCGTCATCCAGGTTTTCATGTACGTATGTGGCCCACATATTTATTAATGACGTGGGTAACTTTGTGAGAATAATGTTCACCAAATCGGGGCTTCGCAAATAATCTTGTTGCTTGATTTGTTTCGTTGCAGTAATATAGTTTTTAATTTTTATTGCGAAGTTTACAATTTCTGTAGTGTAGGCCTGTGGTAAGGGCGGCAACTTTTTCAACTGTGAAATCACCTTACGCATGATATTTTCCGGCCTGCCGAATCTCAATTCCAGAGTTTCTATGATTTCTTGGGGTGACGTGGCGCTCATCAATAGGGATGCTATGGCCTCTTTTGCCTCACCACGAAGGCACTTCCGTAGGCGGCAAAGATTTTCTTGGTCACTATAATTACACAGGCGTGACGACTCATAATAAGCTTCTTTCAATTGTAGCCACTCCAGGGGGTCTCCAAAGTATAGTGGCAGGTCTTTGGAGGTGGCTAGCCGTGACAGCAGTTGTTTATTATTGCTGTTTGAGGCGGCGGCTCCTATGGCTTCTTTAATAGCGGTGGATAAATCCGAGATGGCATGGTAGGTACTCATGCCGGCGACGGCTTTGGTCTGTTTTTCCAGGTTATCACTGTTCTGATGATCACAACACTTTTTGGCATTAGTGAGCGACGACCCTGGCGCGGCTACAGACTTCTCTAACCAGTTTTCCACCTTACACTGGTAAGATGTGACGGACGAATGTCCCGTATGTCTGGATGCTCTGGAACTTCCATCCAGGTAAGCCAGATCTGCGGCTAGCTTCTTTTCTAGAAGCTCCTTCTCAATTTGAGCTTTCTTCGAGGCCAGTTCGGCCTGCGCTTTTATTTGAGCCTCTTCCAGCGCAATCGCGGCTTTAGCCTGTGCCGCTTCAAATTCGAGACGTTTCCGACGCGCGGTGGAAGATGAGGCACGCGAACTTGAACATTTGTGCGCGCCGCCATCTTGTCGGTGGGCATCGGTCGTGTACGACAAATTTATTGCGGATGCAGATTGCACTTTCCCGTCCAGTTGAGCTGCACTAGTGCTCGTATTTCTGTTAAACTGCACATCCGATTTGACTTCCAAAACTTCTTCGTTAGCCGCCTCTCTTTTCAACTGTTGCCGCGTTCTAACGCCACGCGGCGGGGTTTTGAAGATCGACGACATGCCTGCCACACAGGTTTGAGTCCGTTTTTCCCGCTGGTTACGCAATCCGCTCGTAAGGACGTTTTGTAGGCGATGGAAGGTAAGTGCGAATGAAAAACGGTAGATATTTTGGAAAAATTCAAAAGGAAGCCAGTTATAGGACGCGGCAGCGAACGCGCACGCGTGCGCGAGCGCGGGCTGTACGGGCGAGACTGAATAGGGTGCGGCGGTGACGCCAGCGCCTCGGCTAAACTCGGGAAACTTCGTCGTCGTACGAGCGAAAGAGACAGCAAACCGAACGGAAAAGAATGGAACTATTCGCTTAACCGACGACGTATAAGAGGTTCCTTTGAATATGTATAATTAAGAAAATAAAACAAATCGATACATTACAGGTGAGTACAACAGAGTAAGTACATACTTCCTAATATTTATCTTATACATATTTATTAACCAATACACATTATATCTTCAGGTTGAAACTACAAGAATAATGGACAGCTGATAGCTACATCAAGGTAAGTGAACTTATGTAAGTATACACATTTATATATTTCTTTTCTTTCTAATAACTATATTTATTTATTTTACAGGTGCAGCCGAGCGGACCATTTATTTAGACGCATCGACAACAGTTGTAATTTTGTTACAGCTTACGTAAATGCACTTTGTATTGTTGTGCTTTACTAAATTTTATTATACCTGACAGCGGTATCTTAGTGATATTTTTTATCATAATTAGGAAATATGTGCATGTTGCACACGTAAACGTATTTTTGTATCTACATATATAGAGGTACGGGCAGGGTGTAAGTAGAGTAAGGATTCTGAAATTACTAATTACTGACTATTTTACTAAGTTTCACTATCCCTTATGATAAAGCCGCATTGGGTCTGAGTCCAACTAATTTGAACTTGAGACTACTATTTAATAGTAACTTGTCGATATATTTTTATAGTTCTTCGACCATTTTGGAATACCGGTCACAGTTTTATTATATGAACGTACAGACAAGGCATAATAGTTAAGATAAAATAAAAATATAGATTATGATAGATAGATAGATTAAGGCATAAAGATCATAATAATTTATTATTGACCTGACCATGACCAGGTATCGAATTGAGACATTCGTGACGTGAGTCCATCCGGTCTAATAAATAAATCCTCTGTTAAAAATGACATGCAATCGATCTTGCTACGTAACCTCGCACGTGTTAACATAAACAAATCAATTTCATATTTTTCTCAACATGAAATTCCCATCTAAGGTATACTAAAAACGAAACAGACTTGAGTGAAAGTCGTTAAGTGTAGCCTACCCTCGTAGCTCGTAGCCAGCTCGTAGCGGTCGCTCGTAGCGGTCGCTCGTAGAGGCGGCGTAGCACAAAGCGTAGGCAGTTGGCCGTACGCCAGAATACCTGTTGTTCTTAAGCTTTCGTAGGCCTATCTGTTGCATGCACTTTTGGAAAGCTCTCAAGCTCATACATATTCATATCACGAGCTTTTGTCGCGAAAACTTTTTCTTTTAGCGCTGTTTTAAACTTATTTTATTTGAGTACGTGTTAGTTGATGCTTGGCCAACAAAAATGGCCAAATACTTAAACGCATTTTAACTAAAGACGGTTTAAATAAATGATACTGATCCTGTTGGTGAGCGCAAGAATGTTACTTTCCTCATTCACAGGAATATTATCATATTTTACGATATCTTTTACAAAAGAAACCTATTAGTAGAATCGGCTACTTCGCGCCAGATATGGTAATAAAACTACCTGGTCGAATCGACATCGATCCTTGAAACACTTCTTCATAACACCCCGTCCTCGGATGAATCCATTTAAGATATCTTTATTAAAAACTGGCACTGAATAATTCAAGTGCAGTTGGCTTCGCCGGCTGAGTTCCGTATAATTCTGACATTTGGGGGACCGCAGTGCATCTACCAAATATCTTTTTATAGTGACCTGGGTGAAGAGCACCTAACCTAGGAAATTTATATACATTTTTGCCTTTCTCCTTTATGTTTTTGGTCTACTATTCAAAGCACGAGGCTAACTCAAAGAATGTGTTAACCAATGGTCGACAATTGGGGTCTAAAATTTTCATATATTTTCATAGAGCCTAAAATAATATTTTCTGGTTTTGAATCTCGCTTCAATTCAATATTTCTAAATAGTATATTATTATTATTATTATAAGCCCTTATATTTCCAATAACTATATTGGAACCCCATTCTGGGTATAGGCCTCCTCTAGCTGGTTCCATTTTTCTCTGTTCTTTGCTATACTTTGCCAATCTTTTCCTGCTGTTGTTTTTATTTCGTCGTCCCATCTGTTCTTTGGACGGCCAATTCTTCTTTTTCCTATAGGTCCTTTCCATTTTGTTGTTTCTGCTGTCCATCTTTTGTCTGTATATCTTGCAATATGGCCTGCCCAGCGCCATTTCTGTGATAGAGCATATTTGAGAGCATCTATTAACTTTGTCTTTTTTCTTATGTGTTCACTTCTTATCTTTTGAATTTTTCTTATTTTCATTATACTCCTTTCCATCGCTTTTTGGCAGTTTGCTAGTTTTGTTTTTATTTTAGTGTTGTATGTCCACGTTTGGCAGCCATATGTGAGGGTTGGCAGGATGCTGGTGTCCATAACCATCTTTTTTAGGTGGAGAGGAAAGGATCCTTTTAGTATTTCTTTTAAGCTCCAGAATTTTTTCCAACTTATGTTCACCCGGCGTTCAAGTTCCTCTTCGTCGTTGTTGTCTCCAAATGTTATTAACTTTCCTAGATAAACATAACTGCTCACATATTCCAGCGTTTTACCAGACAGGGTAATTTTGTTGGTATTGCTGTTCGTCATGACCTTGGTTTTGTCGTAGTTCATCCTGAGTCCGATCCTCTCACTTTCCACACCTAAGGAATTTATCATTTTTTCAAGGCTTTGGCTTGTTTCGGCAAAGAGGACGATGTCGTCGGCGAATCTTAAGTGTGTTAGCTGCTTACCATTCACGTTGATTCCATACATACCCCATTGCAGATTATCAAAGATTAGCTGTAGTACTGCTATAAAAAGTTTAGGTGATAGGGGATCTCCCTGTCTAACTCCTCTGCGGATTGGTATGTCTGGTCCTCGTTGTTCCAATTTAACTCTGCTGGTGCTTCCGTTGTAGATGTTTTTTAATACGTTTATGTACGTATGATGAATTTGGCATTTGTGCAAGGCCTCCCATAAAGAATCATGTGAAATAGTGTCGAAGGCTTTTGCATAGTCGATGAAAGCTATATATAACGGTCTATTGAACTCTTTATACTTCTCTATGACTTGTTGCATAACATGTATATGGTCCGTTGTGGAAAAACCAGAACGAAAGCCCGCTTGTTCAATCGGCTGGTGTTTGTCTATTTCCAAAGTCATTCTACTTTGGAGAATTGATGTGAAAATCTTATACACAATCGAAAGTAGGCTTATGGGTCTGTAATTACCTATGTCTTTTGGATCTCCTTTTTTGTATAGCAAGATTATGTCAGAGTTTTTCCACTGTTCTGGCACCTGGCCAGTATCTAAGATTTTGTTGAATAGGTAAGTAAGAGGATGTACAAGAAGAACAGACCCAATTTTTATAGACTCATTCTGTAGCCCATCCGGTCCAGGGCTTTTGTCGCGTTTCAGCTTTTGAATATGTAATGTGACTTCCATAGCGTCTACTCGTGTTACGTCATTTTCACTCTGGTGGAATTTGTATTCTTTAGAGCTGGTTGATTCTGGAGAGGTAACAGTTTCCTTATCATATAATAGTTTATAGAAATCTGTAGCACAACTTATTACATCATCTCTGGTATTTTTCTGGTAGGTTTCTTTTAAGGTTTTGAATCCAGTTTTTATGTGTTGTCAGTTGTTTGTAAGCTCTTTTGGAACTTCTATATTTTTTGTAGGTTGTCCTCTATTATTATTTTATTTCTATAGTTTCGGTAATCCTTTTTGATAGCTTTGTTTGTTGTTTTGAATAAAGTGCTAAGTTTGCGTCTCATATCTTTTGTTTTATGCTTTGTCTTTACTAGTTCTTTTCGTTCTGTGAGCATATCCAGGGTTTGTCTACTGAGAATTTTTCCGACAGAATCTTTATTTAATTCTTTCTGTTTTGATGGTATACTTTTTTTGATGATATTTTCTAGTTTATTATAAAATGTCTGGACGTCGGGCTCGTCATTGAGTGTATTTAAATCTTGTAAATTTTGTTTTAAGTTCGTAATGTAGCAATTGATAGCTTCTGTTGTTTTAAGTGAGTTGGGATGTGATTTAAATGTTGTTCTGCTTTTCTTTTCTTCTGCTATTATGTAT
Organism: Ephestia elutella; assembly: GCA_018467065.1. NCBI lineage: Eukaryota > Metazoa > Arthropoda > Insecta > Lepidoptera > Pyralidae > Ephestia > Ephestia elutella. Next base: position 11,540,566 of record CM031585.1, read on the forward strand.
GTAGCCCTGACTAGACGATGGTCTGATCTGAAGCCCAAGCCATGGAGAATGTCTATTTTTCGTATCCTTTTGGGTTCATTCGACAGGATAAAATCTACCTCGTTTTTAACATTTCCATTTGGATGTAGCCATGTCCATTTTCGATTTTTTCTTGCCTTAAAAAAGGTGTTCATAATCTATAATTTGTTTTCCAAGGCGTACATCACAAGTTTTTTCTCCTCTAGGGTTCGCTTTCCATATCCAAATTTTCCCATGGCTAAGCTTTCGTTTGTACTTGTATGGCCGACTTGAGCGTTAAAGTCACCAATAAGAAGGACATGTTTGCCTGCTTGACTCAGCGCTTTGTCTAAAATTTCGTAAAATGAAACAATGTCTTCTTCTGGTGCACTTTCTATAGGAGCATATGCCTGTATTATTGTCAATATCTCGTTGTTGTGTTTCATTTGTAGGATAGCAACTCGTTCGGATAGGCCTGAGAAGTTAAGTATTTTGTTTTTATGCTCTTTTCTAACTAGAAAGCCCACTCCGTACAAGCCTGGCGTTTTCTCCTTTGTAGCAGAAGATGTAGTTTTCGCGCTCTTCGATGTTGCAGCCCATTCTCCTGACTTCTGCCAACCCTAGTATGTCTATCAGGGCACGGCAGTGCCCCCGCCAAGTCGAGCGCAGAAGCAAACACTGCCGTACCATCCTTTACTGGAACCATTTCGCCGCATTTTCAGGCCCCTATTTGAGAACCTCTGGATAAGACCAGAACGAAGAAATTTTCGTCATTCAGTAAGCTATAATCACATACTTAAAATCCAAAATTTCAAGTCTGTAGGTCATTTAGTTCCGAAGTTAAGCGAAAGCAAAGTTTCGCATTTTCGACACTCACTCACTCATGATCATCAAAATAGAACTAGTACTTCCATTAAACTCAGAGAGCTGAAATTTGATACAGAGTTAGGTTTTAATGGCCACATAAAGGGAAAACTATAAAAACTAGGATAATCGAAGATCTGGAGTACCTGGTGACCCTGATTAGAAAACACAAGAGCCCAACCAAACTATTAGAGATCGACATACCGCCTTTACAAAAAATATTCAACTTGATGGGCCGCTTCATTTGATGTCAAAAATCGAAGGTCTGAAGTATCTCATGAAGAACCCTCAGCTGGTCTCAGCTGTATTAGAGATTACCATATCTCTATGGCAACGCCCCCTTCTATTGCTACATAGAAAAATCGACTGTCATTGCAAAAGTCCAGCGTAGAGGGCATCGAGATATTATGTACTAGAGGGACACATCTTCTTATTTAATCTAGCCTATAGCGTCCCACTTTTGAGCGAATGTCTCCCCTTCTGCTTAATCATAATAAAAGAGTAATTAGATTTTTATTAGTTTTATTACTACCATAATAATTATTTTTTTATTTTTAGTGCTTCTTCATCTAAGTATTAGTTTTAGTGCTTCTCCATCGGATTCTGTCCTGGGCAATGCACTTTGCTTCCGACCAGGAGAGAACGACTGCCTTTCCGCTGCAACAGGTACGCCGCCGCCAGGTTTGCTTGGGTCGACCAACTTTTCTCTTGTCCTGTGCTATCCACTCGAGAGCTTGCCTAGTATATAGGTCTCTTCGAAGCGTGTGGCCGATCTATAGCGTTGTACATTTCCCAGAGCTCACGCTTGGAGATGATCTCTGGCCAGAAAATGCCAAGTATTTGCCATACGCCTTACCTCTATAATACGTTATAATGCCAAGTATTTGCCATACGCTTTACCTCTATCCTCTATAATACGTTATAACCGTACATATTCATCGGGATATTGTACCAAGTTGTATTTCGATTGTACTTAAAAGACAAATTTTTCGTTGTTGTCTGTTTTCATTTTGCTTTTAAGAGTTGCTCGCTTCTTCAAAAATTACCCTAAGTTCAGTATGAAAAATTGAAAATATTATGCCTCCTAATGCTTGATGACGAAAATAAGGTTATCAACTTGCATGAGGCCCCAATTGTGTCGAAAATTGGTAATGATGATGGTGGTTTATATGATATTGTTACATTTAAATTGTCAAAGTGCTGAAGAATGAATAAAAAATAATCATCAAATATATTTTGACCCTTAATTTAGGGCTAAGACCCTCAATTTGATAACACTGATCAAGTGTCAAATAAAAAAATCCCTACATATCAAATTAACAAACGAAATATTATTTACTTTTGTTTGGGGTAAGCCACAAGTTGGAAACCCTGCTCGTGATAGGACAAGAATGACAGACAATAACCATTTTTTTAAATTTATTTTGTCTCTGGTTTTTAGAACACTGGCTGTATTATTGCATGGGAAAAATAAAAATTCGATGAAGTTCTTATTTTTTCCTTGGAATCGAGCTAATTTTCAGTTATTCTTTACAATATTCCATGGAAGTAATAAGTACTTTGTACAACAAAGTACTTACTACTTCCATGCAATATTCTGTGGAATAAATTTCTAGAACATAGACATAGGAAAAAAAATCAATCAAACATTTTTTTGCTAGCTCTATGGTCTAAAATTCTAGTAACCAATCTTCACGGGTATGGTCTGGTTCATCTCATAAATGTTGACTTCAAGAGGCTACAACCGGCTTAGGCTTAAATACCGCGCCGATCTTACATAAATTAAACGGTCTAAACCGTCTAAAAGATTAAATAATGAACGCGAATGGGCAATACGAAAAACTGTTGCTTACTGTACAAGAATCAGAACCGGAAAAAAAGAAAAGAAAAGATTTGTAATAATAATAAAACTACTCCTAAAAGAAAAAAACTGTGTCAAATAAGAAAATTTTTATAAAATAAATCAATATGTCCACGTTTCTACAAAAAGAAGTGAAATCCCACCAAAAACATTCTGTAAAAAACTAGCCAAGTCTCGATGGAGCTGTTTGTTTGTCTCTAAAAAGTAATGAAATCTAGACAAAATCGTTCCAAGTCTAAGGTTCCTTACTGCGATTTCTTTATTATTATATTTAATGTTGTGTGACTTGGCCGTTGAACATCCATACTAATATTATAAATGCGAAAGTTTGGATGTGAGTTTGTGAGTTTGTGAGGATGTTTGTTACTCAATCACGCAAAATCTACTGGACGGATTTCGATGAAATTTGGTACAGAGGTAGATAATGACCTGGAATAGCACATAGGCTACTTTTTATCTCGGAAAAAAGCACTGTTCCCGTGGGAAATTCACGCGGGCGAAGCCGCGGGCAAAAGCTAGTTCTTTATACATTAGTGGCTTTATCAAGCCTACAATTGACTGGTTATTGAATCAACGTTTTCCAAGTGGCAATTTTCCATCGTCAATGGGTAGCGGTTCTGGCGACAGATTAGTGCAATGGTGTCATGGAGCACCTGGTTTTGTACCCTTGTGTACCCTTCAACGGCCAAGTCTCACAACATTAAATATAATAATAAAGAAATCGCAGTAAGGAACCTTAGACTTGGAACGACTTTGTCTAGATTTCATTACTTTTTAGAGACAAACAAACAGCTCCATCGAGACTTGGCTAGTTTTTTACAGAATGTTTTTGGTGGGATTTCTATTTTCTGTAGTAAGTAAATCAGTTCTATAAATTTTTCTTCCGTTCCTATGGTTCTAACATTGAATGTTCCAATTTTGAATGACTTATTCTTCTCTTCCGTTACTTTAGCTAGAGGGTTTAGGTCTTTTCCACCCACGAGGACCAGCCGGCTTGGGGAGGTTTTGTTGAGTTTAAGTTTTGAGTGTTATTTATATTAATGTTGTTGGTTTTCCGGTAATAAAACTAAATAGTAATAAAACTAAAAAATAAATAGTATATCAGGGGCACGGCAGTGCCCCCGCCAAGTCGAGCGCGAAGCAAACACTGCCGTACCATCCTTTACTGGAACCATTTCGCCGCATTTTCAGGCCCCTATTTGAGAACCTCTGGATAAGACTAGAACGAAGAAATTTTCGTCATCCAGTAAGCTATAATCACATACTTAAAATCCAAAATTTCAAGTCTGTAAGTCATTTAGTTCGAAGTTAAGCGAAAGAGTTTCGCATTTTCGACACTCACTCACTCATGATCATCAAAATAGAACTAGTACTTCCCATAAACTCAGAGAGCTGAAATTTGGTACAGAGTTAGGTTTTAATGGCCACATAAAGGGAAAACTATAAAAACTAGGATAATCGAAGATCTACCTGGTGACCCTGATTAGAAAACACAAGAGCCCAACCAAACTATTTAGTCCGATCAACGAAGCTTTTGTAACCCGAATAATTCTCCCGCCTATGAAACTTGGCACATGGTGAAAATAGGTAATACAGATTATAGATATATAATAATCTAATAATTTTTATTACGAGAAGTTAGGTATTTTTACCTAAACATGAAAATCGTTTATAGCTCTCTGTGAAAAATTCCTCAGACTGAAATTCTTTCTGTATACGTACCTATGTACTACTTAGAATATGTTTATAAAAGTATCTAATTTTTTCGATTTCAAAGATACCCAAAATTTAACTTTTTAACATTTTTGCTCTATAACTTGTACTGAAAAATTGCTCTGCTAGTTTTTTATTTTTAATACGCTTTTATTTACATAAATAAATAGCTTTAATAAGTTATCTTAAAGATTTTTCTTTACAGTATTATAATTATTATTTTTCCGTAATTACGTTGTGTGAATAATTGCTCAGGCAAATTAATTTACGTTTCTTAGTAATGAGGTCGCTCTATTATAATAGATTTTTCAATAATCTAATTAAAATTCAACTAAATAGCAAGTTTTTAAAATATCAATTTGTTAATGCCGAGTATTCACCGTGCCGCTTAGCAGTACGGGCGCGCGGGAGTGCAGAGGGGTGCGGGGCGCTCGCGCAGAAAAGCGCGGTGCCCCAGACCGGCCGCGTAGCAGTTGTGTGTGTTTGCGTATACCGTGTACTTTGTACCGACTTGTACGAGACTGGACGTTTGCCTCAATTGTATTTACAAAAGTGACACTTGCATCAATAACATTTTGCGAAAGAGACCTTTTGTAAATGTGACCTTTTGCGAAAGTTTTCTTTTGCGAAAGTGATCTTTTGCGAAAGTGACGTTTTGTGCGAACTGCGAATGTGACCTTTCGCAAAAGTTACTTTATACGAAATTGACCATTAGCAAAAGTAACATTTAGCAAAAGTGACCGTTTGCGAAAGTTACCATGCGAAAGTGACATTTTGTAGAAAATGATCTTTTGCGAAGATGTCTTTTGCAAAGTGACTTATTGCATTACCTGTTAATAAAAAATAAATATGCACTTATTTATTGTATTTATAAAATAGGCCCAGGCGCAAAATGTCTCTTTCGCAAAATGTTCTCTAGTCCTATAATGTCTCTTTCACAGAATGCATCTTTCTCAGAATCGCTAACACACCTAATAACAATAAGCAGGGGATGGAAGTTAGTATGAAACTTTGTCATTTTGAAAGTGAAAGTGAAAATGAAATTTTAGATTCATGTTTCTGTTGCAAAAGGTCACTTCTACATAAGATAACTATCACAAACACGTTTACAAAAGTTACCTTATGCGAAAGTGACCTTTTACGACATAAACATAAGCAATGACCTTTTGCAAGAGTGATCTTTTTCAAAAGTGACCATTTTCGAAAGTGAAGTTTTGCGAATGTGACCTTTGCAGAAAGTGACATTTTGTGAAAGTGCGCCTTTTGCGCAAGTAACTTTGTGCAAAAATGACATTTTGCGAATGTGGACCTTTTGAAATCAAAACCTATGGCAAAATAAAAATCGAATCGGAGAATGTTCGTCAGTGTGACAGGCATATTGTAATGTTAATACCTACATGGTTAATACGCACAATCGAATCTTCAAATGTTACGTTACAGGTTAATATTCGCAGTGTGGGACCAACTTAACAATCTACTATTTATCTAAAAGCGAAACTCACTACTGAAAAACTCGCTACGGACATGCGCTAAACTTTTGTTACAATTTCAACCTTACAAGAGTAGTATTAAGAACGTTTCGCTGACTTTAGGCCGAGAACTGCATTTCGTCTGCCGTTTAGTAATTCCTTAAAAGTATATTATCGTTCGAAAATTTGTTAGATTATTGATAAATCTGTTTTAATATATAATCAAATGACCAATAGATATATAAGAATGGACGGAGTAATTTTTCACATGTCGTAATTAACAAAATTAAAAAAATATATGTTTCAAAATGAAAAACTTTTAGATAACTGAGAAAAGCTATGCATTTGAACATATAAAAGCATATTGAAAAATAAAAACCAGCAGAGCAATTTTTCAGTAGAAGTTATAATGCAAAAGTTAAAAGTTAAATTTGGGGTATCTTGGAAGTAGAAAAATATTAGATTCTTCTATATACATATTCTAAGTAGTACATAGGTACGTATAGAGAAAGAATTTCAGTCTGAGGAATTTTTCACAGAGAGCTATAAACGATTTTCATGTTTAGGTAAAAATACCTAACTTCTCGTAATAAAAGTTATTAGATTATTGTATATCTATAATCAGTTTTACCTATTTTTACCATGTGCTAAGTTTCATAGACAGAGGAATTATTCGGAAGTCTCCATACAACGAAACTCCTCGTTGATCTGACTAATTAGAGATCGACATACCGCGTTTACAAAAAATATTCAACTTGGTGGGCCGCTTCATTTGATGTCAAAAATCCAAGGTCTGAAGTATCTCATGAAGAACCCTCAGCTGTATTAGAGATTGATTATGGTGGTTTAAATGATATTGTTACATTTAAATTGTCAAAGTGCTGAGGAATGATTAAAAAATACTTATCAAGTATATTTTGACCCTTAATTTAGGGCTAAAACCCTCAATTTGATAACACTGATCAAGTGTCAAATAAAAAAATCCCTACATATCAAATTAACAAAAAAATATTATTTACTTTTGTTTGGGGTAAGCCACAAGTTGGAAACCCTGCTCGTGATAGGCCAAGAATGACAGTCAATCACCATTGTTTTAAATTTATTTTGTCTCTGGTTTTTAGAACACTGGCTGTATTATTGCATGGGAAAAAATAAAACTTCGATGAAGTTCTTATTTTTTCCTTGGAATCGAGCTAATTTTCAGTTATTTATTACAATATTCTGTGGAATAAATTTCTACAACAGGAAAAAAATCAATGAAACATTTTTTTGCTAGATCTATGGTCTAAAATTCTAGTAACCAATCTTCATGGGTATGGTATGGTTCATCTCATAAATGTTGACTTCAAGAGTATAAAAGCTCAAGCTTCAGCGATCACCGAATACAACCGGCTTAGGCGTAAATACCGCGATCTTACAGAAATAAACGGTCTAAACCGTCTAAAAGATTAAATAATTAACGCGAATGGGCAATACAAAAATCTGTTACTTACTGTACAAGAATCAGAACCGGAAAAAAAGAAAAGAAAGATTTGTAATAATAATAAAACTAATCCTAAAAAGAAAAAAACTGTGTCATAAGAAAATTTAATAAAATAAATCAATATGTCCACGTTTCTACAAAAAGAAGTGAAATCCTACCAAAAACATTCTGTAAAAAACTAGCCAAGTCTCGATGGAGCTGCTTGTTTATCTCTAAAAAGTAATGAAATCTAGACGAAGTCGTTCCAAGTCTAAGGTTCCTTACTGCGATTTCTTTATTATTATATTTAATGTAATGTGACTTGGCCGTTGAACATTATTTATACATTAATGGCTTTATCAAGCCTACAATTGACTGGTTATTGAATCAACGTTTTCCAAGTGGCAATTTTCCATCGTCAATGGGTAGCGGTTTTGGTGACAGATTAGTGCAATGGTGTCATGGAGCACATGGTTTTATACCCTTGTGTACCCTTCAACGGCCAAGTCACAAAACATTAAATATAATAATAAAGAAATCGCAGTAAGGAACCTTAGACTTGGAACGACTTTGTCTAGATTTCATTACTTTTTTGAGATAAACAAGCAGCTCCATCGAGACTTGGCTAGTTTTTTACAGAATGTTTTTGGTAGGATAGTATTTACCAATTATGCAAATATAGTCATCATAGAGCAACACGGACTCCTTGTCGTGAACCAAGTCGAGAATAAACGTGTAGCACTAAACTCTTTGGCATTTTCTAAAAAAAAATTTATTACGAGAAAATAATTTAAAACATTGATAAATAGTAGGTCAAATGGGATGCGCATGGATGCGGGCAGCGCAGGACCGGTCGTTGTGGAAATCCTTGGGGGAGGCCTTTGTCCAGCAGTGGACGTCTTTCAGCTGAGAGAGAGAGGTCAAATAAAATTGAAAAGTTGTGTCAAGAGGTCAGAACATTGGCTGAAGATAGATAATGAAAATAAATGAAAAACATAGCTTAAATATTCTTTATTCAACAAAAACTATTCTTCCTCCTATAGCGGGCTATTTGAATATCCTATTATAGTTTCATTGAAAGCCAATAACACGTTAGCGATTCAGGGGTAGTGGAGGAAATTATAAGAGCCACTTTGTAGGGGGTTGGCGCGCCGCCAGCGCCACCTGTTGACTTACGAAGAGAAATGAAAACTTTTCCTCACCATGTTTTTTAGGATTAACCACAGTAACTACACACATACATACTATGAAAAATAAAAAAATTTCACACTTTAGGCCTGAATATTCGATTCTAAGCTTTATCCCGATTCTCTGGCTAAATCTACTATTTGTCCGATTAAAAATATCAATAAGATTCTTTTATTTTTTGATATTTTTTTGTTGTTTATTGGCTGTTTGATAAAATGTACAGGTAATAAAAAATAACAGTGTAATTGTGGTATGTTGTATGTTTTTATAAAACCCCCACCACACACAAAACGATTATTTGTCATCTAATATTAGCTGCGGGGCCGAGAATCCGTTTTTGTGGAGACTCTTGGCTAAAACGGAAATCCTACACTATAAATTGAAAATCCGCTGAAGGTTGAGGCGTATTTAAGTGACAATCAAACAAACATTTCCATCACAACATAAGCATGATTAATAATTTTACAGCCTTTCGCTAAACAAACTTTCCTTTTACAGGTAATTCAAGCTTCCACATTATAACCCCCAAATCATGGTAAGTAAGACCATAATCTCAACTTTCCAAACGGACACTTAGGAATGCAATAAAGTGCGTTCACAAAATATTGGACATAAAAACATCATTAAGGTCGCTCGCCATCACTGTAAGCGTGAGTATTAACAATTTTACGTTATTTTTCGTAAAATATGCGAGGACAACGTATAATCGGAAAATGTAGAGCTTACGGAAGAATTACATGATTTGTACATTAGCTTGAGAAAATGCAGTCTTGTTCAAAAAAGTGGTGTTCGCATACACGATTTGTGTATGCACATGTAGTGCAGAATAACTGGTATATTTTATTTTAAAACTCTAGTTTACTAACAGAACACTGTTAATATTATGTTTTTAAATATATATACATTAAACACTAAATACTAAAATATAACTTAAAAAGAAACTAAAACTTAATAAAAAAAAAAAAAAAAAAAAAAATCCTAATAAATTACAACTATAGGTAGAAAATATCCCGCAGATCATTGCCCCGCGGAAGCGTGCCCAGGAGGCTGGCAGCATTGCCACGCTGGATGGCAATGCTTATTCTTTGAGAAAAGAACTCACCAGCCCTCTGGTCACACGACACCTCGATCAGCTTTTTGCTCAAAAAACTAAAAAGTTTATGAGCAGAGGGACCTCACGGGCCTAATGTTTCCACACTAAAAGGCTCATATATGTATGCCTCACCTAGGCATGCATATTTGCGCCGTTTGAGCGACTCGGCCGCAGCCGCCGCCGCCCCAGCCTTGACACTGGTGCCGTGGAGGTGGGAAGATGCCAAGGTGTCGACACATGTAGCGTCCCACACCAAGGGTCTCCCCAGTCTCCAGGGCACAAGGGTCATACCATCCGGTCTCTTGCCATCATCCCGAGCCAGTCCGTTTGGTTCCAACACCGCTGGCATCTGAATAGTGACAAGAGCACGGTGCAGTATATTATTAAGGCTGGCATGACGTGCTATGCGGCCGGCACTTCTGGAACAGGAAAGCCCGTGGTGCCCAAACTGATCGACGGAGTCACCGCAAAGGCAATGCGGGGCATTTGTCTTAGCTCCTAAACGGAGACATGTCACCGCACGAAAAGATTTATCATCTAGAAATGTGCCTAAACTAAAGGAAGGCAGAGCACGTAGCCATAAACCAGACTCCCATTCAGCCGAAGCAAGGAGGCGAGCACGATTTACAGAGTTGCTGGCAGAAGATTGAAGCAAGTTACTCTGTACAACTCTGCAAAGCGGCTCGTCCCATTGTCTCTGGGAAGCAGGATTATCTGGTAATTTGGAATTTTGGCATATGTCTAACCATGCGTGACTTTGCCTCCGCCAAGTGTGGGATAACGGGACTCGATATTTTTAAAATTTTTATCATAAGATTATATACACTATGGACGGAGGACAAATAGGCAGGTAGAGCAATGCTAGAAATTTTTCGAATTCCGAGTCCTCCTAGTCTGATAGGCAAGGAGGCTTGTTCCCAAATAAGTTCCTGATTGAAATCAATATTAAAAACCGAAGTGATTGTGTCTTTGACAATATTGTCTAATTTTGAAAGGAGATCCGGGTATTTCCATAAGAAGCTACAACGAAGGTTATAGGTAAAATTAGGAACGAAAAGGCAATTTTTAATTATAATATAAGCAAAATGAGTGTGTAAGTCATTAAGACGGCTAGAGGCAAAAATAAATTTTTGAATTTTCTCATCAACGAAATTAGGAAAAGACTCTTCGAAAATTGGAGACCCAAGGAGGCGTAGTGAAGATTTGTCAACAATTTTAATATTAGGTGCCAAATTATTAAACTTTGATAAAAATTTCACTTTATCCAAAAAGGGCATATGCTCGTCAATATATAACTCGCATTTGGAAAAATTCAAATTTAAACCGATCGTTTGAAACTCCTTTATAATACTTTCTAAATCTACTAAAACTTGGGATGCGTCGCCTCCGAGTGACCCATCATCAAGGTACCAAACATTAAATTTTGAATTTAATTTTTTCAATGATTGGGTGGATAGCAAGACTGAAAACAACCGGACCTAAAGGATCGCCCTGCTGACACCCTACCTCCGAAGAAAGAGTATGATCTTGATAAACCAATTTGGAATTTTGACTATAGCATTGCCATATAAAATTATAAATAAAAGGAATTTTCTCTTTAACTTGTGTCAGCATAGCTCCTCTGTCAACCGAATTGAAAGCATTTTTAATGTCCACCTTCAACAAAACTTCACCTTTCTGAGTAGAAAGGTGAGTTCGCAAAGAATGGACGGCGGCTTCACAACCACCCTTGGAACCAAATCCTAATTGAATGGGTTGGAAGTAATCCTCAAGGGCGGCTGCTACAGCCCTGCAACAGATTTTGGCTGTTAGGCGGCGGATGGTCATGCCTACAGCAATGGGTCTTATGCCGCCGTCCTTCTTTTTGAGGGCGCACAGATTAGCTCCCGTAAATTACAGGAGTTATCTCCTGGTTTACCCTACCCGACAGCAACAGGTTAACCAGGGCCGTGAGATCCTCAAAAGCGACTCCCCGGCTTGACCGCTGTTGCCACATAATAAATCTTTTAAATGCTGAGGCGTCAAACCATCAAGGCCGCCGGCAGAACCACTTCTGAAAGACATCACGGCTCTGTGTACTTCTTTCCTCAGTGGCCTGAAGAGCCCCAACCATGCTATCGGGTGGGTCCGGAAGGGCTAGATCTGCGGCTGAAGGTGGATGCTTCTCACGAAGGGCTGAAAGGGTCTCCGGTGAATTAGGTGCAACTGCATCATCCGAAAACAGTAATCTAGCTGCACCTTTAATGTCACCTTCACAAATTTTAGACTCTACGTATTTTGTTGTTTTATTGTAATTGATATTTTTTTGTGCCGAAATTGAATGATGGTCGAGTAATTTGGAACTATTAAAATTATTGCAATTAAACTTAATTTTGGTTGTTAAATTTTGATTACCTGAAGGTGATACATGTAGAGTTCTAAAAGCGAAAGTGAGTAGGTGCTCCCAAGCCAGAATTGAATTTTCACTGACTGTTTTTTTATGGCTGATGATAAAGCTTGGGAAACTGATAAGCGAGCACCTTTAGGTATTCTCTTGACTATTGGTAAGGTTCTTTTAATTGTGAAAGATGCTGATGTAATGGATGGATGTTAGGATTACTGGGATGGGATGCACTTGAAGAATCAGGATGGGATGCACTTGAAGAATCAGGATGAAATGAAGTTAAAGGATGAGATGCACTTGAAGAGACTGGTTGGGAATGCAGTAAAGGGTCACGTGTGTTATGAATTTTTCCTATGTGTATGTTTAATCCTTTTAAACCTTTAAAAGATCTAGGCTGGGAGCATTGAGTACACCAGACTCTGTCATCGGACGATACAGTTTGGTTGGACTTATTATTTCCAGGTGAAACTCTCTTCGCGAAGGACATGAAAAAAATAAAATAATCTAGTAAAAACTTAAAATTACTTAAAAATATATTTACATAAGTATATTAATAGGTACGTAAAAAAAGGAATCACTTCACACAAATGTATTTTTCTACATAGAACTTCACTTTCTTTTCATTTCGAATATGTAAAAGAATAATATAAGAAATACATATGTGTCGCTACACGCTCTTGAATTTACGTGTTTCGTCTTATCTGGGGTCCCTGGTCTGGAAGTACTTTGTACTTACCCCAATGACTTCCTCACCCTCATCGGGTATTCTGAAGATTCTGTGTTTCGTCTTGTTTTTTCATTAATTATGCAAAAAAAAAGGGAGTCTTTTTGTGTTCTTTTTTCGGTCTTGACTTTTCAAATAAAATAAAATAAATAAATAATTTTGATCATAGACGTCAGGTTGTCAGCAGCATGGAAGAAAAAGATATGAAATTATAGATATTTTCTTGATCTTGTTTTAATTTTCCATGGTGTAGCGGGCGGATGCACTAAATTGTATTAATTTCTCTGTGTACGTGGTGCAATAAATATTTTATTTTATAATATTTCTATTCTTGTGAGAATTTATGACTTGATACCTTGACAGTTCTTATAATATTTATATTACTGGTATATTATGTTCTTTATTTATAATAATTTAAATTTATTTATTAGTATACCATAATTGTTTAACTAATTGATGTCAAAATTTTAACGACACGACTCTTGCCATAAAACAAACTTTATGAGTACATTTGATCCCAAACCACATATTCATCGAATAGGCGTAGTGCACTTACTAGTTATCGTTTCTGTATTCTCTATATTTTGTCATATAATGTCGGTGTATAATTCGGAAAATTCTAATTACGGCAGGCAGCTGCTTGCTTTTTTAATTTTGTCAACGAACTGCGTCGTCAGATGTCGCCACTGACGACAAACTTGCTCCCTGTCTTTTAGAACATTCGGGTAAATTACGCGACAAAAAAGGTGTTTTTTCAGGGTGCATACAGTAAGTTTCTTACTCTCAACAGATCTCGATGCCTTCCCCAATTGATATTGCAGTAGTATTTATATAAAAGAAACTGTCAAAATTTCACAATGTACGCGATTTTTCGTAGCCTAATTATATTAAATAAAATATTATGAAATTATGTTTAATTTGTTTTCAATTTTATTTATTTTTATTTAAAAAATATATCCACAGCTATATACTATGTTCTAGAGATGTTGTGTCTCTCATCTATCATCCCAGAATATCGGATTTATACATATTATAAATATATTCTTACAGAAAAGCGCGGACCATAGCTCAATTATATTCCGTTAAAATATAAATTGTGGATGTTACAAAAGACAAATAAATAAAACTGTTATTTCCATTCGTTATTTAAATTTAAAATATTGACATAGCTCCCATTGCTCGCATTCGATTACCGGTAGTCAATTCGTTTAACAGAGCTCCGACTGCCCGAGGAGCTCGAAAACATACAGTCCATAATTTACGAGATTCATAGCGAAAACAATGTCCCAAACAAAATGGATAATGAAAACAATTTCGCATCACAAATTTAATCGAATTACCAAATTTAAAAACGACGCTGTACCGCTGATTAACTCATCTTTGTAAGCACATTAATTTCAAAATTAATTAACGCATAAAAATATAGTCGTCTGGTTTATTTAATATCTTGTCAGCTCATTGAATTTTAATCTCCAATGTTCCGAAAAGTGGGTAGAGGTGGTTAAAAGAGGCTCATATCTTGTTAATTAAATCTTCTCAGTCGGGAGCCTGGAGCGAAGGCTCGTCTTTGGCTCCCGCTTCCAGTGGTACTCACACAATACTACCGAATTTAAAGCATAGTCTTAATTTAAACTTTACTTAGGGGCTATTCAACTGCGGCATTCATTTATTATATGTTCGTCTTTTAGTATTATAAACAAGGACTTTGTTATTTTCCTTTGAGGAATATTAATTTAGCGAAGTCAGCAGGGCTTTTCATCGGGTCCGTACCCACGCTTCTGGGCAAAGCAGTTGAATATTCGAACGATTTTTCAATGTGACACGCCTGAATGTCGAAATAATTTATTTATCAAAAATATTACAGCATCCAAATTATACTAATACTTTCTGCATAGATATACACACATACGACATATATCATGGTGCTAAATAAAATTGCAAAATTTTAGAGAAGATTCAAATGACCAATTGGCAACAATATTACAATCTTCAACGTTTTCTGATGAGTTTTCCCGAAATATTCAGACATTTTTCTGCGAATTATTTCTATTTATACTGTCATGTAGATACTTTAAAGTGTAACATTTCATAGTCATATTATAACATATTCCTTTTTGCAATGGTCACGCAAAGAGAAATCTTTATAAGCAAACTTCACGGCGCAACATACGCTCCCTTATTCACAAACATATTATAAAGGGCCTCTCTTTGTGAAAAAGTAAATTACGTGAGCGCCAAAAGGCGAGATAGAATAAAGAATTACACGGTAACAAAGCAGCGATAAGTGAATTAAAATCCTTTGTCTGGTTGGTCAGCTAATGCAAATAGGCTTTCTGATGGATCGGCATCAGATAGCGGTGGGATCAAATATGAACGTAATGTAAAGGATAGCTACTTTCGTTTGGGATAATGAGATGGTTTCTTTCTACATAACATATAGGTTAGTACACATATATATGTTACTAGTAGTTCGCCGCGAACTTAGACCTCGCGATTATTACTCGCGTTTTTATTGATATACTCTGATTTCGACTTTTCTAACATAATTCAGTTCCCTAAATAAAATCTAGATGGCGTTATCCAAAGTTAGAACACGCTATGGTTTCGTTTGCTACATAATCGTGGCCATTTTTATTAATATATCAAAAACTACTGAACCGATTTTGATGCCCAACGAACTTGAAAATTCTATTGATATTTCCTACATGCCTACCAAATTTCATCAAAATCGGACCATCGGTTCGGCAGTTATCGCGGTACAAACATACATACATACATACATACATACATACATACATACATACATACATACATACATACATACATACATACATACATACATACATACAAACAATGTGTTTCGCCCCCAACTCGATTTAGAGACCACATGAAAAGATTCACATCACTATTTCACACAACACCACATGAAAAGGCGCCGCTGCTGCAACATTTACCGAAGCTCTCAAACTATTATGCTTAAGTTTTATTACTACCATAATTAATTTATTGTAACTGAATAATAATTAAAATTATACAGAAAGAAACAGGCATAACCCTAATTAAAAAGAAAATCCGATCTCATATCTGATCCAAAGGTTCCGATAACCCCAGCAGCATTGCCTCGCTGGATGGCCAGAGAAATGCTTTGGATCGACGACCCAATTCTCGAATAAACCCCTTTGCCTCTTTACCCCAAACCCCGTGGTCTCAAATGCAA
Source organism: Ephestia elutella (assembly GCA_018467065.1). Lineage (NCBI taxonomy): Eukaryota > Metazoa > Arthropoda > Insecta > Lepidoptera > Pyralidae > Ephestia > Ephestia elutella. The sequence goes on from CM031585.1 coordinate 11,556,537, forward strand.
TCGGTGTAAATAAATAATTACACTTCAGGTCTCGATATTTATCGTGCTTCAGCCTAGCAGCACACTCCGCAGCCGAGCCCGCCTCACGAATACTACCGTTTAGGTGCGATGCCGCGAAAGTGCAACTCTGTTAGATTTTGATTTAATATTTAAAGGAAATAGAAATCCATAATCTCTACTACAGTCACCCACCCACGCAGTTAAAAGGCAGCATGTACTCGTATGTTTGCAGTATTAAAATCTGTTACTTCAAAACAAGAAATAAAAATCCGATCTATGTTTCACGTTTTTCTCTGCTACATAAAAATCAAAAAGCTTTTCTATGCCTAAATGCTGACGTCATCCTGTACTGTACAATATTCTGTACATCCCCGCAAGTTAGTTTCAAACAACCGTTGTATTGACGATGCAATATGCACGGCGTGTATGACTGTCAGCCCTCAGGGCTTATACCGTACATTCAATATTATGTGTCTGTTGTGATACAGACTGATACAATATCCAGCATAGACTACTTATCCGAATAGACTATACAGCTTTTATACACCTGGACTATTTTCCAAGTTGTTGACTCATCAATAAACAATAGGCATCAGATTAAGTTTATCAAACAGAGCAATTTTATTAAGAAATACCAGCAAAAACTGCGGAAATAAAAAAAAAATGTTTTGCACGCCTGTTTCCTCAGGCCTTGGCAAAAAGTATAAACACTTTCCATTTGCTCATTAATTGTATGAAAATCCAAACAAAATTATTTCATGTTACAGTAAAAATTAATACACTTAAAAAATTAGTTAAATCAGTAACGTTGTGGATATGTCGCCAGTCGGATTGTATAATCCGCCGTATTACATTACGGCTAGACGTTTTACAAAAACAGCGCCGTTTTGTAATACGGCGGTTCAACGATTAGCCGGATTGTCACAGCGATACGTTATTCAATATGGCGGCCCATGTTAAGCCGCATCGTACTACTAAGTATTTAGAATGTAGGGTGACTATACCTACAAAATAAAACCATGTTAAATAAATCTATTTTAATAAGAAAATGCTAACAGATTTTCTCTTTACGATATTCTTTAGCAACCAAGAATTATTATATCATAGTTATACGCCATCGTTGTTGCTACGTCAGGCAGCGCCACGAGTGTTTAAAATCGGAACTAAAAACTGTCAAAGTGGCGGCTAATGACTCGCTTTATATTACCATACTTATATTAATTCTGTGATATTACATTACGGCTAGCCGTGTTGAAGAACGTATGGTGCCGAATACATTTCGGAGGATTTTCATTTAGCCGCATTCAATCCAGCTAATCGTTGAACCGCCGTATTACAAAACGGCGCTGTTATGTAAAACGGCTAGCCGTAATGTAATACGGCGGATTATACAATCCGACTGCGACAGATACAGCACTTTTCAACTAGGTTTTGGAACATTATATTCTTGTTGTCTGTTTAAAACTTTGTCTGTGGTACGCGAACATGTTACTAAATCTCTGACAGATGAAAAACTGGAGCTAGAACATTATTAAAACTGACACAAAACGGACTACTGTAACTGTAAACAAATATGTACATCCATTGTTGCCCAAAACATTGTTTTTCTGTTTGTTCAGTTTAACTGAAAAAGCAAATACTAGCTATTTTGTAGAATTGTAGTCAATATCAAAGAGAATGGAAAATCTGACTGAACGTCTGCCATTTATTATAAAAAAATAAATGAAGTTTACTATTTTTTAACTTTTTAACTAGCGACCCGCCCCTACTTCGCACGGGTATATATTAATTTTACTTAGTAATAAGAGTAAATGGCAAGAAAATTAGCTTTTCGTCCGGAATACTATACATAGATAAACCTGTCATAATACTCTTTGAAATAGAATATTACTGAAATTGAATGAAAGCCTCCATCGAGCCTATACATACAGTTCTCATTACATTCGTCATTAACAAAGGTGTTCAAAACAAACAGTCGTTTTCGGCCGGCGACCGCGAAAAGAGCGCGGTATTGTCTTTGTTTGTTCACCCGCATGCCGCCGCCTCGTTCTGTTTGACGTTATTTAAATTTAAATTAATTTGCATTTAGACCGACTGACCAATTACGTCACTTGGAATGAATGGTATGGCTGCAAAGACTGGGACCATAGACTTGTTAGGTATATATTACGTCAGTATATAGGAAGTCTATGCCTGAGACTATATCTTGCTGTAGACTTAACGTTACTTGTTTAGAATGCCTAAATGCCTATTTCCAGCAATGAATTTCTTTGTAGCTGATAATGGTTGGTTTAGGTAAACAAGCTAATTATTTAAAAACAAAAAACTTAACTGACATCTTACATAGCCTATGACACTCGGAGGAATGCAAGGAATCTAACAATACCTCTCACATCAAAATCTGTTATGCCGTTCAGGACTTATGGTGGAATAAAGAAACATATATACATACGTGAACCCTGAAAACATAACACACCTTTTTTGGTCAGTTGTGTAAAAAAAGGTTATGAAATAATATATATTGTATTAAATCTTTCTTCATATCAGATGAGACCTGAGGCCACGGCAATTGCATTGATGTTGGCCTCGTTGAGGTCCTCCATTCCATGGTGCACAAAATGGGGCACTTAAAAACAATAACTCTACAAAAAACACTTACTGTACTTTGGATACATCTGCCGGAACTAACTGAAGGGGGTTTCCCGGAGATTGTGTCTCGGGACAATCAACCCTACCTTAAAATACGTCTTTTTAAATAATAAAATGTAATTTTTATTTTAAATATTATAATTTAAATTTTTGTTTTAATTACTGCTGTTGGTTCAAACTTTGTCATATTATCATTTTCTCTATTACGCACAGCTTGATGATGCCTTTTTTTTAACAAGAACAAAGTCAAGCAGTAAGCAACAAATGTTTTACATGCATATTAAGTTTAAACAGGTAACTATGTGCATCCATACTAATATTATAAATGCGAAAGTTTGGATGTGAGTTTGTGAGTTTGTGAATTTGTGAGTTTGTGAGGATGTTTGTTACTCAATCACGCAAAATCTACTGGACGGATTTCGATGAAATTTGGTACAGAGGTAGATAATGACCTGGAATAGCACATAGGCTACTTTTTATCCCGGGAAAAAGCACTGTTCCCGTGGGAAATTCACGCGGGCGAAGCCGCGGGCAAAAGCTAGTAAAAAATAATAAACAAAGCCAGTGTTTATCCATCTGTTGCGAGCTCAGATATTTTTCTTTACATTTTCGCGTGTAAGCTGCTCGTTTTGCATACAATGGGTCCTCGTTAGTGTTTATCTAGTTTAAAATATACATTTACTGCACTTTTGTTATACTTTTTGCATTAAATATTTTCAATTTTACTACAATGAAGATATTGCATCGAGACTAGATTGAAAATTTAAATATAATTTCGGAATTACTTTAAAACCCCTTTTTAGGGTTCCGTACCTCAAAAGGCAAAAACGGAACCCTTATAAGATCACTTTGTTGTCCGTCTGTCTGTCAAACTTTTTTTTCTCAGGAACGCTTATAGCTATCGAGTTGAAATTAATATCGAATACTCGGATCTACGGTCCCTTTCAGTGAAAAAATAATCAAAATTTTACGTCAACCCCATCAGAATATTCCGTAAATGTTGCGAATTTTTGCATATTTTGTGATTTCAAAAAGCAATCACAACCTATGGAGTACTTCCCGTTGACCTAAAATTATGAAATTTGGCAGAAAACAATGTTTAACACTACTTATACAGGAATAAATCTGAAAGTTGTAAATATGTTATTGGAAGTCTAAAAAAGTGTTTAAACTTATTTTTGCGCTTGATGCAAGCGAATCCTAAGGATTGAACTGCAAAGTTAAGTGTTTTTGAAACTAGTTGGTCTTTTAGTTCGAGCTATAATGTGAGATGATTTTTGAGTACGGAACCCTCGGTGCGCGAGCTTGACTCGCACTTGGCCGGATTTTTTAAACGCTTAAGGTTGTGGGGATGTGTGTATGAATTTTTGAGTGTTTTATTTCCTACCTTATGACATAACTTAGTACTATATATATACTTAGTTATATGAGCCAATATAAACAATCAAAGTTTTAATAAATGTTGCGTATTTTTAAAAGAAACGTACCTTCACTCATCTTACATGTGTTTTAGGGTCTAATTTCTGATATAGGGATAACCCTATTGGTGAGGATCTGTCAAAGTTGTCAAACAAGATAGACGTGAAAAATTCTGCTCCGAGTGATTAAATACTAATAAGGATATTTATCAAGTTTCTGAAGAAGGATTATAGCAGATTCTAACCTTCAAAATCAACAGCAAGGTATGATCATATAATAACACGTATAAACACTGTACTTCCACATAAAATTTGATACACAAAATTGCCGATGATGAATAACTGATTTTTTTTGAAAATTTCTTGAAGATAATTAGCCAATTAGAGATTAATTGCACCATAATGAGCGAGATGACATTTACTTCATTCACACACTGATCACAACACAAGTCCAAGTCAGCTGTCAATCATTCAAGCTTTGACATTTGACATCTATCATTTTGACATTTATCATTTTGACATTGACAATTAGAAAATTTGCCGACACAAAAACCATCTGACATTTTGAAGAATTAAGCTAAGATATTTTATTATACAGCCATCACAAATTTAAATTGCATGTACACTACAGCTTGCAAAAAATATACTCTTATTGAATCTGCAGACAGAATTTAAACATGAATGTGGTGATATTTTCTAAATGAAATGCTCGTGGTTCCAAAACTTCTTTTATTTTCTATCTTCGTTACAACTCAGCAAATCTATTCTATCGTCTTTAAAATTATTACACGTCTTTCTTTCGTCTTAACACAATCCTCCATCTTCTAATACTCTCCTCTCTCTCTCTCTAACTAACTAACTCATCCCTTTCTTACTGTCACTTCTTCCGTCTCTTTCATACACAATATTACACTAGCTTTCTATCTCTCTCACTCAATGTTGCCACCCCACATTCGGCCGTCCTGCATGTGGATGCCCTCAGCCACACACTTCTACATACCAAGTATAGTTAAATTTATACAAAAATAGAACTTATCAACTCAGTACCTAAGTACAGTTAAACTTATACAAAAATATTAACTTAAACGAAATACGCTAATGTTTGACACATGAGACTTATCCTTAAATAAAGTTTAATAAATTAAACATTACAAAGACATTTTTAACTAGAGATAGTAAACATCCAAAATATTAAATTAAAGAAAACAAACATGAAACATATTCTCTTAAGTAAGGTTTCTGAAATAAACGTTACTAAGATATTTCTTAAAGTAGTTACGTAATAATAAACAAAATGAACATAATGTTCATATACAACATGGTTAACAACATTAGCAAAATGTTAGCAAAAACAGATAACAGGATGGGCTTTCCTGTGTTAGTCCTACGAACAAGTCTTGGCGTCGGTTAATTCTATATAGTATACCACAAACACAGAAAGAAAATTGATGACATAGCACCACTTGAAACATTCTCTCTAAAATAAAATATAAGTTTTACATACTTTTAAGTTTAGAATTTAAACATGAAGAATATTAAATATTCCTAAACAAACCCACAGTCATAGGTCTAATGCATACCCCAGGTACCGGCGGACGCTACTCTCCCAGGCCTTCCAAGAACTCTGGCCATGGCTTCATATAATCTGCAGATGTGGATGTCTTGTTAGGTCCTTCTCTAGACTCATCTATTTTACAGACATCATATCTATCGTTTCTTTTCACCTTAGTCACCATGTAAGGCCCTAAAAATTTCTCTTTTAACTTCAATCCGGTACCAAACTGTGTTCTTTTAATTGCAACTCTATCTCCTTCTTTATACTTATTACTTTCTTTCCTTTTTCTGTTAAAATTTTTAGAATTCTCTTCCTGTATTTTCCCAATATGTTCCTTGGCCACACGCCGCAAATTATCTCTTTCCTGCATATAGTTCTCTATCCTCTCTTGTTCCAACATCTCATAGAGCTCAATATCATCATTAGTTCTCATTTTTGTTCCCATCAGTAGCTCAAATGGTGACATACTGATGCTTCTCTGGAATGTGCTATTCAATGCGCGTTGCAATCTGCTGACGTGTCTATACCACTGTGACCGATCTGAAATACATAGTTTGGTAAGTATTGATATTATTACCCGATGTATCCTTTCGACTTGACCATTACTCCGTGGAACTCCAGTCGTAATCACCACATGCTGTATATTTTCAATCTCACAATATTCCTTAAAATCATTACTAGTGAACGACGTCCCTCTGTCCGTGATTATACGTGATGGGTTACCAAAGGTCTGTTGGTGGATCCGTAGTTTGTTCAAGGTCTCTGATGTGGTGGTACCTTTAGTAGGAAAAATCCATACAAATTTTGAAAATCCATCCACCACTGTTAGGATATAATTATACTGCTTCTTAGTCTGCGTTAAAGGTCCAATATGATCACAATGCAGAGTATGAAGAGGCAAATCATACTTATCAATAGAATTCAGAAATCCTTCCTGCCGCCCCTCTTTCCGCGTAGCTAGCAGACATGGTATACAAGTTACTAGAAATTCCTCTATCTTTTTATTTAAATTTTTAATATAATAATCTTTACCAATCAGATCCATCATCTTCTTCTTTGAAAAGTGCCTCTCGTTCATGAACTCTTCTAAATATCTCAATCTCCATGCTTTTAGGAATAACTAATTGCCTTTCCATACCTTTATACAGTAATCCACTCTCCAAAATGTAGTCTTCATAAGGTTTTTCATGTAAAATCATCTTAATAGCTTTTAATCCTTCGTCCAGATCCTGTGCTCTCTTAATCTCGTCGTGTAAATTTACTACCACTCCAGTAAAAGGATTTCTACTTAGGGCATCAGTATGCTGCATTCTGCTACCAGGTCTATGCTCAATCTCATAATCATACTGATCAAGAAAAAGTACCCACCTTGCCACTCTTGGTGTTAAATCTCTCTTTTGTAGTGTCATTCTGAAGGCTTGACAATCTGTCACTATTTTAAATTTAATTCCAAACAAATAATGATGAAATTTTTTCACACCTGCTATTATCGCTAGAGCTTCCAACTCATAGCTGCTATACCTGCTCTCCGCCTCGGTCGTCCTTCTGCTCATATAATAAACTGGGTGCAACCCTCCATTCGGATGGCGTTGCATCAAAATCGCTGCATAGGCTATGCAGGATGCATCCGTATGAAGCTCTGTAGGAAATCTTGGATTAAATAAGATTAATACTGGACTACTCACCAACTTTTGCCTTAAATCATTGAAAGCCACTCTCTGTGCATCTTCAAAAACAAATCTAGCTTCTTTTTTCAACAAATCTGTTAACGGCTTGGCTATAATGGCAAAAATTTGGAATATACTTCCTGAAATACGAGGTCAGGCCTACAAAACTATGAACCTGCTTGAAGGTTCTCGGCTCTGGATATCTCACGACAGCATCTATCTTGTCAGGCGAGGGTCGTACTTTACCATTTCCCACTATATGTCCTAGATACTCGACACTGTCACAGATTAGATTAGCTTTTTTCCAATTAATCTGTAAACCAAATTCAGAAGCCACTTTAAGAACGCTTTTTAATCGCTGAAAAGCCTGAAATTCATCTTCTGCATAAATGATTAAATCGTCGATAAAAGTTAACATGTAGCCTTGCCCTATAAGCTCTCTAAAAATAATTGAAATAAACCTAGTAAAATATTTAGGACACACAGATAAACCGAAGGGCGCTTTAAGAAATTCATATTGACCATGATGTGTCACGAATGCTGTATACTTTATGGAATCTTGGCTTACTCTCAGGTGGAAAATCCATTTTTTAAGTCAAGGACACTAAACAATTTAGCATCTCTTAGCTTGTCTATCAAGTCTTCGATAATTGGCAAAGGATATTCGTCTTTAACCATCTTTTTGTTAATGTCTCGATAATCTACACACACTCTTGTCGTTCCGTCTTTTTCTTCACCAAAACCACTGGGCTAGCATACTCCGAATAACTTACCCTAATAATATCGTCATTAAGCCATTCCTCCACCTGCTTTTCCACTATGTGTTGCTCCCTCAATGCCAGTCTTCTTGGCCTGTGCACCACCGGAATATCATCCTTGAGGACAATTTTTAATTCAATTGGGGCTTCCTTCGTCTTCACTGGTTGATAGCCCTCGACACATCTGATAACGTCTTCCTGTACCTGAGGACTGCAATTAGTACCTACAACAAAATTACATGTTGGCCCCACATTAAAATTAGACAGCCAATCTTCCCCTTTATTCAAGATATGAACTGACCCGTCATTGAACACTACAGTGTAATTCTTTAAGAAATCTTGACCTAAAATAATAAGATAGGGGATATTGCCTTTAGGCAGCACATGAAAAGTTATATCAAACTGCTTATTGTCTAAAGTTACAGGTATGCTACATCTACCGAGAGATTTTACCGTACATTGTCCAAGTCCAGTTAACGAAAAGTCTTCATTTTCGCATTTAGTACGCATTCGCAAATGTTCATAGCAACTCTTCGTCAATTAAACTGACATCACTGCCCGTATCAGCCAACGCATTAACGCTAAATTCGTGAAATAATAACATTTTAATTATCGGCTTCCCTAGAAAACGCTTGTTTACATTTGCCGAATGACACCGGCTGTCATGCACATCACTGTCACTTTCACTTTCGATCGCCATGTTGAATTCATTCGTTCCGAATGAAGCGCTGCCAACCTCGCCGCTGTCGCACTCCGCTCCGAACATCGCGCGCTTCCCTGCCACCGTATCGCCCTGACGTTGGTATCTCCGTTCGTCGCCGCTCGGATGACTCCGGCTGTCTTCGGATTTACGAGCTTCCGGCACGAACGAGTATTGCCGATTCCGCCCGGAAGCGATCCCGATCGACTCCTGCACCCTCGTGTCGTCGAAATGGAGATGCGCCGCCATTTTTCTCATTACAATGTGAAGCAATATGACCAAAACTATTGCACTTGAAACACTTTAAGCCTTCTTTGTTCCGCGGGCATTCCGATGAGCGATGATTCTTTCTCCACAGTTATAACAGCGTACCTCTTTGCTTTGATGAATTTGAGATTGCGACGTAGACGACTTCACTTTAGATTTAACAGTTTCGTAAATCTTTAACTTTTCCTTTTAAATCGACGTATGTCGTCACACCATATAGTATGATTTTGTTCATTTCGCTATCCGGAAGACCGTCCACTATGTACTTTATAAGCGACATAATCAGGCATTTTTCCTCTCTTGCCTAATTCCTTCATGATGAGCATGTAATCCAGATAAGATTCTGTTATGTTTTTTCTTCCGGGTGGACATCATTTCGTGAATTGTTTTTTGATCAATCGTATCTGGAAACTCTTTTAGTATGGCAGCTTTGAGATCTGCCCATGACTTGAACGGGCGCTCGCTTTTGAGCCACAAAGCAGCGGTACCCGACAGTGATCTTCGTGCTATCACTAGACTTTGCAGAGGCGTCCAATTAAAGATTTCGACATGGTCGTCAATGTCCTGCGCCCATCTTGCGCAAGGATAAGTCTTGTCCTGGCCGCTAAATTTCGGGATAGTGTCCTCCGCGAACTGCAGCAGATGACGCGCCAGGAGGTCACTACTTTCTTTTGCAGAAGCTGCGCCTGCACCGTCTTCATCTCTTGGCATCTTGGTATTCCGAAAATATCACAACCTATAAAACCACGTGCCGCGTCGTGCGTCGTATCGTCTTTCTTCTTTCTTTGGCGTATCCCGGACGAGCCCCCAATCTGTGGTGATATTTTCTAAATGAAATGCTCGTGGTTCCAAAACTTCTTTTATTTTCTATCTTCGTTACAACTCAGCAAATCTATTCTATCGTCTTTAAAATTATTACACGTCTTTCTTTCGTCTTAACACAATCCTCCATCTTCTAATACTCTCCTCTCTCTCTCTCTAACTAACTAACTCATCCCTTTCTTACTGTCACTTCTTCCGTCTCTTTCATACACAATATTACACTAGCTTTCTATCTCTCTCACTCAATGTTGCCACCCCACATGAATATTTCGAAAGATTTAGGCAACAAGGGCAATCAAGAAAGGGAAGTAGAATGTACAAAATGTTTCAATAGAATAATAAAACTTTTTTCCAAAAAGTGAACCGACTTCCATAATAAAACTTAAAATCAAGAAATAACAATAAAGAAAAATGTATTATCATGCTACCTACTGAATGAGGTGAAGTCGGTGCCAAGTGCAGGCATTTTGTGTACCTACATGATTCTAATGTTAATTTATATTATTTAATATTAAATTTGGCACCGACTTCACCTCATTCAGTAGGTAGCATGCTAATACATTTTTCTTTATTGTTATTTCATGATTTTAAGTTTTATTATGGAAGTCGGTTCACTTTTTTGGAAAAAAGTTTTATTTTATCATTTTTAGTGCTTCTACACCTTTTCATTTTCTTTAATAAAAACTTAAACTTTTTTTTCACTGGTGGCCGAAAATAACGAATTAAGAATTCGAAACTTTTTATGTCAGTTTGATTTGAAATGTCAGAACATGTCAAATTGTCTGTTATTTTTGGCACATAAATAGACCGTGAGCACGCGACGACCAAACCTTCCTTATTTTAAAAATGCTGAATATTTCTCTGCGTGGTATATACGAGTAAAAAATATTAGCGACTAGGTATGAAGTTTGGATCTTAGTTGCTTATGCAGGTAATATGGATAGCAAGGATGATTTTTATAGGTATAAAAAGCACCCTTGGGGCCTTCCAAAGTAATACATATTAAATTCAGCTTTTATAATAAAACAAAAATTCAGCTTTTATAAATAACAAATTCAGCTTTTATAATAAAACAAATAATTTAGTAAAGTTACAATGTCTAGCAGGGGTTTATATCTGCACCAATTGCCTGATAATGGATGGTGTGATTTCTTATATTATTAGGAATAAAATCTTTAAAAATCTTTACTTTAAGGAAATTGAGTTACCACTTTAAATGTTATTGCTACAAATAATCTGCCTAAGTAATCATGATCCAACTTTTATAGTCACTAAATGTTTGGAACATACACAGAAAATCTTTAGTTTTAATAAAATAAGGAAGGGCATGCTATCGCGGGCTTTTGCTCTATAATGCAATGTTGGTATTTTTATATTTTGTTAGGTATCTTTAAAATTACCGAACAGATTCTGACGTGGTTAAAATGGGACCAACTTGGGTATATATCATTACGAATAAAAAAACAATTTCGGAAATCAGTCCACTGTAGGCGGAGAAATCGGCGAACATACATAAAAAAAAAACATACATACATCGAAACATATAACCTCCTCCTTTTTTGGGAAGTCGGTTGAAAAATAAACGGTACTTGATTTGTTCCATTTGTAGAAATACATTTCATTTAGACTGTACAAATGTTACATTCGGAAGGTTTCGCATAATGACAACTGAACACAAAAAAACCTGGAAGTGTATAGAGTGTATAGGCAAAACAAAGCAGAGCAAACCCTTATCAAAATCTACACCTACGACTACTGCTCCTATATTGAATCGGGAAATATCGCCTCATGAAAATATTACTACGCGAAAAAAAATGCAGTATAAATTTAGAAACTTCGAACTCGTTTGATTCGCTCTCGGATGAAGCAGAGGAATTAGAGTTGGATGATAATACACAAGAGTTAAACAACTTAAATAGGAGTTGTCCAGATATACCATCAACCGAAATAGATCAAGATAAAATAGACGAATTAGAGAAGGAAAATAAATTGCTTAGAGAAAAACTACAAATATCTGAAACCGAAATCAGCAATATTCTACAAGAAAATTCTACACTAAAAAACTATAAAGGAGTACGAACTAAAAATAAAGAAGCTTACTCATATTTGCTCAAACTCAAAAAGTAAAATTAATAATTCAGCTATGAAGGATAGAAGGGAAAGCCTAAATAGAACTAAATTAGATTTCTCCCAAGACCTGTTTTTCCCAAAGTGAGCAAGTACAACTAGAGGTTAATGAGTTTCAGCAAGGAATGACCGATGGCACCACTAGCGATTGCAGTCTTAAGAAGCAAACTATGACTAACGAGGCTGCAACGTACAAGTAATCAGACTAAAAGGGACTCGAAAAGGAAGATAGCCATTTTTGGAGGAAAAGATATAAGTGGCCTAGCAGAAAAAATGATAAAATCAAGACTGGGAAACTGGAATGATAATTATCACGTTACTGCTTTGGTTAAACCTAATGCTACATCAGCACAGATTATAAATAGTTGTTGTAATTATGATTTGTCCAATGAAGATATCATAGTTTTGTCTATAGGTACAAATGACAAAAATCCATATCATGTTATATCTGACATATGTAATTTTATGAATAATTTTAAGAATAATAAGATTGTATTATTAAATGTTCCTTATAATAATAATCTTAATGTTGACATACTAAATTATAAATTAGAAATGATTGTAAGTAATTACCCTAACTGTAAATTTTTAAATATTGACTATGATCAAACACATGACATATTAAATCTTATTGCTGTTAAATTAAATGTAGAAATTGATTATGAAGAGTATGACAAAAAATTTATAAGAAACATACGCAATACTATTAAGGAATATAATTTACGAAATAAATGCGTGATTTCAAAAAGTTATTCAAGTGGTAGTCGCAAAATTTATGACTACTTCCCCATTCAAAAGAAAAACATCATAATAGCTCTGGCATTATGGTTAAACCAGTGGTTAAAACCATATTGGATTATTTTTGTAAGAAATGTGATAAAAACATGCCATCGGATAAAAGCAATACTACTGATGTCCCAATTAATACATCACAGTTTTTTCGAGGACAATAGTTTGGTAGTTTTTCACCAGAATATTGCAGGGATTTTGTGCAAACTTGATTTCTTTACGGTTACTTTATTGGAACTGATGGCAACTTATAGGGATATTGACATTATATGTCTTTCAGAATCTTTTATTCTGAAAGGAAATGAAAGTAACATGCGCTTACCTGGGTTTACTTATTGCTGATGCATATTCTAGAAAAAGCAAAAAACGCGGTGGTGTATGCATACTTTGTAGAGAACATTTAGAATATAAAAAAATACACTTCTTACAAGAAATGGCAATAGAAAAATATTTTGAATGTTGTGGTATTGAATTAACCACACATAACTGTATATTAATATGTATGTATAGAATACCATATGACCCCAAGGATAAACTGACTGATCCATATTTATTTTTAGATCGTTTAGACAAGCTTTTATATAAATTAAGAACGAAGCATAAGAAAAAAATTGTGATTGTAGGTGATTTGAATATAGATACATTAAAATTTAATAAAGTCAGTGATGAGTTCTTAAATTTACTACAAAATTATAACTACATATCACACATAAAAGAACCTACAAGAAAAAATGCTTGCCTAGATTTGATAATTAGTAACATCACTGGATGCAACGAGTAAAGTTCACAAATTGGGTTTATCAGATCACGATTCAGCACAGACTTTAGAAATTCCAGTAATAAAAAAAGATAAAAAATTAAAACATTATTTCATTAAAAAGCGGGACTTTAGTTCAGAAAATATAGATAAGTTTAATGAATGCTTGCAGAATCTATCATGGTCAGATGTGTACAATGAAAGGGATATAAATAAGGCATTTGATAATTTCCATGATCTTTTAACTTTGTTCTTTGATCTATGCTTTCCTATTATTAAAATTAGAATGAGTTCTTCAACCAAAAATAATAAATGGATAAATAAAAAGAATACGTATAGCATGTAGGACTAAACGTACACTTAGATTCTCCTACTATAAGAAAAGTACTGTTTGCAATAAACATGCATATAAATCATACTCAACTATATTAAAAAATGTATGAACACTTCACAAAAAATTAGAAATACAAAATACATAAATAAATCAGCTAACATATGCAAAGCATCCTGGAATTTAATAAAAGGTAATAATGCCATGAGAAATAAATTTATTAATAAAATTGTATGTAATGATAAAATTATAAATAATCCACTTGACATTGCAAATGCATTTAATGACGTTTTTACTGATATTGACCAAAATAAAAAGGGCTTTACTAATACTATAAATTTATGTACACAGATTAATGAAACTTTATTTTTGTATCCTACAGATAGTAAAGAGATTCTTGAAATAATTAAAGGGTTAAGAAATACAAAGTCAGTTGGACATGATCAGTTATCAATTCAAATTATTAAAGCCTCTAAACATATATTAGCACCTGTACTTAGTTTTTTGGTAAATTTATCATTTGAGCAGGGTAAATTCCCAGAAAAATTAAAGGTAACTGTGATAAAACCCTTTCCTAAAGAAAAAAGTACAGATATTTTAGAAAACTTTAGACCTATCGCACTGAGTTCTGTTATTGCAAAAATTTTTGAAAGAGCCATGCACAATAGAGTCACCAAATTTATAAACAAACACGCTGTTTTAGACATTAACCAGAATGGCTTTCAAAAAGGTAAGTCTACTGTTTTAGCTGCCTTTAAGTTGATAAATAATATCCTAGGGCATGTGGATAAATCTGTCGAAGTTACAGGTATGTTTATAGACATGACCAAAGCGTTTAATTATGTATCACATGAGTTATTGCTTTCTAAATGTGAAAAGTATGGACTACGTGGCAATTCTTATAATTGGCTTAAGTCATACTTGAAAAACAGAACTCAATATGTTGCTGTGACAAATTTAGACAAAAATCAGAATGAAACCATATTTCGATCAGAGTGTAAAACTAATCACGTTGGTGTGCCTCAGGGGAGCATCTTGGGTCCTTTGCTATTTTTGTTGTACATTAATGATCTCCCAAAAGCCACACAAAAATTCTGTACTTTGTTTGCTGATGACCTCGCTGTGGTTATTCCAAGTTCACCTAACACATATTGTACATACAACAATGACATAACTAAAACACTTAATGACATCACGGACTGGCTTCATAATAATAACTTAAACATTAATACAAAAAAAACAAAATATATACAATTTCATAATCAAAGAAATAATAGGGTAGCTAATCTATTGATAAAACATGATGGGCAGATAATAAGTGAATGTAATGAGGTAAAAATTCTTAGGTATCACATTAGATAAACATTGCACATGGAAATCTCACATCAAAGATATATGTTCCAAATTGAATAAATTTTCTTATGTTTTATGGAGGCTAGTCAACATAACTAACTTAAAAACGGCGTTGATGGCTTATCACGGATATGTAGCGTCTATTCTGCGGTACGGTATAGTCATTTGGGGAAACTCTGTTGACTTAGAGAGAGCATTTATTGCCCAGAAGAGCTGTGTAAGGGCTATGTGTAAATTGCCTCAAAAGGACAAGTTGTAAGCCGAGTTTCATAAAATTAAACTTGCTAACGCTTCCATCTCTGTATATTTATGAAGTATGTTGCTTTGTTAAAGTCAACCCACGGCTATTCACACGTAATAGTGACTTTTCTAATTATCGTGGTAGATATCCAGATATGCTGTTGTTGCCTATAATGACAACAACACTTTACAGTCAAAGCAGTTATCCGATGGCTGTTCGTATTTATAATAAATTGCCAAGGGACTTAAAGGTCTTACCATCGCCATTGTTTAAAAACAAATTGCGCAATTTTCTAATTGAGAAATGTTATTACTCGGTGGAAGAATATTTGACAAATTAGATAAAATAAGTAGGTATTGTATATGTATTATTTTGATTGACATTTGAATTGTGAACTACTTACTTGGTCTTAATTATGACTTAATTATGTAAATGATTATTGTAGTTGAGGAACTGATTTTAATATTTGCATGCCTAGCTAGGTTAAGAGTGAGGAGACTTATATGTAAACTGTACCACCATTGTATTTCACCACTTTTACAGCGAATAAATGAATATGAATGAATATGAATATGAATTCACCAATAAGCCAAACGTAGCTGACCACTTGTGTAGTCAAATGGTGAAACTCAAAATTTTTTGCATGTATCCTGAGACCACACCCAAAATGTGCTCTGTACTAACTCTACGAATAACGAACGAGGAGGTTCTAAGAATAGGAGAAAAAAGAAACATTATCAAAACTATTGATAGTAGTAGAGGGAAAATGTTGGGTCACTTGATACGGCACGATGACTTCATACGAAACATCATAGAAGGAAAGGTAAAAGGAAGAAGGGGCCCAGGAAGACCAAGACAGAGTTACATAAGACAAATAAAGGAAAAGGTTAGCGTCGGGTCGTATCAGGAAATGAAACAGTTGGAAATTAAAAGAGTATAATGGATGGAACTCCACCGACAAGAGCCTCTCTCTCAGCCTAAAGACGTCCACTGCTGGATAAAGGCCTCCCCCAAGGATTTTATCCATGGGGTTTTGCCGTAATCGCCACGCTTGGCAGGCGGGTTGGCGATCGCAGTGTGATGGCATAGTACGCGGAAAGATGCTGCTGCCCATCCTCCGGTGTTTTTAATCCCTTAGGCGCCTCTTACGACACCCATGGGAAGAGATGGGTTGGTGCTATTCTAGTGCCACACCACAGGCCAAGAGCCTAGCTCTTAAATATGATGATGATGAATAACTCTACGCATCAAGTCATGACTTCGCAATAAATACCTAACCTAGCTAAATAGTACATGCTTTCCGATAAATTTGTGATTTCTCGCAAAAAATCTATCGTAAATAAATAGATGTGTTCCACTATGTCCCGGGAAAGCACAAAGGGTTAGGGACTGACTCTATTATTGAAAAGGGGTGATCAAAGCCAAACGATACGTTTCCATATATTGTAGTCCCTTTCTGTTTTTGTTTGTATAATGTTTTTAGACTTTCAATGGATATTACATCGTTTCCATTTTTACGTTTCTTTTATACCTTAAGCGGATCAGCTGTAATTATTTTTGCTGTCGAAGTTTTTCCTATCTGAAATACTCTCTTGACTTTATCATATTTTCTTTGGAAAATATTGTTTATTTCTAGGGACAATATTTGTGCTTTCACTACGTCTATTGTTTGAAGCAAGTAAGATTTTTTGTTTTTACTTTCACATTTAATGAACTAACCGATAAAAAATGAATGATGATTATTTAAATCCCTTTCAGCCTTTCGTATCGTAAAGAACAAAATCTATCATGGCATTGATATTTTTATTTCACATCGCTCCCATAAGTCAGAAAAATAATGAAGGTATTCCCTTAGAAGCATGTGTTTTGCGACTAAAATACCTGTCCTGAGACTAATTTATCTACAAATCTACTTGTAGCTTATATTTTTAATCCGATTAGACTAAAGGCCTAACTAAGACTTGGGGTTACAGTCTACATGATTATAACGGTAACAAATGGTTCTGTAAGCTGTAAATATTTATCAATAAATATATAACAACAAACACATACTTAACAGCATAGTCAGTATAAATTAATCATTAGTGGCAAGTAAAAACGCATGTAATAATTCTGTATATGTAAATATATGCACATTATTAACCAATTAATTTGATATTCGGGGGATTTCAAGCATCATTATTGCGTTGATGCAATGGTTTTGCACGATAAATGATGTATACAATGGTATATGTGCAAAATGTGTGGGTTTCATAAAGAGCATTGGAAATAAGGCCCTACAGGCGGGTTTGTGTGGTACAAGTCATAGGTTGCAAGTGTAGCTTTGAGACATAATACACTATCCTAACTAATATGAAAAATGCGAAAGTGAGTTTGTTTGTTCGTTATCTCTTCAGGCTTTATCTACTGAACCAATATTTCTAAAATTTTGCATACACATAGCTGGAAGTACGGAGAAGGACATAGGGTACTTTTCATCCCGGAAAAAACACTGTTCCCGTGGGAAATTCACGCGAGCGAAGCCGTGGACAAAAGCTTGTGATTATATAATTAGTTTTCGATGTGAAAAAGATCCTTCTTTGTAGGCCAAGTTTCAATAAAAACATTCTGATTTCTGAAGCAGCTTGGAATTAAATTTATGTGACATTTTCATCAAAATAGTATTGTCATGGACCTAATATAAAAATTAAACAATTAAGAACGGTTTTTTTTTTTGAATATGCAATATATATCAAAAATGGTCTACGCAACAAGGAGCGTCATGACATAGTAAGACTCTCTCTTGAGCGGTGTGTTGAGGTATCCTGTGCCGAGCTTGATGGCCATATCATTATCTGTGTATACAGTCCACCCAGTAGTGTTTTCAAAGATTTCTTAGCAGTAATGGATGAAGTTCTTAGAGTAGCTTCAAATAGTAACAAAAAGTTAATTGTTTGTGGTGACTTTAATGTTGATTTATTAGTTCATTCTACTGTAAGCACCCAGTTTCAAAATCTTTTCAAGAGCTACAATCTAGATAATGTATTTTTAGAGCCTACTCGCACCACTGCCACATCTGCTACATGTATTGATAATGTCTTTAGTGAACAGGACCCACAAAATAAATCAGTTTTCAGAAAATTACCATCAGACCATTGCGGCCAATTAGTTACATTTAATATAACACCTAGCTTGAGTGAGGAAAAAATCATGTGTAGACCAATCACTGCTCAAAAAATTATTAAATTCAAAAATACGTTGGAAAATAAAATATGCTCGGTGACATACACTGGTAGTGATCCAAATGCCCATTATAACAACTTATTTAGTACTGTTTCTGATGCTTTTTCCAAAACATTTACATTGAAGCAACGTAAGTTTAATAATAAATTACAATTTAACGAATGGGCTACTACAGGTATATATATAAGTAGACAAAAATTATTTGACTTGTATGCCCAGAAACAATATAGATTTGATAGTACTTTTGTTGATTATGTTAGAAATTATTCGAAAACTTTTAAAAGAGCTTGCAGACAGGCTAAGGCTAATTGTATTAAAAGGAAGATCAGTAACGCTCCTAATAAGATGAAAGAAACCTGGAGCATTATAAATAAAGAGACAGGCAAATTTAAATTGAAAGAAAATATTAAGGAAATTAAACATAATGACAAAAAAATTACTTCTACACAAGAAATAGTAAATGTTTTTGAAAATTACTTTACAAACATACCTTTAGAATTAACCTCTAGCATAAATTCATGCCCTCAAAATGCCGAATCCCTACTTAAAAGTAATGTCACCACTTGCACCTCTAAATTTAAATTCTCGCATATTGACCCTAGTGATATAATTAAAACTTTTAAAGAACTAAACATTAAGAAGTCTGAGGATCACTGGGGTATGTCTGTTAGCATAATTTTCCATATAATAAATATCATAGCTGTCGACTTAGCTTATATATTTAATGAATGTGTTGACCAAGGCATTTTTCCAAATTTAATGAAACTTAGCAAATTAATTCCACTGTTTAAAAAAGGTGAAAAATCAGAGCCTGGCAACTATAGGCCTATATCTATTTTGCCAGTCTTGAGTAAAGTATTTGAAAAGATTATGCTTAGTCAAATGAAACAGTACTTTAATATCCACAATCTATTTCACGGCCAACAATTTGGATTTACTAGTGGTAAATGCACAACTGATGCGGGAGTGGCTTTGGTTACTCATATCTTCAATGCATGGGAAGATTCACAGGATGCAATTGGAGCGTTTTGTGATTTATCTAAGGCGTTTGACTGTGTTGACCATGAGACTCTCTTGCTCAAGCTCTCTCAGTACGGTTTTGACACTAAATCAATAGAACTAATAAAATCTTATTTAAGTGATAGGCTGCAGACTGTAGACTTAAATAACGTAAAATCTAAAGGATCAAAAGTTATGATTGGCGTACCTCAAGGTTCAATTTTAGGACCTTTCCTTTTTTTAGTCTATGTCAACGACCTGCCTTATATGGTTGAGAAGCAGGCTTTGCTTTTTGCTGATGACACGTCTTTAATTTTTAAGACTGACCGCCATAGCGAAAATGTGGATGCTGTGAACAGCACTTTGTCTGCCATATCAGACTGGTTTTCTGCTAATAACCTGATGCTTAATGCAAGTAAGACCCATTGCATTAAATTTACGCTTCCTAATGTTAGGCAGGCCCATGTTGATATCAATATAAATAGTAATAAGTTAGAGTTCATTGAAAGTACCACATTTTTAGGAATAACATTAGATTCTAAATTACAATGGGGTGCTCACATTTCTAATTTGTCTAAAAAACTGAGCTCCGCGGCTTATGCTGTAAGACGAATCAGACAACTGACGGATGTGGCAACTGCTAGGTTGGTTTATTTTAGTTATTTCCATAGCCTAATGTCGTATGGCCTATTACTTTGGGGAGCAGCTGCCGACATACAAACAATTTTTATACTTCAAAAAAGAGCTATTCGTTTTATTTACAGATTAAGGAAAAGAGATTCACTCAGAGATTTCTTCAAAGATATAGATATTTTAATCCTTACCATCTCAATATATTTTTGATAACATTATGCATGTTAGGAAAAATATTTCTTCTTTCAAAAAGTTTGTGATGTCACAGATATATCCCTGCGAAACAAACATAACTTGTACGTTCCAGGGCACAGACTGGCTAGGGTTAGGAAATCATTTGTGGGAAACTGTATACGCTATTATAATAAAATACCAAAATCTGTCCTTGATATGCCTGACAAGAAATTTAAACATTATATTAAGGAGACACTTTGTAAGAAGGCATATTATACGACGGATGATTATGTAAATGACAAAAATGCGTGGCCCGAGCCTGGTACAGTGACCTCCTAAGACTGTCATATTACTCTCTAGGTACATTGTGTACTTTTGCTTTTACAATGACATTTTATTAATTTATAATTTTTATTAATTTATAAATTTGACATTTAATATATATATATATTCAATGTATATTCGTCCACATATACAGTTATTTAATTGTAAGACATATGTTGTAAAGTGACGTCTTTGGAGAAAATGCAGCAGTGGAGTTTGTTGCGCCGCCTCTTCTCCACTTGCGCTTTGGAGGCGGTGGTAAACTTAGCTTTAAGTAATTTTTTTGACGTCAACTAACTAAAAAACAAGAAAGTGACGATTTATAAGTGCTATTTTTAAGCCTACATGAATAAAAATATTTGACTTTGACTTTTTGACTTTGAAACCTTTACAACATGTTTTAAATTTTGTACGGATGTAAAAGTATAAAGCCTAAAATTTCTTTACGAACATTGGCACAGTAGTTCAAAGTAATCTCAACTTTACGTCGTGAAAGTACTACTGAAGTATTTTATCTATAGATAGACAATCTTTCTATTTCGACTGAGAAGTTTAATGAATTTATTCTTACCGAAGTCAACGTAAAAAAACCTAATAATTACAAATTCATACAAAACATTCATGCATTTATGCTAGTTAGTTTATATGAATATGTTAAAACGATATTTATGTAGAGCCATAAGATTTTATTCTAAGCCATCGACATGAACGTAGCACATTGATTTCAGTTTTTTCCTGTGTGTGCAACAGAATAAATAAACATACATGTAATGAATATTTCTACGCCTAAAATGAGAAGCGAAAATTTCCAATTAATTCATGAACCATTTTATATGAGAACGGGGTACTCACTGTTCTTACGTTTTTGTTTTAATCTGTGCTATAATCAATAATAAAATCATTAAAAAAAATCTTCCTGTTTTGTTAGCTGTGAAACCATAATTCGGATACTCACACTTACTGCCTGAGCCTGATATTTATGTTTACTCGAATAAAAAAATACATTTAAGAAAGTTTCATTTTTCTTTCTGCTTTGTCTTTTTTATGAATATTTGTTAGCTTTTAAACCATAAATCGATAAATAAATTAGTAGTACTACTATGATGTACGATTAGTAGACATGTATGTATCAGAGGTCCCGGGTTCGATCCCCGGTCAGGTCAAGATAGAAAATGATCTCTTTCAGATTGACCTGGGTCTTGGATGTTTATCTATATATGTATTTGTTATAAAATATAGTATCGTTGAGTTAGTATCCCATAACACAAGTCTCGAACTTACTTTGGGGCTAGCGCAATCTGTGTGATTTGTCCATATATATATATATATTTATTATTTATTTATTAGTTGTATTTTATATATTCCATAGATTCCATTAAGGAGGAAGTCCTAAGATGGTCGGATGAACTTAGGGCATTCGACAGAAAGTGTATAGAAAAGACCAAAGGAAGACACATGGAAAAAGAGTGGGGACGCTTTTGCCCAGCAGTGGGACATGTTATAGCTATTAAAAAAATAGGTTCCATTTTCAGGTAGTGCAGAAAGTAAGGTTTTCTTACTTCGCAACTAACGAAGTTCGGGAGTCAGTTCCGCATTTACTACTTTCATATTTACAGAAGATAAACTGCGCTTTTGCATCACAAATTTCAAGAAACTGAAAGGACTTTTCTATGTCACGAACATTTCAAAGACCATTTGATTGTTTAAGTTAAACAGACTTCATTTCGTCTGATGTCATTACTACACTCTATCAATTATAACGTAATTTTTATGTCAGAAACATATTCCATTTTAGAAAACGATTGACGAAAATCAAATCAGAAAGTAAAACACCGCTTTATCGTAAACACTGTATCAAAAATGATAATGTAGAAACAAAGTGCAGGGGTAACGTTACCACTCAATAACGTTAAAAATGAGCCTCAAATACAGAGAAAATTGGTTTTTCCACAGCGGCGGGCCGATACATCCGCAAAATGAAAAGTTTACCCATCACAACACTGACACATCGATTGGTGCCTACATCTTTGTAAGGAATTGTTGAAGACCATGCAAAGTAACTTGGACTTTAAGGTTATGGATGGATGGTGGACGAAAAGTCGCTTTTTCAGTGTTGATGGAGTGGGCGTTTGCAAGGTGCCAGTCGGCTATTGCTTGGCAATCCATCATTTTACTGAAAGGAACAAAAGCGCAAGTTTACCAGTTTTAAATTGAGATGCGTTGGAGATATTTATATAGTTCGATGTTTCTATATAAATACACCGTTAAACGATGCATTATTTAGTCTTTAATAAAATAATTAATATAAATGAAACATTTAAAAATTAAGATTATAACACTCCGAGACTTGAGCTTGCAAAGAAAATAATTACAAACGCATGGATCAAAGTTAATATTTTACAACATAAAACAGCTTTTGCAGTTCATTTTGTTTGCTTTCAGTAGCAGCTGATGAATCCTTTAACCTATAATCGCTTCAATCACAGTGTAATCTAGTTAAGGTGATATGAAACCGTTGTATGTTCTTGATTAATTCCCGACACGTGTCCAAGACTTGTTAAGGCATGTATTTGATAATCTCTCAGCTTATTGATAGCAAGTGATCGGATAGGCTTCTGTTGGTATAATTGCTTCCATTGACATGCCTGGAGAGAGGCAGTGTATGCAGCATATAAGGGGAAGATGCTTCCTGCAATTAATTGTACAAGCTATCTGTGTCGG
Source organism: Ephestia elutella (assembly GCA_018467065.1). Lineage (NCBI taxonomy): Eukaryota > Metazoa > Arthropoda > Insecta > Lepidoptera > Pyralidae > Ephestia > Ephestia elutella. The sequence goes on from CM031585.1 coordinate 11,580,044, forward strand.
GTATGCGTGCGCCTGCTACAGTCAAGAATTTAATAGTTATTTGATAAAATTAAATTAACATATCGTATGTTCTCTTTTTCCACCACTAAACTTGTCGTTATTTAACAATATTTTATTTAAGTCTTGATCCTTTGTCCTATGAGGTTTGGGCTAAGATTTCATTATGTAAGTCGAACTAATTTAGAGGACCTTCAGTAACAGCTGAATCCAGAAAATTGTTCAGATTTTAGACATTTTTAAATTTATAAAAACCTGCTACTTTGCATCTCGAATATCAATAAGAAGTTCCTTAACCCTAAATATTATAGAAATGTTTCAATAACATTGTAAGGTCGTACAATGTCGTCATTATAACGTTGAGATTAATTTATGTCTAATAAGAATTTTACTACCAATAGCTTGTAAAACTTTATGATATGAATCCCTGGTACCTTTTGGGGATAAGATTTAACTTTACTTTTAATATATTCGGCCATTATGTCACCTTAAGTTTATTATCTATACATATAATAAAACAGTAAAAATATTTTGTCTGTACATTTAGTATTTTTGACTAAAATGGATAAAGGGACACCTAAAAAGAATAATAGAAAGCAAAAAATATTTTTTTGGAATTTCTTGCCTGTCTGTCTGTCTGTATGTATGTACGCGTTTCACGCAAAAACTACTGGATGGATTTGAATGAAACTTTTTTTGTTGTATAGCTATTAAGCCTGGGCAACATATAGGCTATAATTCATTTTGAAAACTGGAACACCTGATGAAGAACCATAACAGAACCTTAGCAAAAGCAAAAGTTTATCAATCTGACGAGCATTTTCTGTTGACGTATAAAAATCGAAGATCAGGATCATCTGATGAAGAACTCCAAGAGACCAGCTACACTATTACATATATGGAAATGGCGCCTTAGCAAAAGTTGTACAACCTGATGAGCATTTTCTACTGACGTATAAATATTGAAGATCTGGAACACCTGTTTTCGTTCATCAACATATATTCCCGCGGGACACGAGTTTAGGTTACTACGGAGCGAAATTTACGCGGGCGAAGCCGCGGGCAACAGCTAGTTTTTATATAAATATTTAAACCATTAAAAAAATTTACAGTGTTCGTTTAATATATTTTTCAAGTTACTCACACGAATCTATAAATTATATGGGTAACCCATATAATTGTTACTAAATGAACTGTTGAATAATTTATAACACAAGAAGTAAGTAAGTAAAAAAAACTATGAGTAAGTTAAGTCCCTAATTCTCAAAAAGTAGGATTTTTTCTACTTGTAACATTCTCTCCTCAAAGTACCGTTTAGACTTCGGTAAGCTCGTTCTAGCGTGGGTTGTTGGTCTAAACTTTTTACAAGTTGAACTTAAACTCAAGATTGCAATCCGTCAGTCAGCAACAGAAGTCAGGAGTCAGCGGTATACTACCCGGAACTTAATCTCCAAGTGAATAACTTGGAGCTTACCTGAACTTTGAAAGACAAACGCAGGAAGTGGAGGCTTATGAACACTAGTTGTAGGACAACATTTTCCCCCAAGATAATCTAGATATAGTTAAGCAAACTAGCAAACATCGTACAGCTAAGGCTGAGCTAGTATCAGTATTTCGCAGGCTTGTTGAAGTGGATGGACTACCAATTAAAATTATTTCTATTGGGATACCAATTGAAATAATTTTAGTGATCGCAATTGCCTTTAATTATATTCGTGTATTTTTCTGGGAATCATATCAAAGACTAGGTACAGTTCTAATACATAAAAGACTAAAATTATTTCTTTATTGGAATACCAATAGAAAAAAAAAATAATTCGTGTATTTTTCTCGGAATCGTATCAAAGACTAGGTACAGTCCTTATACATAAAAGATTAAAATTATTTCTTTATTGGAATACTAATAGAAATAATTTTAGTGATCGAAATTGCCATTAATTATATTAATGTAATTTTCTGGGAATCATATCAAAGACTAGGTACAGTTTTAATACATAAATTAGTTTCACAGAAATTACAACCAGAAAGGATCTCTTGGAAATATTGGTCGAAGTCATAATCATAACCAAACTTTTCGACTAAACCAAACGTCCATTTTCTGAAAACGTCAATCAACAAATTTTGTATTTTATGTTCAAAACTGTTTAAATATTAATATAGGTACCTACTTAATAACGATAATTCTGGCTTACAATTCAAAAGGCCCTTACCAAAACTCAATCTGACAATTCCTAGAGATCTACGAAACCATTTTAGCTCTTAATGCTAAATTACACAACATTCAAAGGCAAGAACATTACCTTACATTTAACTCAAACGTTGATGGAGTTACCTCAACGAGTATAACAACTTTATCATTACTTTATTTACAGTAAATAACCACTGGCATAGAACAATATAAACTTGATTAGCCATCTCATTCCAACAATGAGAGAACAAAAAGACATGGAGACGTCACACACAGCGTGTAGTTAAATTGAAATTCTCGTGTCATTTGGAACAAGTCGGGCCGCAATCTAACTTGCCAAATTAATTTATGACAACAACAAACTTGAAAAGAATGAATGTTGGTATTTTAAGAATGCTTTCATATTTTGTCGAGTAATGTGCGATCCTTCGGCAACTGTGCGAAACGGCGCTGGCAACGGATAAGTTGTTTTTGAAATTAATTTATCTTTTTGGACATTTTTTTTGTTGAACTTTTAATAACTTCGAGCATTTTGCTTGATGATACATTTTCCATGTTTATTTTTGTAATGTTCAAGAAATATTAATTCGATTTAAGTTGGCTGTCATAATGTATATTTTTTTACCATAAAACCATTTAGAATCTTTTCGTAGTCCTTTTCTTTTTATATACTTTCTATTTGTCAAATTTTTTGAGGTGCGTTCGTAAATAATGCGGCACTTTTCCGATCAGCTCCAGTTTTTGGGTAAAAAACATTTATTTGCTTCAAGAACTGGTGTAAAACTTACATTAAATAGCAAATACACAAGTCTATTTTAAAATACTTAACCTGTGAGCCACGTTGTTATTTTATAAAAGTAAGTTCTTTTATAATTTATACTGTGGCTTGTTTTTGTTTGGCATCGGGCGCCCCGACCCAACGATAAACTTTTAATGCGTTTTTCACTTCGTTAAGAAATATTTCAATCGTCTTAATTAGGCCCGAATAGGCGGCAAAGATTTTGTTACGAAATGACGCTTTTAAGCTCTGAATATTTTCAACGCGTAATGACGAGATTTATTAAACTAATTTAGATCTCGACCGCTTTTGGGATGTCGGGGATCGTTTACGTGGCCTGGCCATCTGATTTAGGAATAGAAAAAGGTATGAAAAGAGTTGCAACATGACTCATATATTGTATGTCTGTCTGTATACTTTTTTTCGAGCCACTTCCGGGCAAAGACCCCCTCCAGTTTTTCCATTCTGTCCTCTACTACGTATAGTAGGTATTTCAATTCATATTGAATTTGTCTGATTCGTCTCGCCACTTAGTTTCGGCTTGCTAAAAAAGAGCTCGGTGTTGCAGAGCAGTTAAGTAATTTTCGCTATAGTCGGTCATGGGATGGGTGAGCTCCTCCATCATCGTGCATAGAAAGGCAAGCTTCCGGCTGTATTTTCATTTGAAACCGTCCAATCATAAGAAGGGGAAATGTCAGCAATGGGGACATTAAAATAGCTGATTATGTCTTTTTTTTACAATAATTCGGCCTTAATCTAAACCCAATCTGATCGCGCATCGCAAAAATCTATTTCTGTTTGAGTTGGTCTGAACTCACCTTTAGAAGTTATGATACTACTGTAGCATAACTTCTGTACGTGTAAGTGATTAATACCTCAACAACAGTGTCCATAGAGCATGGAGCTCATTCAGCAACAACTAAACACGAATACAACAACTAATTGCTAATTTATCGGGTAACTTAGTTCTAACTTATGTACAATGCTACTTGGCGTCCGTCTGTTTGCACTAAGTTGCGCCACGCTGCGCCGCCGTGATTGCAACTTAATCGCAACTTGAAGAGTTTAATTCTTAAGGAATTGCACTAACTTCATATTTGAGTTGCAACTTATTGTGCTTAGGCAACTTCGTGGTTATTCCGAGTTAGAAACATGGAATTAATTTTTCGCTTTTGTACTCGAAGAAGTCGTACGGTATACTTTACTGAGTACTAGAAGTTATTACTTCTGAGTATGACATAGATAAATAATTGTCAAAATTTAGCAATAGTACCTTCTAAATATTTCATTAAAGATATGTTATAATGTAACAACATGTAAGATTGACGATGAAGATGAATGAATGTAATGAATGAATGTACGAATGTTTGTAATCATTTTAGGAAATGAAAGAAATGAAATCAGATATCATCGAATAAAATCTATATATGATTTCTATTACAAGAGTAAATTCAGATAAACTTTAAATAACTAAATTTAACATATACCTATATATCAACTGTATATCTAATAAATATAAAGCTGCGTAACAATTTAAATGTCTAGCATATTACCAAGTTAATTAAATTGTATTATATCTGATGTAATCTAAGATTAATCTTCTGCTTGATTAACAACATCTGGTTTCGCATAAACCAAGTTAGCGAGGTTATCATTATCTGTGTCATCGTAATATTCAAGTAGTGATGAGTGACATTGTCGTAACGTTTACCTAGTAAAGGTAATACTAAATAAGATAAAAGTTCCAAGTGTTTTGTTGTGTATTTTTTTAGAAATTATCGAACTGGTACGAACATTATGAAAAATAAAGTAGTAAAAGTAGGCGGTACAATAATCTTGTGTGTATGGCAAGCCTACTGTACCGCCAGACATTTTCATTTCAGTGTATTGCGAGTGCTATTTGGGATGCAGGAACCATGCATAGTTGGATGTCTTTTCTCACCGAAAAGAGCATAAAAATATTTTATTAGTCAATTCATCCCGCGGCATCTATCTTGAGCGAGATCAATCGACTAAATAGCCATATATGGCTATTTAGTCGATTGATCTCGATTTAAAATGGACATGTGGCTATACGAGGTATACCTCGTATAGCCACATGTCCATTTTCGTATTCTGAAAAACAAATATAGTCTTAAGGTACTATATTCAAACCTGTGTTTGCATAAACCTTAGTATGTGAAGTAAAAAGCTCCTTAATTTCCCCGTTTAATTTTTCAAATAAGCTAGTCATCTTTTCTTCGTCTACTTTGTAGCAGGAATATCGTTTCTATCTACCGTGTGAACTATGAGCAAGATAAGGAAGTGATCAAACCGATGCACTAAGTTTTTAAACAGTGCCAATAGTACAGAAGGATAACTCGAGTGGCTTGATATTAATAGTTCTAATTTCAACGAGATGCTGACTGAATTAAATTTAAAAATCGATTTTTTTTCTTACAAATACGAGTCGATCGATCAGTGTTAAAATGCTGTGCGGTATTATAAAACTTTAAGAAATATCCAGATAGAAATTTTGTGATCGTACAAAATACACTAGTGCGGTCCCACGCATCTGATTCTTTACAGATGCCATAGTCTTGTTATTAACACACGAATAGTGTGTGGGAATAATTTGACTTTACTGTAAGACCTCTTAAACTATTTATGCGACACGTCGTATCTGTACTATTTATATTTAACGCTTGCTAGTATACGAGCGTTTAATAAAATCACGGTTTAGGTGGAAACTTCCCGAACTCGCTTCGGAAAATGTCGTAAATAAAGTTGACATTTAAGTAATAACCTATGAACGTCATCTTTCGATTAGAGATAATAAGATGTACGTTTATAATGTACCTAAAAGTATCCTTGGATAAAAAATATCGGAAAGGTTAGAAAAGGTTATATAATAAAGTTATATAAAACAACAGCTTGTGCCCGCGAACTTACTATTGTTGATTTCTCCGGTTCTAAGTTGTGTATGAAGATAAAACCTACGCCAGATTTTAAGTTAGACCTTTTATAATACAAGAGTGAAAACTGGTGAAAACCGCATCAGATTTGGACCAGTAGTTTTTGCGTGATGCGCTTACAAACATACAGTGTGTAAGGAATGAGACGAGTGTTGGTTGTAGACTCCTTTTATTCATTATTATTATTTATTTATTATATTTATTTATTTATTTTATAATAAATAAATTTATTATTATTTTTTTTTATTATTTAGTTGAATAAAAGGAGTCTTAAGCTACTCCTATATACACTACAACAGACAGAAAGATAAAAATTAAAAAAAAATTGTTTTGGCATCTATTAGCCTTATAAAGACCCCTCATAATGTTTTTCTTGGATATCTCTTTATGTACGGACACAAAATATATATTTATTGATATTAATGATTTGAGAAAATTTTGATAATTTGAGTTATCCATTCAAAGAATAAACAGGTATTGCGTGTTGCATAGTGGAATAACATTCCATATTTTCCATCAAGTCAGCATTTTTCCAATGTAGGTAGAGGCGTGTGTCACGTGTTTTAATACTTATAGCTGTGCTTATAGTATATAATAGAATAAAATATAAAAAATGCGTTTATTGTCAAAATATGCTACAACATGAGTATTAAACGTTGGTTCCTAAACTAGGAAACCCTGTATCTTAGGAACCTGAAACACCGTTAAACTATTAAATTTTTGTACATACAAACTTAAAATCACGTCTTTATCCCTTACGGGGTAGACAGAGCCAAGAGTCGGGAGACTCGAAGGCCACGCTTGGCTGAATAGTGGGCTCTCTGATGGAATGGAGATTCAGGTATAGTGACAGGTTGCTAGCCCATCGCCTATGAGTGGAGGAATCCCCAGTTTAAAAGCCCTTTCCCATGATTGTCTTTTACAATCTGCGCGGGAAGAGAAGCAGCTGGCACATTCTATGTTTTTTCTTCGCTCCCAGACCAGCATGGAAGCATAAATTTTTGTACATTGGTTGCAATCTTATAATGTAATTTATTTGTAAGGTTATCACTATTACGATACCCTTTATGTAGGAAATCTAAAAATAAATTTTTTTCGAACACATTTTCTTTTTCGGTGACCGACATCTTGCTTGATAAGTTATCGAAAGCGCACACAAAGATCGCAGTTTCTTACTCGTACGTTGTACCTGATGGATCACCAGAGAGTGGTTAGAGCTCCTTGCTTCGAGAGCAGTTGGTGCCGGTCGTTATCAGTAAATGGCGGCCATTACGTTGGCCTGACTTTGGCTTGGCCATTGCATTTAGGTAGGTATATAATTGTAGCTATAATTATATTTACTTACTCCACTGGCTCACTGGGCTCAAAGAGGATCTTGGCCTCCAAAATGAGAGCGCCATAGTTTTCTGTTCTGCGCGATGGCTCGCCCGCTCCTAGCTCATACAGATCAGCCTCCACAGTGTCCACAGATAATATAATTATATATACCTTTAAATTAAACGCAAACAACGTTCTTGATTACAATCTTTTCGGTACACCCCGACAAAGCAATAAAACTTTTTGACAATGAAGAATAAATTTAGTGAAGGTGGTATGATTTAATTAAACCAATATTTAATTAATTTCCAGGATATCGAGCGCTCGGAAAGAGAGATAAAATAATTGGATCCGTCAAAATTATAGAACGCCAATCGTTCTCCAATGAATAATGATTGTAAGAATCGGCCATATTGAAATATATTTCATTTTTATTGTTCACCACTCCCATTGGCCTGATTTTATTTTTATACAAAATATTACAGGTTAATTAAATTTTACGATAACAGAACTTGAGTTATAATTATGGGGAAGTTCATATTTACGATAATGTTAAATGTTTATAGTAACAGTGACGTAAAAGTTAGCAATGAAAAGTCCAACTTTGTTAATTTACTTAACAACCAACAATCATAGCGCTGAACTTTATAAATAGATTAGATTGTGACATTGATACAGAATAAATAAACAAGAATTAAGGAAATTAGATAAGTGCATAATTATTTTTTGTGCCATGGAGTCAATAGATTTTTTTGTTTAATAAAACCGAAAACGCGCAACATTCGTTTTTGATTTTTATAAAACAATATAACACAGTCGCATTGAATTATTACACTATTCCGAGTAATCCTTGGTTTCAATTTTGGATAAAACTTACCTGTATTTCGTTATTTAATATCTATATTATACCTCATAGTTAAAATTAATGTAGAGTTACCAGAAATCGTTTATTGACAGTTTACTTTTTAATTTCGGTTCATTATATTTGATTATATCCCATCAGATTAGATCAGTTTAGGCGACGATGTAACGCGACAGTTAAAATCGCTAACTATTCTAAACTCCAAAGTTTAGTTATTATGACAGTTAGCAACTTCATTAATTAATGTAATGAATACATTATCATAATTAATGGGATTAGTGGAACTATGTTTTCGGTGGGTGAGAGATATTCTGTTTTAATATTCGACGCTTTTCGAGGTTTAAACTTTATTATTTACTACGGTAACCATTTTCGGTGATATATTTCACAATATGATATTTTTTTATTCCATTTTGCCAGTAAATATTATCATTTTTAATAAAGCTTTTCATTAAAAGTATAATCTGAAATTTGAAGCGCCAGCAAACAAAGCGTAATTGAAAATATTTTAAATCCGGTATTGTTTTTTAAATTCGTCGGAAGCGTACCTTTTCTATAATTCACAAGTACATGTAAATAAAAATTCTACTATGCATTCAAAACAAAAATATTTAAAAAAAATCGGAAATGTACGTGAGCGGATATGAAAAACCATCCGTCGGTCCGTCCGTAGTATTTGTCACGGGCACAGCGAGTAGTAATACGGATTGATCTCCGGACTCGCACCCACTCTACGCTTGAAACTCATATTTAAAAAAATTAAATGTTGAATTTCTCACTTACCAGTTTTGAAAGTTTGAAAATACAGAAAAGTATTTTGATGTAAAACATCTATTGGTGCGATTTGGCAGTAAAATCGATTAAAATGGCATGTCGCTGCGCTGGCGTGCCAGGATGTTCTGATGTTTTACATCTGCCGGGCATCCCGTGTGGCCAACTTTTTTATGCATAGTAAAGAGTAAGTAAGTAATTTGTCTTTTAGTAAGTTTTCAAATTTGTAAAAAGTGACCCTTTGCTTTTATTCGGGGGAAACTCCAACCCTCGGCTTACTGGGAGTTTGAGATGAAGTAAAGAGGTCGTCCATGTATAAATCTGACATTTCATATAAATATTCAATGTATATTCGTCCACATACACAGTCATTTAATTGTAAGACATATGTTGTAAAGTGACGTCTTTGGAGAAAATGCAGCAGTGGAGATTGTTGCACCGCCTCTTCTCCACTTGCGCTTTGGAGGCGGTGGTAACCTTAGCTTTAAGTAATTTTATGACGTCAACTAACTAAAAAACAAGAATTTGAAAATTTTAAAGTGCTGTTTTTAAGCCTATTTAAATAAAAATAATTGCTTTTGACTTTAAACCAAGGCCTTCGGCTTCGCGCTGTACTTTGCTCACGAGACGGAGCTCGGCCTTCGGTCTCGCTCTTACAAAGTGAACAATGTTTCAAATTGTAACTTTATGGCATATCATTCTCGCTTGTGCGTTCTTAGACCAGATATGATTATATAAGTTAAGATAACAAACATGAGTGGGTGCGAGATCCGATCTCCGAGGCCTGCATTCAACCCCATATATTATTCATAGCGCTTCAGCGGCGAAGCGGCCCATACGGAATATTAGAGCATATCTACGAGTTTATCCGGGTTTTCCAAAACATCGCTAACTAAATTGTTTCCGACTTTCCGAACGCGTTTTTTATCGACCGATCATCTAATCGGTAACTTTTCGATAATCAATTATGGTTTAGCTCTCATTTTGTTACATTATTGTGTCTCCCGTTTATTGGTTAAATCTTCGATAGGTGAATAAAATATCATCTTTGTTTACTTTGTTAAATGAAAAACATAATATTAACGTTTGTGCTGTGGTTTGAGCTTTATAACTGCAGACTTCCACGAAATACTCTCATTATTGAAAACCCCAATTATTAAAGGTATTTGCATGAAAATGTATTAATAATAAATCATTTATTTCCGGCACGTACAGTTTACAGGAACACATATATATTCTTAAATTCTAGAAAATAAAATATACACTAAATCAATTTAAATAAATTACATTGTTGTCATGCCAGGTTACGCTGCTGCAGTATGTTCCGTTTGGCAATGTATAAAACAGAAAAGTCAGACAGTCGACGAGAATTGTTGGCAATAACTGGAGTAGGATGGCCCAGGTTGGCGTAGACGGAAGGAGGCCTATATCCAGCATTGGGTTACGGAAGGCTGTTCATAATGATGAAGAAATCAATTGTATTAAGTCAGTGGTTATTGTTCCAGGTTGGCGCAGCTATGATGTCCTGTCCTCTGCCTCTGCCGCTGCTGCCGGCATTGCATCCACAACCAGCACTGGCCTCGGACTTCCCCATACACATTGGAATAAAGGTATAAGATTTATTCTTTAGTATATTTTTCTAAAGAAAGATGAGTGGAAGAATAATTGACCTTTATCCAGCAGTGGTTCACAACACCTACAGACTAGATTATTTTTTATATGGGTATAAATACATACATACATATTTTCACGCCTTTATCCCGTGGCGAAGACTAGGTATAAATGTCTATTGATAAATGCCCCTGACAAAAACCAATTTAGGAGTGCTAGTAATTATTGGTAGAAGTTCTTTTGAAACCCTCATGTAGTTTTATTGGTATTGTTTAAAAACACAAAACCAATAATTGTGTTATTTTCATAACTACACACAGGTTGTTAAAACCAAGACTCCCGAAAATATATATTTCATTTTCCCTAGTTCGGAAAATATTTCAAACTTTGAATATCTAAACACGACTTTAGTATTTTAAATCATACAGCGGCAAAAACTGGAACCTCGCTAATCCACAGCGAAAATATTCGATCATTTTCCCGTGTTTTTTTAAACGCTCCCTTTAACGTTCTGTTTACAGTCTGAAGTCGTTTGCTTTCGTCAGTAAGTAAGAAAAAAATATGTAATTTAATCCTGCCGCCTCGTCGTCGAGTTTCAGGCAACTTAAATTGCGAATGTATCAAAGCTAAATAATATAAAGTAAGAAAGAATATAAGGTAACTTTGAAAGTCTCACTTTGGCTATAAGGCTACGTATATAAATTCAAATATATAATTATAAACCTTTATTTAGTTAAAATAAGCTTATTTATGTATACTACTGTTTCTAGCAACCCTGATGTTCATGTTGTGTCATTTATGGATTAACTTAAAGGTCGGAAATGTTTGCCGATAATGAATTTATTTTCAAACTCCAAACAAAAAAAATACTATTTAACAAAATACACACTCGAATTTAGGTTTAGTACAAACAAACACTCAAATCTAGAGCAGAAATCGTTGACCAACTATAAAAAGGGGTAAAAGGTCACTTTAAATCAGAAACCCATTAGCAATATAAAAAATCTATTACAACTCGAGGAATTCGATATCGTCAGCAAACTTGCCACTAGTGTATACAGACCTTAATGGATAAATTTCTGTAGAAGCGACGTCACGGCAGTATCAATATTTGAAATGAACTTTTGCCCAATTACCTTTCCAAGTTAAACCGTCTTAATTTATAAGTATTGATTCGTAGAGACGACTTTAATTAGTTCCCGAGCTCTGGAGCGTTTGCTTCACTTGTTATCTGTAGGTTGTAGATGTTGTGCTAACGATTTCATTGGAATACGTGTCATGCGTTTTCCGATGTTCAACAGACCGCACAAGGTATGAGAATTGTTAAAAATGTGCTATGCTATGCTAGAACAGTGCTTTTGTCGGGATGAAAGGTACCCTATGTTCTTCTCAGTACTTCTAACAATGTGTATGCGAAATTTCAAGAAGATTGATTCAGTAGATAAAGCGTGAAGAGGTAACAAGGAGGAAAGCTAGTTTAGTATAAAAGCTGGCTGTATTTTAGTATAAGTATTTATTTTTGAGTTCTGTTTAACCTATTTGAGTAATATTGAAAACTGAGCCTTTACGTTTCTCACATAAGTATTTGTTTTAATTGCTGTTTACTCTTAGGTGGTACTTATATTAATTCTGTGCTCTTAGTTAGATGCCAAATCGTATCGTCGATTTAATACATGTAAGTAAATCATTACATACGTGGCAGTATTTTTTTTTATTCTAAAAGCATGGTCTTATTATAAACTGCATTTTGTGATTTATAAAAAAATATGGATAGATCTCTTTCACTAACGTAACCGATTCCAATAAAATTATGAAAATTCCAGCTTAATATTCTCTGAGCCATGAATAGGTCTTCAATCATAGTCTACAGTGTCCAATCAGAAGCTAGTACAATCCAGATTACAAAGCAGAGATATAATCAGACAGAGTTGTCGGCCTCTGTGCTCCTGACGCGATGACGGTTGACGATAGACACGACCGTTTGTATCGGCTGCCCGTGATGGCAAATCGGAGTGGATTCCAATGATAGCGTGGTAACTATCTGACTCAGCCAAACCTCATCATCTCGTCAACACAGAATGTAACTTTACTAGATTTTACATTATTTTGTGCCTGTTCCCAACCCTTCGATTACCAAGAGATTGGATCCAATAGGCGCACTACCGTGTCCGATCTCTTTGTAAATATAGTCCTTTGTTATCTATAACGCCGTATTTATGGATGGATTAAATGTTCTTATAGGTTCATGTATAGATTATTTATTTTTAATCAGAAGAATATCCCGATGTAACAATTTTTGATCCCGTGGTAACAATTTTTTTGCCAATTATCCAGTATAAATGAATAAGCAATAAACATCCACACACACACATCCTTATAAAACTTCGTTATTATATTTGGACATCCTATGCCTTGTCAACGTGTAAGAACCATGCAAAAAGTCTAAAATAATATTGTTATAACTAGAAAGTATATTTGTAAAATATATTTTATGCTCAATGCGGGCTTTATGTCTCGTCTACAGCACTCAAAAATCAAATTCGTAGCAATCGTAGCATTAATTGGCTACGCAAGCGTACGTAGCACTTCCGTAGCAATCTCGTAGCTGCTACGCCGTAGCAACTAATGAGGGCCACTGATACTGTGTTGAGGCGGACGCGCCCTATAAATTGGTTTCATGCATATTTATTTATTCAAATACGTATGAATTGAATCTCGCTCACTACTACTCAAATATGGCACCGGACGAAAATTGAATCAGCAGGGGGATTAGATTGACACAAATAGTGTTTGAGCAAAGGGAAATCAGACGTTGAGTGATTGATGTACGACTATATAAATAAAGGTAAAAGTATCTGTTTTTACAGCTTTTAGAAAATTACAACCTCAGCTTTGCCTTGCAGTGTCGAATTTATAAATTTGTACGATTTTTTTTTTATTAGTTGATATAACAAAAGGCGTCACTTCCTATGGGACTGTATGCGTAATTGGTTGTTAAATAATAATTAAGCTGGAAACTAAATATTTACCAATTATACCATTAAATTATGAGTAATCATACCAAAACAACGAACGACTGTTGTGTTAACATAAATTGCTTAGACGTTTGTCTCGAACGTTACATTATTTGGTTTAAGATTATCCGGGCCGTCCATTCCGGGATGAAATTTGAGGTCCATAAAGTCTCACTCAATTATGGTAGGGTTTTGAATTTCTGAATATTCCCGGATCATTGTCCGGCCGGTCAATTAATATTTCCCATCTGCGTTTGAGATACATAAATTCATGTTATTTGATATCTTCAGGCCTCGTTGCTATTGCAACATTGTTGTTTTGCAATATTATTGTTTTGAGATGAGATATGTTTTTAATTATATGTTTTGTGTTTACGCTTTTCCGAGAACCTTCCGAGAATTTTCATAGGTAGATATAAAGAAATACATAGCGCTCGATGCTACATTTTACGCAAGGAGGGTTAAATACATGAATCAAAAAATGTTTCTTCAAAAATGATGTTTAATTCCGTTTTTAATTCAAAAAGGTATTTATGTGTGAAGGATTTGTGTGTGATATACTTAGTTATTATATGTAGGTAGATTCATTATTATTACTGTCAGTCATAAAATAAACGCATAGTGAACGGACGTCTGTTTCTCACACTTTATATGTTCTGTGGTTTCTCATTTCTTCCCGGATTCCTTAATGGCGACGAGATAGTAACCTAAAAGCGTGCAAGATGTCGATCGGGAAGATAGCGGAATTCAAGGTGCAGCAGGATGACTGGCGGCTGTACGTGGAACGGCTGGAGCAATATTTTATTGTAAACAAGATCGCGGCCGACGTGCAAGTACCGACCTTGATAACGGTCATGGGGGCAGAGGCGTATGAACTATTGGTTAATTTATGTACTCCAGATAAGCCAAAAACCAAGACATTTACTCAATTAACCAGTATTATGGAAAAACACCTACAGCCGAAACCTAGTGAACTCGCCGAAAGGTATAAATTTAGACATCGGAAACAACATTCGGGAGAGAGTATTTCCGAATACGTGGCAACGTTAAAAAAATGTCGATTTCGTGCGAATTTGGCAGCGGGCTTGAAGAAAGCCTAAGGGATCAGCTGGTTTGTGGCATTACCAGTGAAACAATAAGGCAACGGTTATTCGCGGAAAGTAAATTGGATTTCGGCAAGGCATATAAACTCGCCGTGAGTATGGAAACGGCGGAGAGGGACGCGGCTATTGTAGATGGAAAAGAGGAAGCAAAAGGATCAAACAGTACGGAGCTGACTGATTGCCAGAAGGTCAGTGTGAAGTGGAACCAGCGTGAAGCGGAGCGCGGCAACGCGAGGACGGGGCAATCTGAGCGGCGCGGGCCGCGCGCGCGGCGGCCGGTGCTGCGGCAGGCAGCGGGCACGGCACCGAGGCTGGCTTGTCAGGCGTGTGGCGGGGCCCATTTCACTGGTGGATGCAAGTTCGCTCGTTATGTGTGTCGTGGGTGTAATCGTCAAGGACATCTGCAACGGGTTTGTCCAAAAATGACAGACCATCATCATCAGTTGTGTTTCGAAGGTCAGCAGGAAGGCGATAGCTCGGACAGTTCGGAGGTAATTTTTACTGATATTAGACGCGTAGGAATTGAAGATTGCAAACCTATGTATTTAAGTTTAAACGTTCATAATAAAAAAATGAAAATGGAATGTGACACGGGCAGCGCCGTGTCGTGCATAAGTTATGATTGTTACAAACAGTTGTTTGCTGATTTACAATTAGAGCCATGTGAATTAACATTAAGATATTATACCGGTGAGGCGATTAAGCCGTTGGGAGTGATAAGGCCATATGTAATATATAAAGATAAGGGCGACTATTTGGACTTGTTAGTTGTGGACAAGGCCAAGGCTAGTTTGTTGGGTAGACAATGGATGGTAGCTTTACAGATACAGTTACCTACGATGAGCTGTGAGGTAATGAAAATGACGGATGATAATTTCGATATAATCAATTTCAGGTCGAGATATTGTAAAGTGTTCGAGGAGGGTCTGGGCCGGTTCACCGGTGGTGCCGTGAGCGTGACCCTGCGCGAGGGCGCGCGGCCGGTGTTCCTGCGCGCGCGGCCGCTGGCGTACGCGCTGCGCGAGCCGGTGGAGCGCGCGCTGGAACAGCTGGTGCGCGACGGAATCCTCACGCCGGTCGAGCGTTCCGACTGGGCGACGCCCATTGTGCCCGTCGTCAAAAGGACGGTAACATTAGAATTTGTGCTGATTATAAGCTCACCTTGAATAAACTTATCGAGATTGACCGTTATCCCTTGCCGCGAGTTGAAGATCTGTTATTACGTCTACGGGGAGGAGAACATTTTAGTAAAATTGATTTATCCCAAGCGTACGCCCAACTTGAACTAGACGACACCAAGGAATATACGGTTATCAATACACATAAAGGGTTATATAGATACAATAGGCTAGTCTATGGCCTTGCATCGAGCCCAGCTATTTTTCAAAGGCGTTTGGAACAGTTATTTGCAGATATTCCACAGGTAGGGGTATTTCTGGATGACATTGTAATAACAGGGAGATCTACGCGGGAACACATGAATAATTTATATAAGGTTTTTGATAGATTGCAAAAATCTGGTCTGAAAGTGAGAAATGATAAGTGCGTATTTTTTGCAAACTCGATAAATTATTTGGGTCATACCATTAGTAAAGATGGCATTCACACTAGCACAGATAAGGTCAAGGCCATCATAGATACACCTGCGCCAGTAAACATTTCGCAGCTGAGAGCATTTATAGGTATGGTCATGTACTACGGCAAGTTTGTTAAGAACGTAAGCACAGTATTAGCACCTCTGTATGGGTTGCTCAAAGCAGGTACGGCCTATGTATGGACGGAAGAGTGTAAAAATGCATTTACAAAAATTAAAAATCTTTTGGCAAGTAGTAAAGTGTTAGCTCATTATTCCCCGGACTTGCCGCTAGTGCTAACGACAGACGCCAGCAGTGTGGGCGTGGGCGCAGTGATATCTCACCTGACGGAGCAGGGCGAGCGGCCCATCGCCTACGCGTCGCGCTCGCTCACCACAGCAGAGAGGGGATACTCGCAAATAGATAGGGAGGCCTTAGCGATCATTTTTGGTGTACGTAAGTTTCATCAATATTTATATGGTCGGAAATTTACTTTGAGAACCGATCACAAACCTCTGACACATATTTTTGGTCCAAAAATGGGCATACCAGTGATGGCCACTTCACGTTTACAGCGTTGGGCTGTCACGTTATCAGGTTATAATTATACTATAGAATACGTAACGTCAAGTAAAAATTGTGCTGATGCATTGTCCCGATTACCTCACACGGAAAGTAAAACGGCACAAAAGAATGATAGTACATATGTTAATTTTGTTGAGAAATTTTTACCAATTTCTTGTATAGATGTAGGAAAAAACTCGGCTAAAGATAAAACATTAAGTAGAATCATGGTTTATATACAATCAGGTTGGCCGTCAGTATGTTCTGATGAAGAAATGAAACCTTATTTTTGCAGGCGTAACGAGCTATATGTGGAGTATGGATGTGTTATGTGGGGCTATAGGATGGTTATACCATCCACGTTACGTAAAAATATTTTACAAGAATTACATAGTAGTCATTTCGGGGTGGTCAAAATGAAGGGCCTAGCGCGTAGCTATGTTTGGTGGCCAAATATAGATGCTGACATAGAAATGGTATGTCGTCACTGTGAGACTTGTGCCTTGGAGAGGGAGGCGCCCCCGCGCTCACAAATACAACCATGGCAATTTCACAATCGTCCGTGGGTAAGACTACACATTGATTTCTTAGGTCCTTATAAGGGATTAATTTTTTTGATTTTAGTAGATTCATCCTCTAAATGGATAGAGGCATTTCAAATGAAAACTACGAATGCATTCAATGTAATAAAGATTTTGAGACAAACTTTTGCGCGATTTGGGCTCCCGGAGCAATTGGTATCTGACCAAGGTCCACCATTTACTAGTATTGAGTTCAAGCAATTTTTAAAAATCAATGGTATTGAACAAATGTTTTCCCCTGTGTATCACCCAGCTTCAAACGGCGCGGCAGAAAATGCAGTCAAGCTGTGTAAAAAAGCTATTAAGAAGGCCGTACGCGATCACGTAGATATAGACGCAGCACTCCAGGCATTTCTTTTGTCGTACAGAAACATGATACATACCACTACGGGTGAATCCCCGGCTAGATTATTACAAAGACGTAATCTGCGTAGTAGGTTGGACTTATTGCGTCCTGCCAGAGGTATTGGTGATAGGGTATCCAGAGCTCAGCAAAGGCAGGTCGAGTGCGCAGGGGATCACAGCGTACTTTTGATGAAGGAGAAATGGTGTGGGCACGGGGATATGGCGCGAAGGATAAGTGGGTGAAGGGACAGATCCAACACAAGGAAGGTTCTCGTAGGTACTCAGTGGTAGGGAATGATGGTCAATTACTAAAACGACATGTAGATCAGATTAGACGTAGATCACAACTTTCTGATGTTACCTGTCCGGATGACTCACCTAGTAACGCGGGTCCTAGTAACGCGGCAAGTGAGCCAGCACCCTTGGTAATAGACGATTTAAATACGAGCCACAATTGTCAGTCTGACCCTTTAATTGTAGAAAAGGATACCGCTATTGAACCGGACGATCATATTGAAGTAACAGCTCCGACGGCACCAGCGGCATCACCAGACCCACCAAAACCTATGCCAAAGCGAGTACGTAAGCAGGTAGAACGATTTCGTATAGAATAGACTTAAGTTTCAATAATGGACTACCTTTTTGTGGATTGTGCAACTAGGTACATTCTTGTAATAAGTTGTAAGTTTTTTAAAAGTAAAATATTATAAGCCTTAATTTTAAGTTCCTATTGCTAGGGTTTATTATAATCTGTGTTCCTATAAATCATAATGGAAGTTAGCAAATTGTAGTATAAGGGTGGAGGTGTGATATACTTAGTTATTATATGTAGGTAGATTCATTATTATTACTGTCAGTCATAAAATAAACGCATAGTGAACGGACGTCTGTTTCTCACACTTTATATGTTCTGTGGTTTCTCATTTCTTCCCGGATTCCTTAGTTTATCATGTGGAAGAAAAGTCAACTTAAATCGTAAGTTAACCTAGGCCTTGATGTCAGAGTCTAAACTGCTGATGATGTTTCAGATCGCTAACAGTGAACTTTCAATTCTAGTCGCTACTATAATTGAAAGTTTACTGTTTGTATATTTGAAAACCTAGATTCCATTCATCAACTAAAGCGAAGCGATGTCGCGACCAAAAAAAAACAAATATTAGTGCGGTGCGACGCTAAATAACAGGTATTATCTCCGGAACAATATGAACGTCGTCGTCGCAACCTGCCGGCAATAAGCAGCGCCCGTAATGGCGCTATCCGTCATCTCTCGCCATAGGCCTGATCTGATGTGGATATCGATGGTTTTAAAATAAAATATTCAAATAAAGAGGAGTAAGTAATAGTCGGCAATAAGCAGCGCTTGTAGTGGCGCTATCTGTCATCTCTCGCGATAAGCCTGATCTGAAGTCGATATCGATGGTTTTAAAATAAAATATTGAAATCAAGAGAAATAAACCATTGTTTCAAGTACATTCGAACCGTCTGGAGAGTATTCAGAAAAGGTTTTTATACCATCTCGCTTTTTGCTAAAAACTTATGTCGTAAATTGGATTTATATGACTCTAGGCTCGTGTATTTTGGTATAGTTTCATTGGAACAGAGAAGAAATATTGCCGATCTTCTTTTTTACGCAAGTTAGTGACAGGAATCGTTGACAGTCCAAATTTACTTCAAATGATAAATATTTCTATCCCACGTTCAAGTAGTAGACTTCATAACAGGAAAACATTCTATGTCCCAGTTACCCGTACTCTTTATTTGGAAAATTCTCCTATTTATCGTATGTGTTCCGAATATAATAATGCCTCTTCTCAATTTGACATATTTAGTGCATCAGCCAATTCAATAAAAATCTCTATGCTAAATGATGTAAACAGATAAATTGTTTTTTTTTTTTTTCAAAATCCAAAATTTTTATTCTAAATTTTTGTAAAATACCTACTTTTAATTTTAGTTTTTAGTTTTTCAGAGTGCAGAAATGTCTATTTTTTTGTACATGCTGTGTTCACATCAAGAAGATTTGACACTTTATATGAATATTGTTATGTTTTTTTAAGTGTGTGTGTTATCGTGTCACGTCAGTTTTGTGGACTAAATAAAAAAATAAATAAATAAATAAATAAATAATAGCCGGCAAAAAGCAGCGCTCGTAAAGACGCCCGACCCCGTCATCGATTTCGACAGGCTTGGTGTGCTGTCGATGGTTTTATTTGTTTTATAGAAATAAAGAAAACTAAATCCTAACTAATATTATAAAAGTGAAAGTGAGTTTGTTTGTTGGTTTGTTTGTTTGTTTGTTTGTTTGTTTGTTTGTTTGTTTGTTTGTTTGTTACCTCTTCACGCTTCGTTTACTATACCAATCTTTCTGAAATTTCGCATACACATAGTTAGAAGTACGGAGAAGGACATAGGGTACGTTTCATCCCGGAAAAGGGACGATTCCCGTGGGAAATTCACGCGGGCGAAAGCTAGTAACATATATATGCCGGCAATAAGTTGTCAATATTAAAAAGGAAAATTAATAGTAATATTAGACAAATTCAATTAGCTAAAACAAATTCGCGAAAAGTTAAAATTCCATGGCTTGGAAAACTACTATAGGTATCTTTAATGTATGTCTATTTTTTATTTATTATTCGGGTTAATAATAAATTTACATAGAGACGACTTCTTATATCGATAACTATTTCTATCCCTATTATGCAACACTAGATTCGATAGAAAAGAAAAAATCGCAATAAATATTAAAATGATTGTTTGTAGATTTCCTTCACTTCAGTATTTATTTAATACTTTGCGATCCGGAAGAAAAGTAAAATAAACTCCATTTTAAGAGACTCAGTATTTCGGCACTAAACCCTTTTGTCTCCGTGTTTGAATGAGAAAAATGTCTTATTTTTATGTTAAAATTGTTTGTTTTTAAACACTTTGAGTAAATTATTCAACCTAGTGAATTTTAAAGATAGATTATTACGTACTTTTTTACAAATTGGTTTCACAAATTATACGAATGGAATAAGTACTCAGATCTATTTTTATGATAACAAAAAAATGTTTAAAAATAAAATTCATAAATACAGGTTTATAAGGACAATTCTACAGGTTCCGAAAATACAGTTCAGTGTTCTATTTACGTCTACATTCTCCGACCTTCGAACGAGTTTATTGAGAAACTTGTATTCAGCCGAGGTATATTTTCAAACTGTTTGTTGCTAAAAGGGTAACAATCAATGACCGTTGTTACCCAATCCAGAGGTAACCATAACGTCTCATTCCACGTACTACAACTTTATTTTTCTATGTGTCTATAAAAGTTTTCTAATAAAGGCCCTCCAATAGGCAACTTCTGTCGTCATTTCTGCTTATTGCCTACACAGGTGACAATTGATGGGGATAGCTCTTTTTAACTGACTTTGGAAACTTTTGTTTCTGTAAGCTGAGGACACTCGAGGTTGTTGTAAGTTTTGGGTTAAGAAAACTTGCATTTTCGACTTCCTTTTATTAAAAACGTAATCACGACAGCTTTATTAATTTAAAAAATATACCTAGACCTACTAACCAATGAGCAGATTTTAGTTACATATATCGAAGCATTTAATAATGTATTATTAAGAAAATCTTCTAGTAATCTGTATTCAAACGGTAATTACGAGAAAGCAAGCACCAAATTACTGTTAAAAGCCTTTTTTTAATGTCTTCCCCAAGCTAAAAACTATCCCCCATAGTCCCGATAGCCTGTCATTTTACTAAATGATCGGCATCCATTGCGGGGCGGTCTTCGCCGTTTATCGACAGGGTTGTGATGACGGGACAATAGATAGTGCTTGCGCGGGAAATAAACGGAATATTAATTTTTAACACCATAGGCCGTAATTAGGGGTTCGCGTGACATTGGGTTTACGCACGATTCACAGGTACGGTCAGCAAAAATAAAAAAAAAAATATTTTTTTCAAACATTGATAAAATATTACTAAGTTTTACCCGCTCTCTAATTAATAGAAACATCATTTTAAGCTACTAGTCGAATTTTAAGTTCATAGATTAAATAATAAAATAAATATAGGGTAATTGAACTGATTGTAATGTGGATTTTTTTTATTTTAGTATGGATCAATGTAACTTTCCTTAATAATTTGAATTTTTTTCAACTCTGTTGTGGTTCTAAAGTTATATGGGATACTATACTATAGAGATTAAAACAAATGACTAACCTTCATAATTTTTTTCTGTCCGTACAGAAAAGAAACACTATGTTTGTTTTTGGTTGGGGTATTTTAGGTGTGAACAAACAAATAAAGCAAACGAACTGTAATGATGTCGAGCTAATTAAAATTTGTATTGTCCTTTCCGGTGATAACAATACTTCTTTATGTTTGCTGTACCTTTAGTATAATAAAACTGTCGGCTATAAAAGTTTTCTTTTACCTAACTACCGAAAAACGAAGGCGTAATAAAATGAGCTTAGAAGTCTGTATTAACGGATGTTGCAAAGTTAATTTTAAGAATCTGTCAATCGATTTATTTATAAATTGTTTTTCTATAGAGAAAAAGGTTTGTAAAATATAGTTGTTTTGTGTCTATATAGTCACCAGGAAGGACCACGAGAAATACATCTAGTAAAAAACACCAATTAATTACAGTTTTCTCTCAAAAACTTACAACATGACTTAATAACAAATGAAAAGGCGAAAAGTTGTATTGAAACGATTTTCTAGGATTGATAAAACAAAACATAAACAAGAAATAAAGTAAGCTTCATAATCGCCGTCTACAATCTTTCCGGCATTAATCACCGCGGGATTAAGTCGTCTTTGCGGCGGAAATATTCGCGCCTCGGAACAACTGTTGACCGGGGCTTTCTCACTTCTATGGATTTTATTTGCTATATTAATAGACAAGTTATAAAAATGTGTGTTATAGTAACAACCGTACTATAATACTTTAATCTTATACGATCTTTCTGACTTTAATGAGTTCCGGATTATGACGTTTGCGGAAAAAAATATTCGCACCTCGGATCAACACTGTTGAGTTGACCGGTAGTTCTCTGTTCTATGAATTGCTTACAATAACAACAAATACTTTAGTTGTAAAAATATGCATTATATTGATAGATAATTTAGTAGATATGATATCGTATAAAATTCTCTCTAGTTAATTACTTTAGAAATCCTTGTGGAAATCCTTGGGGAGGCCTTTGTCCAGCAGTGGACGTCTTTCGGCTGAGAGAAGAAGAAGAAGAATTACTTTAGAATTAAGTCGTTTTTGCCCCGGAAATCGTAATAGCCGTATTTGTAAACTAGCACAACCAAAATATGTGTTACGCTAACAACCGTGTAAAATATTATTACGTATTAAATATTATACAATCATTGTAAAACGCCTTCGCCTAGAATAGTTCCGTCCGACATTAATCACCGCGGGATTAAATCGTCTTTTTGGCGGACATATTCGGCCTCGGAACGGAACAACTGTTGACTGGACGTTTCAGAGCTTGAGTATAGTATATACTATGCTCGTGGTACGCTACGTGTTAGGACATGTTTTAACATTGAAAATGTTTTTTCGTTCGCTCCAGTAGGCCCCCATTTTCGCTGAAAGTGTGACTCGCCCGTGATACCCTAAGGTTTAGGGCCACAAGGACGTATGAGGGCTCAAAAGACGCGGAATTTGAAGGGCTTTAAAATGATGTCAAAATATGAGATCTGTGAATTTTTGATAGGCTAAAGTAAAAAGTTAAAAAGGTTTATTTATTGTATAACGTATAGTTTATTAATGATATTGAGCTCATAGAAAACAACTATGTTGTTTGTACACCAATTCTTACTCGTTGTTCTATAAAACAAATTCCATCATACATGTGCAAGGCCTTTACAAATGTCACTGTATATTTTCGACACAGTTGAATGCAAGAAAATATATAAGCAACAAAGTTGAAATACAAATAAAATTCATGGTACAGATCCCGGCTCGACTTGTCCAGTGCACAAACTTCGTAAGTGTGGATTTTCCCGGACGTTACCTGTACAAGCTTAACTTATCCCAGCTTTGACGTGTTTACATTTTTAAATATCGGGTTTTATGTCTCGTTGGAATACTAACAAATACCAGCACAGCAACATATCCAACTGTCCGTGCCATATAATCCTTTAGTTTTTGTAAATACGCAACAGAGTTGTCTGTTTCACAACGACAAAGTAGATGACTAAAACGGTCGCTATATTTATGAGAGCTGTATGTAGTATGGACTATTCTAAGCGACTATTAAAGCCTTTATTCTAGAAAATTCTGAAAATGAATATACGATCCTTTTTTTATACAAATAAAAAAAGAAGTGTTCCGTCCAATTCTGTGACTAAGTAGAATTTTATATCTAAATTTTTTTTACAGTTATCCAAACTTTTCCGCCAATATAATAAAAAAGACGTCAGAAATGAGTGGTTTACAGTGAATTAAGAGTTCCTATAATATGATAGACATTATTTGTTCTATTTTTCTTCACTATTAATACTTTATAACTAATGATCTGACCGAGACAAGGTAATGTCGGAAACTAGGTCAGGTAAGATGTATTCAGATAGCAGTCAGGCGGGAAACATTTTATTCACAACACTTTAAGTACATTAAATATTTAAAATGATGTACGTTTTCCGTAGTTAGAGAGATTTTTATGAATTGATTCACTGTGTCATACTAACTTTCGTATTACATTCTCCGAGCGTAAAAATTATATACTTCATTCAAATTGTAGCTCAAAACCGGGAACGTTTAGGAATTTTTTTTTTAATGACTTCCTCAAATTATTAATTTTATTAAATACTAAAAGCGCCTTCTGACTATACATTCATCATTATTAATAGTTATTTAGAATCTACTCCAATCAAAGAAATAGACAGCGAAATAAAGAATCTGAAAACATTTATACAATAATAAATGTTAAACTTTCAATCGAATGAAATACTTTGAGATATTTGATTTAAAACCAATATCGTTTCGATTTCTTTAAAAGCCAGTTTGTTTATGCAATACCGTCGAACCAGCCACCGAAGCTAAACTTCTTTAAAGGAATATCCGATCAAACGACGTAAACTAATTTCAGCGAGCAAACTCGGAACTCGCTTAAAACGAAAAAGTGCGCCAATATACATCGTCACATTTAAATTGGTTACCGATTACGCCCTCGGTTTAACCAGGGCATTTTGCCTTGAAGGCTTCTACTTTTTTACAAAACTAGTATACTGATCTGATGTTTGAACCCACCTGATCTGATGTTATTGGACACTGGTTGTACGCTGGCCATTAGACTATAGGAATTATTTTCTCAGTGATCATCGCGGATGTTGTCTTTAATAACAGATAGGTAAAGTCAGTTGCAGGGAAACCTATCTCACAGAACCCTGTCTTAGGGGAGTCAGGTATCTATGCATGACTGTACATTATTACGTATTTATTACTTGTTAATAAAGCTGAAAGTATGATAAAACGAACTTGTCCTTTAGTCAAATTTTCAATAATATTTTGGCATTTGACAACCTTATTATCCATATCCAGATAGGCTACTTTTCGTAAAATTCCTATGAGATACAAGGCTTATAACAGTACGAGTTGACTATGCTATTAAGTTCATAATGATACGAATTAGTTAGCCAAACTCTTGTAACTCTTATAAGCCAATGGGTTTTGTACAAATTGGCGCAGGCCAACTATTGGCAAAACATGTAAGAGGACCTTAATAGACGATGGAGAGAGACCCAACATTGTAACGATGTTTTCATTTCATTCGATGTGCTATCGATTCTCGAGCGAACTGTTTTAAAATGTGGGATGTAATTTGACTTCAGAGAAACCAGGGGTTGTAATATTCGTTTTCTAGATGAATACTAAAGCGAATTCCGGTTAAATGAAAGAGTAATAATTCTGAACTCTACTGTGGCCATTTTTCTTTAGAGGGTGAGTTTCTGCATTCTCTTTCTGACTGGATAAAAATCGGAAAAAGGGATAATTTCATTTGTACAGATATTATAAAATAAATTTTAATTTACAATGTCTTTATTCTATATATGTATAATGTTTATTCAAGTATAATCGACCGAGCGAGCGCAGCGAGCGAAGCGTCTCAGTTTCCACTAGCCGAAAATTCTTTTGTCTGTCCGGATGTTATCGCCTACAGGTCGCATTTCTGAACCGATTCTCATGAAATTTTGTAAGCAGGTTCGGTAATTTTACAGAATTTTTTAGTCGAGCCAGTTTTTCTAAATTTTAAAAAATGGCCGAAATATATAAAAAAACCTCATATCTCAGCTATTTAAAAATAATTCAAAAATGTCATTAGACATTTTTGTTATTCTTATTAAGACGCATTTTTTTTGTTTGAACAACATAGTTAAATTTAATAAAACCGCTATAAATCCATATGTTATAGATTCTCATACGATAGTTCACAAAAAAATCAATAGATGGCGCACCAAAGCTTTTAATACTCGCAAAATCGCTAATACGTTTACAAGAGTGACTTGATTTATTTATTAAATAAAATTAAATGGTTCTTAAAAATCATATGGCTTTTTTGTCTTGCTTGGCTTTGAATTGTGTGTATTTATTTGGTTAATGGTATTGTATTGTGGATTGCTTTGCATGGTAGAAATTATCTTGAACACTTGAAACAATTCTGATATCAAAAAACTTCATTGTATGATTATATTCATATTCATTTATTTGCCAACTAAGTGTACATTAGAATCCTATTATAAAAAAAAAGTAATATATATAATACCTACATACTTACTAATCAGAGAGATTCGATTTCAAATTGAACTTTCTTTTTTGAACTTTAATTTTGTTGCACAAATAACATATACATACATATAACCAATAGGTACCATGCATTTCTGACGACTGACGACCTCCGTGGCCTAACGGTCATCACGCCTGGACGGCTACACCAGAGGTCCCGGGTTCGATCGATCCCCGGTCGGGTCAAGATGGAAAATAATCTTTTTCAGATTGACGTGGGTTTTGGATATTTATCTATATGTATTTGTTATAAAATATAGTATTGTTAAATTAGCATCCCGTAAAGTCTTGAACTTACGTTGGGGCTAACTCAATCTGTGTGATTTGTCCGTCTATATTTATTTTTATATTATTTTTTATATTATTTGAGGCAAAAAAGGCAGGTTTCAGTATTTTTTTTAGTGGTATTGAATTGACCAACCACAAGAATATGTTTCGGCTTATGGGTAAAATATGAGAACTTTTTACTTTCTTTCCAGCATTGGTAGGTTGGTTTCAAAACTCTTTTTAGCCAGGGACACGGTAAAATATCGGTTATTTCGTGGAAGGGCTCGCGAGGTCTACTGTTCTGACAGAACCACTAGTATAGTTACCTAAGAAAATACAATTTTTAGCCTGCGTCGACTAGATAATATTAAAAATGTTTGCTAGTTGATATGTTTATTTTACAAAAAATATGTTTCTTTTTTTATCAATGAGTCGTTATAATGTATATGTATATATTTAAGTAAATAAATTTATGCGCTTTTTTCTTCACACTAAAATTTTACTTTTCAGGGTCCGCTATTTTCCTGAACATCGAACGAAGACAGTAAAAGACATTAGTTTATTAGTGTTAAAAGTGCCTCTGTAACTTGGTGGTAAATTTGGACCCAGCGTCCTGCGCTATCGGCTGACCGTCGTATTTCGTGAAATGGTCAAGGTAATTCAAAAATGTCTATGAATTATTCACCATTCTCAATTTACGCCACGCTAACCCTTCCGTGTGTGGGCTTCACTTTGTAAATACATTTTCTAAATCACCCACTCACCACGCAGACAAATCAAATATTCGGTTTCGGAATGAATTTGTTTTTATTTTTCATATTCCGAATTTGAAGTTGTGTGTCGCACTTTTTTTAACTCACTACGTAGTAGGCTATATTAAATTAGGAACACAGCCTTTAGTCTAACTCAGTGTAGATCTTACTAGATATGACTTATATATTTGTTCTGATCTTCTATTATGGATATCAAAACATTATAGATATACCCTTTATTTGTTGAATGTTCCTCGCATATTCTATGTTGTGTTTAGAGATGAATAATGAACGATTTCTTTTGGGCATTTAGATAAATACTAAAAAATTACTAATTTATTTTCCGCCTGGTATAAATCGGACATTTTTTAATCTCTAGTTGTGTGTTGTTTTCCCGGTGCTAATGGGTGTTTTTAATATCTACACTTAATTCCTTATGTTTTGGGTCTAACCATAAGTAAGTGTTCATCTTAAATGTGCAAATATTTTATTCTTATGCAATTAATGATAGTATTAAAACATAAACTGAAAGCCATCAAAGTCGTTCTTTAAAAATATATTTAGTTTTCAGAGAACATTTTCTCAATAATAAGTTGCCGTCTGACTGCACTGCAGTATGTCATTATTATAATAGGTACTTGGAAATAACGTAATATAACAATAAAATAACAGTTAATATTACATATTCCCTATCAGGGACGCCTAGGCTATTTGAGGAGTCCTTATATCGTCTTAGCGTGCGAGTGAAAATTGAGCGTCGTCAGTGAAGCAACAATCTATTATTCATTGCAATGTTCCTTATTCATATGCAGTAAATGGGACCTTACTGGATAATATACTTATTACAGCTTTGTTTCAGTATTAATGTTTTATCATAGATGGCTAGATTCTATTTTAGTTTCTATAATCCCCCATAACGAAAATTTCATCAAGGTCTTTTTAACTAGTTCGAGTTCACACTGAAAGTAATATTGATTCATAATGATAACTTCGCTGAATTATGTTTTGATGCGAAAACTGCAATTAATAGAAGAGCTCACTGTTATTTATTTATTCAAACTTTATTACCAAACTTGGTACAAAGGGCGGACTTAATGCTAAAAGCATCTACCAGTCAACCGTCAATGTTAATGTAAATGTTACTGCATTTCTAATGAGGCTACGTGGCAACACTGGCAACGCTGATTTTAGGTAATGCTGGTTACTTGTCAACAAGTGAAATACGATAACCAAAATGTTATCTTCACAGGTTCCTGTTAGATAATGCTTTTGCGTTAAGACCACCATGTTGTGCCATAAATTGTATTCTTGCAATAAAGGTAAATTAATTAATTCCTTCATCAATTAATATAAATATAAAATTCTTCCGTTGCTAAGTGACTGACAGACAACGCACAGCCTTAACTACTGGGCGTAGAAAGATGAAATTAGGCATGTAGGCTCCTTAGGGAGTGAAGGGGAGCTCTAAGAGAAGATTTCCCGAAATTTCTACGTAAACAAAGTCCCGAGTCCATGCTAGTTCAAAATAAAATTGTCAGACACCAATAAATTACAATCTTAGCGAACCTTATTAAAACAGATTCAAATTCAGAACTGTCAGAATATTGGGCAAACTGATTTTTACGGCGCAGGCTCTCTTCCAGCTCGTATCACTTCTCGCAAACGCGTTCTTTATCCAATTATCCGTAGATAAATCTCACCTGCGACTGAGGAAATAACGTAGGAAAACGTTACGTTACGAAAACGTTGTATTTTCACAAATCCCCTTTATTTTTCTTTGACTTATTGTTGTAGCGGTCGCGCCGATCGTCTTTTGTTTGAAATTTAATTATCCTTGCGTTCTGTGTTGTAATATTGTTGTATTTTTTTCACCACATGATTTTTAATGCTCTTCAATACGGCCATGCGTTTTAGACTCAAGTTTAAGGTACTTTTAAGGACAGCTCTTTAAATTTAGGTTAGTAACAAAAATCTGGTATACACTAAATTTAATCTCCTTGATGTGTTAATTAATGAAGGAATTAAACATCGTCTTTGTTACCTATATTACAATCTGATATAATGAATACCCATATCATTACCAGTATAGTACATAAATTTCCATTAGGCTACTAGCTAGTGTTTCAATCAAAATAATTAGTGACGCTAATTGGCAATAACATTAACGACAATAGAATAATAGTTAAATCTGTGACATTTGTGATAGATTTTGTCAAAATAATGGCAACAAAATAAGGGTACTTAATTTATTTCAGCACAATGGACAACACTAGTATCATGTTAACAAATTTGAAAAATACTTATGGTGAAATTAGTGGTTTTATGCTTTCTTTTCCATCGGGACTATTATCACTTAAGTTACTTGAATTGCAGAAGTGGATAAATAAAAATAAACTTTATTTATCAAGGGTAAAGAAATTATTCCATCGCATTTTACGAATGGATTCTGGATATCCTTCCTGCATTCTAACGGTTGGAATGTGGCCAAATGTTTAACCAATAAAATCGGATACAAGCAAACTCTTTAACTTTATTAAAGCGTAAAAGTTCAGAAAGACCTGAAATAAAATTATTTATTATTTTTATTAGTAACATGACAAGAAAACGTACGCTAACTCAACGCGCACCGACTTACATCATCTTTAGAGTTTTCACATTTTTCAGGCCTTGTAGGTAGAAAGACCCACTTAAACCTGTTGATTGTATAATTTGACGCTTTTGATCAACGCAGAGATGTGCGAACGTAATGGAATTCGAAAAATTTGCATCATTAAAAGTCAATTGAATTTACTTGTTTTCATTTGAAGCCCGCGCGCGGCGGCAATCAGTTCACGATTGCTAAACCTTTAAAAAGTTAAAAAATGTGGAGCAGACTTCGTTCGGAAAAAATTTGTCGTATGAAGAAAAATAATTGACAATCAATGTATCATTTAATTATTCCTTTACAGTATTTTTCCAAAATGTTAACTTGCAATTATTTTCACTTAATTAAATATTTCTTACTCCTAATATTAGGGCGACAGTGTAACCTAGTAGATAACTAAACCTAAAAGCCATTAAGGTGGTTTAGGAATAGATATAAAAATGTTATTAAAAAAAAACTTAGCCGAAAATACAAAAAAATAATGGCTATTTAAGAATATACAAAACAATTCCTAATTATGGCAATTTGAGGTTAGATCGGAGGAGAAGGATCCTTGGGGGAGGCCTTTGTCCAGCAGTGGACGTCTTTCGGCTGAGAGAGAGAGAGGTTAGATCGGAATTCCGGTATTTACAGGCTCTAAACTAGTTGCCATGCCGTCGTTGGAAATATGGCTGATTCGTATAAAAAACCGATTGCTATCACTTTGATGTTGTCGAAGGAAATGAGATCGGCTTCCGATCCGCGGGGAAGGAATAATCTCTCGTCCGGGGTACCGCGGGCGCGGCCCGGAACCCTTCCACTTGCCCCAGAATTTACCTGTCGGTTTCGCTTGTCGCTTTTTTCGATTGGTTTTGAATTGTCTAAAGTGACTTTCCATCAGACAAGAAGACGATGTCTAGTAGTTTGAAGTACGAATTTGACGACCGAACATTGACTTTAAAGTATCATGTCAGCCATAAAAACACTGGTTTTCAGGAAGAATGATACATACAGATGCAGGACAGTTTCAAGCGGTCCAGATCCCAGATATAAATATGAGGGGAAGGTCAGTGGACTTATGCACAGTTAAACATATATCTGATTACACTCGTAAGTCAAAAGAATGAATAGCTTATGGTAACTAATATTTTCGCTATTTTTAACAAGTGAAAGAATTATTAATTTAGGACATTATGTTGAGAAAAGTTTGAAACTCTGTAATCTTGTTTGAGATAAATACTGGCTATTCGAGGCTATTCATTAGTTTCAAAACAAGTTACTTTACCCTGTTTATTATCAGATTTATGAGAATATAGCTTTGGTGTACGAGTTTTAATACATTTTGTTTCTATCATTTTGGCGACCTACTTAGTTGCTGGGGTAAATTTTTAATTGATTTATATGCTTGGGAGTAAATATTGTGAAAACTTCTTTGCAGTATGTGACAGTAGTTTAACTCACGATTAATATGTTTATTTATAATGTTTTGTGACGTAATGTTTAAGAAATGGGTTCATTTTCAGACAATTCATAGGAGGTTACATCGGTTGCAATTTGGCAGTCTCTTATCATTCAGACTACCCATCTAAAAAAACTACATAGAACCAACCTCCGCACCCATAATTCAGGGGTATCTTTTAAATTTCCCCGCGATTGTGAAGAGGACGGTGGCGTGACATCAGCTGAGGGTGTCGTCTGACCGGCTGGAGTGCCAATCTCATTTGCCGAATCACGGAAGCATATGGAATCTAATCGTTCCGCGTCAATACGGTGAAATGCTTGAGGAAAGATGCGGTCTATTTGGTAATTTTCATATTTCCAACTGACATTTTTCAATTATTGTGGACAAAAAAATTATGATGACTTTTTGCACCCCGTTTATCCTAATTAAGGTATTCAGGATAAACGGGGTTAAAAATAAATATGTAGGTTATGAAATATAAGTTAAATAAAAAAACTCTTTCACATATGCCATAGAAATTCTTTATTTGCTACATTTTATTTACGATACAAGGAAATTCCTACCTGAATGGCCAGAACTTAAAATAGATAGAAACGAGTAGAAAATAAAAGTGGGAGGCCTTTCCCCAGCAGTAGGACACAACTCCTCCACAAGCTAGATAAAATAAAATATACAGTATATTTCGCGACGGTCTTTTTCAATTTCCTCAGATAGCCGAATTAATTACCATTTGAAGACACAATCAAAATTCGTTCCATATCAGGGATTCTTAGTTTTACGAGCAGTGAACGGTCTCTTGATATTTCTAATTAAATTCCATCAGAGATTTATCAGGCAGTCTAAGATGCAGCCCTTTGGATAACGCCAGATGTCGCGGCCGGTGGCTTTTGTGCCTTTCTAATGAAAGGTTGGAGCTGATATTGCTATCTTAAATCAGCGAAACTTGCGCGTTATGATGCGGGTTTGACGACGTCGCTGCCAATCGCCCTTTTCGGGGATTATCACGATTTCCGGGTTTTGATCCGACAGTTTGTTAGTCTCCGAAACTCCCTAATTCATTGAGTATATTTTTTGTATACAACAACACATACTCGTATAACTTCTCAGTCGGTGTAAGAACGGTTTTTTTAAACTACATATCTATTGCATTTACCACGTCTAGGTAATCTTGATCACTGCAGTTTTGGTCTTTGTTTTGGTTCAGCAATTAGCAACTACCAGTAAACCAAATTAACAATACTTTAACTGCTACTAGATTTGATATTGATTTATTAAAAAATAATTATACCTTTATTTTTTGTAAATCTAAGTTCTACAGAAATAAAATATTTATTTTATTTATTTATTTTATTTAAAACTTTATTGCACAAAATTTAACAAAAATTATGTACAAATGGTGGACTTAACGCCATAAGGCATTCTCTACCAGTCAACCATTAGACCAAACAGAGAGTAGTAAGGTGGTGCGATAAAGTGCAACGCGATAAATAATTAACTCATAAAATATAGACGTAATAATAATAAGAATATACTTATAATGACTAATAAATACATACATACTAATAATAATATTATATATAACTAAATATATATATTTATATATAAAAAAACATAAATATAAATAAATACATATATCAGGATGACTTGATTCAGCGATTTGCTGTAAAAAGTGTATAAATGTGCGGAAAATATTAAATATAT
The DNA here is from genome assembly GCA_018467065.1 of Ephestia elutella. Lineage (NCBI taxonomy): Eukaryota > Metazoa > Arthropoda > Insecta > Lepidoptera > Pyralidae > Ephestia > Ephestia elutella. Next base: position 11,613,302 of record CM031585.1, read on the forward strand.
AAATATTTAAAAAAATATAAATATATTTTATATAGTGTGTAAATATGCGGAATATATATCTGTTTAGATATTGGAAGGCTTTTTGACCCAAAAATTACCAGACAATTTGTGAATCGCCTCGATTCCTGAATAACCGCAACACAAGAACGCAAGGAAACTAATCTCTTTGAGACAATGCTAAGGCAATATCTTTGGTTTACGGCCCTGACTGGATGTGCAAATATTTGAACAATAGCACCCCTATTGTCTAGGTCAAACTAATTTTGGTTGTAATTTAATTTTGCATAATGCCCGTCTATTTAAGCGCATCTGACAGTTACGTTTAGATGTAACGAATATAAAATTCGCTGATGTGAATACGAATATTTTGCGAACGCGAATATTCGTAACATCTCACGTGGATAACTATTTAGTTTATGCCTAGAGTTCCACACACTACTATACAACTTTTCGACATACTTTTTCCGTATAGAAAAATGTAGTCTATCAGTCAGTGTACTTTCTTTTGCTCTATTTTGGGACCAATAAACGACCTGGCATTTTTTAATCGGTTTGGTATTCACTTATTAACATTGTGCTAACATGATCATTTTTATTAGTCTTTGCTTAATTACTATTTCACCTATGATTTTTGTGTTTTAATAATTGTGTAGTTTATGGACCTCCCTTTATTCCTTTTTATAGTCAGCTGAAACATAACTTTTTCTGTATAAGAAATAGAAAATATAACGCTGAATATGATTTACTTACTAAATATCTCTGACTGTTTATTTCTTTTCACAAGGAAGAAGTACTGGACAGATTTTAATGAAATTCTGTAAATGGGCAAAGTAGTGCAATCTAGATTATCACTTTTTATGTCCATATAAGACTTGGAAGCGGAGCCCCAGGTCAGAAGTAGCCAAGGTGGCGTATATGCATATGTTTTTATAGACAAAAATATTAACCAGCCTGCTTTTAATCATATAAATATTAACTTACATTATTTACTTCTGTTACAGGTATGTGGATCTTTTCTTCGTAATGTTACAACGATAAATTCGGTAAGGTTTTCTAAGTACTATTTTTTAATAAGCTTATTATTCTATCCCTAAAGCGAGGACCACTAGTAGTGAGCGTGGCTATGTGTATTTATAGTTAAAAAAATCGCTCAAAATATCTGTGAAAAATAATAAATTTATTTGAGCTATAAATCAAACCGTGTGCCTCCGAAGCGGCGGACTGTCGTGTTGACGATAAAAACGCAATATTGGCTATCAATATCTTTAGTAAATATTGACTAGTGATTTGATGGGAGCAAATCCGTAGACCAAAACCTAGTCTATAATATTTGCTAATACAGCGAATAACAATAATTAATAAATTTAATATGATGCCGCCATTGCTATGCGCTTAAATCATTAGCTAAATAATAAATCCGCTTGCCTACGATAAATTCCGAATATTCACAATGTTCGACAAATAATTAACCCGTTTTAGTTTTCGCTTAATCGGCTTTTTAGAAAACTAATTTGACTAGCAAATTGGTTGGCAGAATGAATATTAACTATCAGGTAGTGTGGTTAGATTTTTTTCGTTCAAATTGAAGTGCATTATTTTGTCTGTTCGTATTACATAACTTTATGTTTCTATACAAAGTTATGCCTATGTCCAGCAATGGACTTTTTATGAGATACGGCATTATTATTTATTATGAGATTTTATATGTTACGGCATCCCAAATAAATAAATAAGTTAAAAAGACCCATAACAAGTAACATGCTTTTGCTCTGTTACAACGAAAATGTATTGCTTTAAAATTTGTGTACTCAAAAACAGTGCCTATGTAAAATAGTTCATATACTAAATTAAATACACGGAATTCCATTACCATATTAAAATATCCCCTTTGTTAAAATTGATGTTAAGCCAAGAGTAAAACGAACATTTTCAAACGAATGTTTCTCGGTAAACATTATTTTATCTAAGCACAATGCAGGCTGCATTTGTCAGTGTTTTAATTAATATTATGGCCACGTAAAGAACCGTAATTAGTGTTTAAAAGCACCAGTATTTTCTATGAAAGCCTTATTAACTTTGCTTGTATTAATACTCGACTCTCTAAGAGTAGATATTTATTAAAAACGAAATTGTAATTAGATTCTTATTGCAAAAACTTTAAACGTTAAAAAACTCAAGTTAATATGTGGAAAAGTTAGTGAAATAAGACAGCATAAAATTTTATGGTTTTATTTTTTAAACTAAGATTAATTATGTCTGGGGTTACAATAAATTACAATACGCTTTCGCGAAACTATTTCTACAAAATTATTAATTTCCAGTTAAAATTTTAATATAATCATGGATCGAATATCTCGGTATTAATTTACAAGAATTATAAAACAATACAGAATTCGTCGAAATCTGTGACAACCTGATTAATCTAGATGAGAAAATTTCTACTTACAATTAACAAAACAAGAGGGTGTCTCAATCCAATTTACTCTATAATTATGACGTCACTGGAGAAGGATTTAATTAAAGACCTTTTTGGAGGCCTCCAGGTAATTGGTGTTCAATGAGTCTTTTGTAGTCCGAGAGCTTGCCTGTTTTACTTAGTGATTATGTTGCCAGTTTTGTAATTCTTATTACTTACGATTAGGCCGGCCCATCTAAGTAATCATTAACAAATATTATTTAAACACGTTAATATGTAAAACTCACGACTTTTTCTTAGGTCAGTTTTGATAAATAGAAAGGTATCGGAGAAGCCGGTCCATTCAATAATAGGCATCATAGCTGAGATCAGTTATTTCTATTGAATATATACCTATCATCTTCATCTCTGATTTTAAACTACCGTCTAACTAGGTCACAGAGATCGCAATACATTTATTACTCAGTTCAGTACGTAGTAGTTTCACTTAATATCGTTCAACAAACATTTGCACGAACTTCCATTGAAAGTTCCAGTAATTCCTTATAAGTATAGTAAGCCAGCGATGTACAGAAAAGCAGTAATGAACACCGTGTCATTTTAATAGCGTATTCAAAACATGTCGAGGAGACCATTTAAATTTAATAAAATAAAACGTTAATTAAGGAATCTCTACAGAGAAAGCTTGCGGTATCTGCGCCAAATGAAGCAAAAAGGTGGAAAATCTTGTAGGTAACTTGGTTTCACTCATTGGTAAGGAAGTACTCTTTGGCGTAAAAGAATATAATTAGGAAATCGTTCAGATTTTACCCATTTTTAAGTAATAAAACTTTATATAATCGAAAATTAAATTGCATTTTATGAATGGTAGTGGCTGGACTACCGATGCGGCGAAGTGAATCTTTCAATCAGTTCTGCCACGATGTTATTATATGAAAGTAGGGTTGCCAGGTCCTAAACCTAATAGCCGGACAGACCAGCCAGTTTGGCCGGACATTTGGGTAGAGAGGCCGGACACCCTACATTGAGGATTTTGTCTCAGTATTAATAGGTACGGACAAATTTTTTTTGTGTAATATCAAGCTTTTTGGTAATACCGACAGAGCGCAGGGCGGCCACGCTCGGCGCTCGCTCGTTTGCGAAATATAAAAAGTAAAAAAGCCTAACAAAAGCCGGACAGGCCGGACACCGTTTATTTCGGCCGGACGCGCAATCAAAAAGTTTCACCTATGTCCGTCTTTATCCGGACGCCTGGCAACCCTATATGAAAGTATGTACTAACGTAAATATGAAATTTGGAAAGTTTCGGTACTATTCAGTGTAACTTTATATTTTGTTGTATTTTAATAACGTTATAAGCATTACTACACATAACACGAACCGGAAAACGTAGTGTTGGCAGGCCTCCCACTCGGTGGACCGACGACCTGGTGAAGGTCGCGGGACGCGCATGGATGCGGGCAGCGCAGGACCGGTCAACGTGGAAATCCTTGGGGGAGGCCTTTGTTCAGCAGTGGACGTCTTTCGGCTGAGTGAAGAAGAAGATAAGCATTACTGTTATTTTAGACACTATTCGCTGTCGAACGAACATTTGCTATTTTTTTTAATAGTCTGTGTCGTAGTAGTCCTGTAAAATCGCGTTGGATATTTTAAATGCATCGGTATGTCTGACTGAAAAACTGTTTTTGATGAAAACGGGGATTCAGTTGTGAAAATATTTCCGCTCTACAATTTTTCGACTAAGGAAACTGACCCACTTAATCACTGAATGAAAAATAGTTAGACACTTAAACCCGTTGTCAATTCGGAGAAAATGTAAAATGATTAGTTCCCTTGTAAAATCACAATATATCCCGTATAATTTTTTTTTTAATTTAATAATCGCATACGAATCTCAACCCTGTAAATATTGCTATTTGTAAGCCTTCCTGTCTTATATATCAATATTTTAATAAAAGAGCTTAGTTCGTCTGTGCTGTGAGACCGAAATACATGCTACACATAATACGCAGCTTTGTTTGTGTAAAAAATTAATGAAAAATTTTGTACATGCACCTGACGTGAGTGATCTGGGATTAAAACATATACTCTGTAAGTACATGATTTTCATTATGTTTTAAATAATGGAAAACCGAATTGAAACAAAATTTAACAATATTATGAAATGTATTTAATTTCAATTATGTGCAATAGTTTTCCGGTTTGTTGACTTTTTATCGATAATGTAAATAAGAGTTCATTCCAGTTTTGTGTACCGAAAGGGGCTTTGAGCTCAACCGCGCCCAAACGCCCGGTTAATTGTAAACCAATTATTTTATTGTTAATGCAGATTCGTTTTGCTTTTACATTTTACATTTTATGTTCATGCAAAATTAATGTTCAGAAAATAATGTTCAATTCGTAATGATTTCGTGTGGATGTTTTTGATTATACGAAACAGATTATTTTTATATGTGTAATTATGGAACGTGAAAGTAGTAAAATAGTATTGATGTTGTTCACAGCTTCGTTAAGCATTCTCGATAAACAAACTGTATCACATGGAATTAATTTCAATCACAAATATAAATAACAATTTATGTAATTTAGATATTTGTGATTGAAATTAATTCCAGTGTTAATATTGCACAAATAACTCAACAAGAGAATTCAAATGAAAATGTTTCAAATAATTGCAATACTAATAAATGGTAATATTACGCCGTTGCTTCCATGAATTCAACACTAAATAATGAATAAGTAAAGCATTCATTGAAAATGTATATTGTAAACAACAAAAGTTAAACGTAAGCTGTTTAAGCAATATGTTATACTTTAGATGGAACTTGAAAAAAAAACATGTTCGAGAAAAAAGAAGGAAAGACTGAATGGAATCAAACGTTAAACACACTTTTTGTTCTAGGAGCTGAATGTATGCTATACCTCAATAAGTTTTGACTTCCACATCCAGACAGCATATACTAAAAGAAATAAATGAAGAAAAATATTTTATTTGACAGGTTTACAAGAAAACTAAAAACATATTTTGAACTAGATTTTTCCCTGAATTCATAATCTTTTATTCCATTTGCTAATGAGTACATTCTCCATTACACAGGTACTAAACGCCCGCCTCTAATTCGCGCTCGCTCTTGGCCTGTTGGTATTGAGTTTAAATATTCGCCGTACATTTTATAATAACTGCAACTGCGGCGCTTCGGCGCTTCCTCTGTTTGCTTAATTAATTTAACGAGTAATCTGGTGCATTACAGTACTATTTTACTATTTAAGAGATAGACAAGTCCACACAATAACATAAAATGCATGCCATCTACTGTTTCTAATACGAGAATGCTTGTCATTATTACTAAAAACAAGTACATTTAAAGCAATAAGTACTTTATTAAAAAATATATATATGTGTAAGGAAATAAATGCGGGAACAAAATAACGCATCTTTGAAATTTTTGACGTCTTTATTCGGAATTCTGAAGGCCGTAGAAGTTGCTTCCAAGCCAAAAAGACAAGCCAAGTGACAAAAATCTTTTATTGGATAAGTTTTGACAAAAAAAGTAAACACGTAGGTATTTAAAACTAAATTGCTTCTTTCGTTTTATATAACTAGTAGTTCGCCGCGAACTTAGACCTCGCGATTATTACTCGCGTTTTTACGATTTATTGATTTCATTTCTTACGTATGTATGTATGTATGATTGAAGAGTGCTGATGAGCAGGGGGTAAAATTACAGTTAAAGAAATAGTATAATTTTCATACATAGTACATAGAATCACGTCTCCAGCCCCCACGGGGTAGAACGCAGAGCCAAGAGCTGCCAGCCACGTAAAACTCGAAGGCCGAGCTCACGCTTGTGAGCTAAAAAATATGGAAGACCTCTTAATAGCCGAAGGCGCTAAAATAGTATCAATCAATCATCAAAATATACATCTTGCGATCTAACGGGAGTTGATCTGACTGAGCTGACTGACTTATACAGACTAATGCACAGTACCGAAAACGACATGGGCATACGTTATTAAAAAATTATTTAACTGCCTAACACGACCCTTGCATTTGATACTTTACTCGTAAGATTGATCATATATAAAATATTTTTACCAAACGACTAACGAGACGAACGACCGTATAAACCAAACAATCAACAACAATATGAATTAGAACGTTTTTTCATGACTCTCAAAGTCTATGTCACTCGGGTGGTGCATAAAAATCCAACCTAACACCTCTTACATCAAAACTTCTTTTCCGCCCTTCAGTCTTTCTGGGTGGTCATAAAAAAATAACCTACATACATACATACATACATACATGAACGCTGAAAACCTAACACTTCTTCTCCGCCCTCAAAGTCTTTCCGGGTGGTTATAAAAAAACCTGTACCTAACTTCTTTTCCGCTCTCAGTCTTTCTGGGTAGCCGACCCCGTCATAAAAAAAAAGGCTAGGGACCTGAACCTAACTTCTTTTACGCCCTGCAAAGTCTTTCCGGTACCGCAAAAATAACCTACGGAACCTAACTTCTTTCTCCGTGGCCCTCAAACCGTCTTTCCGGATGGTTATAAAAAAACCTGTACCTAACTTCTTTTCCGCCCTCAGTCTTTCTGGGTGGCTGGCAAAAAAATAACCTGAACCTAACTTCTTTTACGCCCTCAAAAACTGTCTTTCCGGGTGGTCATAAAAAAAATAACCAGTTGTGAACCTAACTTATTTTCTGTCCTACAAGTCTTTCCGGGTAGCTTCAAGTAAAAATAACCTGAACCTAACTTAATCAGCTCAGATCGTTTGGAGACTTAAAACCCGTTTTATTTCACAAAAAACAAAATAGTTTATTTACTCCATAATAAATGGCCTTGATCCCGTATACATTACAGGTATGTGATAAACATTAATTAATCGCATTGAATCTCCAACCCAGTAAAGGACAGTATCGTCAGGAAGGTCTGGTGCCCGCGCTATAGGTATCAATATTTAGATCCTGTGTTGCAGGTTACCAGTCTCACCCGTGATAAGCAATAAAAGGTATAAGCATGTTGATATCATGTCACAATACGCAGCTCTGTGTGAGTATAATTTAATCAAATAAAAGACGAGAATATTCTGTACCTGCAACCCTGACGTGATGAAAATTCTGGGATCAGTAAGTTTAAACTCTGAAACTTCATGATCTTCGTTATGTTTTAAATAATGGAAAATAATATTTATCAAACGATGTATTTGCCATAAGATATTTTTGTTCAACGTTGTATTTACCAATTGAAAATTTATGTTAAATAATTTTGTTTGTAAAATGACTTTTATCGATAATTTGAAAAAACAATTCATTATCTATATTATCTGAGCGAGCGAAAGCGAGCGAAGGTCTCTAAATCGGTTAGTTGGGGCGTAAACACATTGTTTGTATTGTTAATGTATGTATGTATGTATGCATGTCAAAATTCTATGATAACTGCCGAATTGATGGTCTGATTTTGATGAAACCGGTAGGCATGTAGAAATATCAATAGAATTCTCGTTTTTCGTTAGCATCAAAATCGTGTTCAGTAGTTTTTGAAATATTAATAAACAGATTATTTTTATATGTCCGCGATTATGTAGCAAACGTAAACCATAGCGTGTTCTAACAGTTTGGATAGCGCCATCTACATTTTACTGTATGGAACATGGAATTAATGTTGAATCACAAATCGAAATACCAGATCTAAGCAGCGGTTGTAGACTTGTAGATGATTGTATAGTACACTCCTCATAGTGTTACAAATTATTATTTAAAAAACAATCATTTTATAAGACAACTTTGTAAAACTATACATTTGAAAAACATGATGCTTTGACAAATAAATTGTTTTTACGCCGTTGCTTCCATGAATTCATCACTAAATTAACAAGTACAAGCATTCATTTAACTAAATGTTTCAATTGGTAAAACAACACAGGACAAAATATCTTATACAAATATGATCGTCGATAAATACTAGTCGTTATACGCTGCGAACGTAGACCTCGCGACTATTAAAATAACATAATTCACCTGTTCCCTAAATAAGGAATCGTAGAGGCGTTATCCAAACGTTTAGAACACGCTATGGTTTCGTTTGTTACAGCTGAATCGTGGATGTCATTAATATTTCAAAACTACTGAACCGATTTTGACTGCCCAACGAACTTGAAAATTCTATTGATATTTCCTACATGCCTACCAAATTTCATCAAAATCGGACCATCGGTTCGGCAGTTATCGCTGGTACAAACATACATACATACATATACATACAAACAATGTGTTTCGCCCAATTCATACTCGATTTAGAGACTGCTCGCTATTCGCCTGCTCGGTCAATCTCCATTTACCAAAACTAGAAGATACTGAAGTTTCAAGTTTGGGTTCATTTCTTCGATCCCAAGATTTTGGCCTATCGGTATTGGGTTAGGTACAGAAGTCATTACTCCGTACATTTTATTTGTAAATTAACTCATACAAATCGTATTGTGACATGATATCAACATGCTAATACCTCTGTTTGCTTAATTAATTTAACGAGTAATCTGGTGGGACCTTACAGCCTGCGAATTCCTACAGATACTATTTAAGTGGTAGACAAGTCCACATACGATAACTTTTCAATATACATACTTAATCTACTGTTTTTAATACGAGAATGCCAAGGCCATCTTGTTGTGGAGTAAACAAGTACATTTAAAGCAATAAGTAGTTTATAAAAAAAAAAAGTTTGTCTCCAAGTACACTAAATGCTGGAACGAAATCACGCGTCTTTGACATTTTTGACGTCTTTATGACCATCCGGAAGACTTGAGGCCGTAAAAGTTGGGTTCAAGCCTGATAGTGACGAAATCTTTCATTGGATAAGTTTTGACAAAAAAAGAAAACACGTCCAGGTATTTTTTTATGACCACCCTAAATTGCTTCTTTCGTTTTATATAATGAACTATTAACTTTCATACTCATCACTTCTTATCCACTTCCAGTTCACTATCCTATATATTAGTACGTAATTATTTTTAACGTCAGTAATTACCGTAACCCATATAAAATACATTTTTATATCTATTGCATTATTTGGGGAACGTACCCAAGTACATCATTTCCCCAGAACTGTTAAATATATTTTTAACAACGTTCATCGTAAACATACGTATGTCTACGGCGTTGGAGATGAAAACCACAATTCTCTCTGAATGATGCTAACAGTACCGATAACGAGTCAGTTCAGGCTATCCAAATGATAGACCAATGCATCATTTGAAGTTAAAAGCTGATTTGTTCTTGTTCAGTCAGCCGATTTTCAATCCCACATAAAAAATATATGCTTGCGTTCCAAATGTATGGTTCCTACATCCCAAATTCAGGACGAAGTGAACAATATATTTGGGACGAAACTCATATGTTTTAATAAATATGCATACTTTCGACGTGAAAATCAGCTACAAGCAAAAGGAAAGAAAGAGAGAGTTTAGGAACGTAAGTCAAATCAAGTAGTCAAGTGTGTAGTCAAATTAAGACGAGGTCCAACCTGAGCTGCAAAAAAACAAAAATTCATATGCGCTTAACCGCGCCGTGTGCGCGTTACAATAAGATAGTTTTTTGCACAACATAATGTTCTACTTTCGTTCAGGATCAGGGCAGGCTCGAAACACAGATTTTGTACCGATTTAGCAACTATTTCTCAAATATCTTTAAAAATATTAGTCTAAAAACAAAAGTGCTCGTTTCCCAAAACTTTAATATAGTATATATATTAACTAATTATATAAAAATATGTATATGTTACTCCGCTGAAAATTGTAAGTTCCATGACTTAAAAGCTGATTTTTTCTAAATTTTCGGTGCCTTTATCGACCGCCGAGCGAGCGCAGCTTGAGCGAAGCGTCTCAGTTTCCACTAGCCGAAAATTCTTTTGTCTGTCCGGATGTTATCGCCTACAGGTCGCATTTCTGAACCGATTCTTATGAAATTTTTGTGAGCAGGTTCGGTAATTTTATAAGAATTTTTTAGTCGGAGCCAGTTTTTCAAAATTTTATAAAATGGCGATAATATATAAAAAAAACCTTATATCTCAGCTATAAAAAAAAATCAAAAATGTCATTAGACATTTTTGTTATCCTTATTAAGACGCAACTTTTTTGTATGAACAACATAGTGAAATTCAATAAAACCGCAATATAAATCCATATATTGGAATTCGTATACGATAGTTCACAAAAAAATCAATAGATGGCGCAGCAAAGCTTTTAATACTCGCAAATTAATTTAAGAGTGACTTTATTTATTGATTAAAATGAGATTGTTTGAATTGCGTGTATTTTTTTTTTAAACTGGAGTGCGTTTTGACATCCCTATCTTGCCTGATGAGAAGCATAGATGAGATCTAGGGCGGGTACACGCAAACTGAAAAAAAAAACTCAAGTATTTATTTGGTTAATTGTATTGTATTGTGGATTGCTTTGCTTGGTGGAATTATCTAGAACACTTGAAATAAATCTGATATCAAAAAACTTCATTGTATGATTAGAATCCTATTAAAAATCTTTTTTGAACTAAAAATTTTGTTGAAAGCAAATTACATAAATATACATATAACCAATAGGTCAAACCATGCATTTCAGACGACTGACGACCTCCGTGGCCTAACAGGTCATCACGCCAGACGGCCACACACCAGAGGTCCCGGGTTTCGATCCCCGGTCGGGTCAAGATGGAAAATAATCTTTGCAGATTGACGTGGGTTTCTGGATATTTATCAATACATATATGTATTTGTTATAAAATATCAGTATTGTTAAATTAGCATCCCGTAAAGTCTTGAACTTACTCAATCATGGTGTGATTTAGTCCGTATATATTTATTGTTATTATTTATATTATTTCGAGGCGGAAAAAGGCAGGTTTCACTTGTCAATTTTTTAGGTGGTATTGACCAACCACAAGAACTTTTTACTTTCTTTACTGCATTGGTAGGTTGGTTTCAAAACTCTTCTAAGCCAGGGACACGATAAAATATCGGTTATTTCGTGGAAAGGGCTCGCATGAGGTCTACTGTTCTCACAGAACCACTAGTAAATTAATTAAGCCGAAACAGTATGTATTTTTATTAAAAAAGTACACGATTGAAACCCTTTTAATAAATACTCTCGTCATCATAATCTATATCCTGTATTATTTATCCACTTTCGTAATTAAACTCTAATTAGGAAAATTTCTTCATGAAAAATTACAATTTTTTCTGAATGTGTGTGCTACTGACATGGCCTTAAGACTTCTTCTGAGTTGCTATCCCTCATTGATATTTATCTGTAGGTATTTTCTTGTCTGTATTAACTCGCATTAGTTCTTCGCACCTACAACACGATGAATATTTTTATTATGTTATTTTTCAAGGTACTCTGAGCAATATACCACGATATTTCTGAACGTAAATCTCACAACTGTCTACGTTTATTGATTGATACTAGTTTTGCAAGCTTCGTCCTCGTGTATTCGGTTTGCAATTCCGTTGGGCCTATGTTGCGTCTTGAAATAAAGTCTCACGTTTTTGTCGGAAAAATTCGAAAGTCTTCATACAAAAATGTTACTAAACATAATATAATAAAAATCAATGTGATTTCTACTATTTATTACGAAAATCATTACATCTTTATATTGAACTAGAAGTGAACTTATTTAATTTTTGTGCAAATTTTAAAAAATAGAATTAATTTGAATTAACAAAAATAAATCGTGTAAGTATTTATTTATTAATTTTAATATAAAATTTTGAAGCATGTATTAGATGAGATTAGATTACATTACAACTGGTCTATATCAATTAGTCTAGCAGCCTTACTTTTATATATTCTCTAATTTAATTTTATAGTAACTGAATGATGAAAGTAGTATTACTTTCATGTTTTTTCATAACACAAAGAACCACTCTCACAGATACATGATGTAAAAAGTGTCTAATTGCCATGTGACGCAATTAAAACTGTTGTGCGCTTAATGAAACGTCGTCAACAACCCTTTACCACCGATGATGTTCCCGCCGCTCTCATTGTACCCATTTTATTATGAACAAGTATACAAATTGCATGTTGTTTTTTCTCAAATACTTCCTGTTTGTGAAAGCTTCAGACTTGGTATCATGTATTTAATGTTTATACCTATAATATGCCGATATAAACGAATAGATAGACGAATACACGGGGGTATTCGTCATCTTGCCAATAGAAAACTTGCTAAACTATGTTATAAAAAAAAATTGGCAAAATTTAATAAAAGCGCAAAAGCTTAAAAAAAGTAAAGTACAATTTATTGTTCGTAAAATCGATTAGATGTTACAACAACAATAACTTCCAAAGGAATAATTTTCTGAATACATTATCTTAGAAAAGGGCAAACAATCGGAAAAATGTAGGCTTATTTCGTTTCCAATCCGAATTTCGCATTAAAAGGGCATGTGTGTAATTTGTCGGGCCGTGAAACCGCTGCGTATCTCCTATTGGTTTCATCCCTAATTTAACTCTGAGACGTATTGGTGAGACCGCCGACCCAGAAAGACGTATGTAGTCGTAAGCCAGAAGGCCGAATTGATAGAAGCCATTCTGTTGGCATGCCTCATTGCTCGCGGGAGAATTTGGATTTTATTAGTTGCCAGCAGTATATTCGGGGTTTCGAGCTCCACTGTCGCAAGTTTTGCTCGTTGAGGCTCATTATTTTGACAAGTGATTGTGATCGGAGATAGTTGCTTCTAGTATGGTACGTATGTATAGTCATTGTCATGTTATAGACGTCCACGACGGGGCGTGAAGCGGGTTCTGTTAATTCCGAATAGATTGGAGTGACAACATTAATTCATTCATTCATGTTACGATATATAGAATATAATAAGTTTATTTCTTAGATAAAAAACACAACACAACAAAAAAACATACAATATACAATTTAGCAGTACTTATACAATGTTACATAAACCAGTTTTGGTTTTACATAAATTTTCATTCTTTTTTAAATTGTTTTAAACGAAATCTTGGATATCTTGCTGACAATTGTTAATTTCCCAGTAGATATTGTCCCATAAAAAATAATTTCTTAATCGAAATGCAAAAAAAAAAGTTGGTAATAAACATCGCCTAACGAATTAAGCGGTGGCAACAACTGGCTAACGAGCGCCACGATAGTTCCTTATTCTTTTGATAAGCTATCAGTTGAATTAATGATGTCTCAAAATATTAGCGAAAAAAATAGTTTTAAATTTTTGACATAATTTTTCTCTGAAATCTTACGTCATTATCTAACCTTTATTCCACACATGTAGATCTCTTAAAAAAAACCTGGTAGCTTTGAGGGTTAATTTTCAAAAATTTGCAACGCAGTGATAATTTATAAATACCTAATAGAAATTATATTTCATCCAAGGGGTCTTAGACCGATTTAGATATTATGTTCATAAGAATATGATATCAGGTAACGTGTAAATTTCAATTATCCTGTTCCCAATTGTCAAGTTATCTTTAGATTGGAGGTGGAATATTAAATAAATTTGAACATACTGGAATATTAAATTCCAGTACGAGAGTCGAGTAAGTATTTAATATCGCGTCCTCTTCATTTAGCCGAGAAAAACTTGCCTGGAACCCTTCAAAATGTTATTTCTTCAAAAAATTATGTAGCAAATTTTGCATAATAATTTAATAAACCGTAGCGAAAACATGCTTAATTGAATTTCAGTTTTGTCTGTGCGAGCATTCCATAAAAACGACGGAGATTGTCGAGCATCGTTGACGGTATTATCACAGGTATTATGATAAATCTGTACGATGCTTGTTTTTTATATTTAATACTAGCTTTTGCCCGCGGCTTCGCCCGCGTGATTTTCCCACGGGAACAGTGCTTTTTCCCGGGATAAAAAGTAGCCTATGTGCTATTCCAGGTCATTATCTACCTTCTACCTCTGTACCAAATTTCATCGAAATCCGTCCAGTAGACTTTGCGTGATTGAGTAACAAACATCCTCACAAACTCACAAATTCACAAACTCACATCCAAACATTCGCATTTATAATATTAGTATGGATTTATATATCTCTCTCATATGAGCGCTTTTCCGGTTGCATCTTCAGTACACGCGTCGGAGCCCAGGGTCTAATTTTAGACTTTTTTTCTCCACTTTGTACGGTCTTCGGCATCCTTGGTTGTTAAACCATTGGCACGTAGGTATATCCTCCTTGACAATATCAAGACAATACCTACTACTTGGGTTTGCCCAACGAACTAATCCATACTAATATTATAAATGCGAATGTTTGGATGTGAGTTTGTGAGTTTGTGAATTTGTGAGTTTGTGAGGATGTTTGTTACTCAATCACGCAAAATCTACTGGACGGATTTCGATGAAATTTGGTACAGAGATAGATAATGACCTGGAATAGCACATAGGCTACTCTTTATCCCGGGAAAAAGCACTGTTCCCGTGGGAAATTCACGCGGGCGAAGCCGCGGGCAAAAGCTAGTAATTATATATTTATAATTCAATGGGTTTGCCCTTTCTACCAGGACCAGTTTAGATTTACATATTAAATTAAAACAATTTTGAACTTTTTCCTGTCTAATATTTTTTTCCTTTAATCTTTGTAACATAATTTTATTTTAATCATATTATCTAGATGAAAAATAACCTAAAGATGTAATTAGTTAGCTATCCTAAACATGTTAACCTTTCCTTAATTGATATAAAAAGTTTTTAACTTCAGTAGTTTCTTGGCTAATATAAAATTTATTACTATAAAATTCTACATATTTTTCGTAAATGTTATGAAACAAATATGTGTTTTAGTGTTTGTTTATAATTTTGAGCCTAAATAAATCAAACTTTCCAGACATCAAAGTGACTCTTTTACATCAAGTTCACGTCAAATATTCAAATAACCTGTATTTACTTTTGAATAAGTAATTTTTAATTATATTAGTTTGGTGAAGTTTACGAGAAAAACTGATTTTCGCCAGAACCAAAGTGTTAAACACTGTGTAGTTTTAACATTATTTCAGCATTTTATTTTGTTAACAGCAGAAAAGAAATATGCGGTATTATTAATTCAATCAATTTTTTTTTTCTTACTTAGTTGTTGAATATGTTAGTGATTTATTTAGAATATCATATCTCTTGAGCTTTATTAGAGAGAAAAGTTTAGTTTAAAATACGGAACACTGAGACAAATAACGCAGTTTATTCAACTTCACAAGCGGTGCAGGTAAAATTGCATTTTATTATTTTTGCTCAAGTCGACATTTTTTATTCCTTAAATGTTACAATTCACTATGCTCTACTCAGACACAAGTCATGGAGAAATATTTAACTCTCTATTTGTTTTAAAAAACCTCGTCGCTGAGAGAAAACTAAGCAGTGAGAAGGTTTTTCTTTTATCCTCAAGAGTTGGAAATAACCGCAAAATATTGTTATTTGTTCTTTACTTTCATATGAATTGTATAAACTCGCGATACAGTAACTCCATTTGGGTTGAAATTTGGTTGTTCTGTTTGTTACCTTTGATTGCGTAACAAACAATATGAAAATCAAATATGTAATGTTCGGTATTGATTTCTGTGTACATTTTGTAATTAACTAATACATTAGAAGTTTTGGTTGTGTTTCAATTTTTGTTTGTTGAACGTTTGCAATACCATTTGTTTTTCGCTCGTTTTCATTATATACGAATATTTAATTGAATTGGATTTTTTTTTGGTCGATGACGAGTTTGTGAGAAGTGAGAGCGTGAAGAAATTTTTATTTTCATTCAGATAAATCATACAATACCTATAGATAAGCAATGGTAGGTATTGTAATTATAAAATAATTGTTTTCGGAATAAGGTCATGAAGTTCATCCGTTTTTGGTTAGAAAGTTTTCTAATTCCACTACTTTCAATAAATTAATTTAATTAATCCCAGTTATGATTGACAACGCCAGGAAATATAAATTAAATCTGAAATTCTTGGTACTTCGATTTGCTTAAAATCCACCATTATCCTGGTAAATTTTTAATTAGGAATGAAAGTTATAACTTGTACCTGACATAGGTACCGGCCAAAGTTCACGGAAACTTCCATTGTTTATGTAACTTCTGTAAAGCAGGTAAGTTTTCGAACATTGTGGTTTTAATGATCTAATATTAAACGAACGCTGGGAGGTATTAATTAAGGATTCAGGGTATAATGCCGATGCCAAAATTGTAGGCGCGGAAAATGGATGTTCTGTTACATGATGCACATTGGAAATTACCAAGCTTTTAACAAGCTTTGTACGCTACATGGATAAAGCTTTGAAAAATACCGCATCAACATTAGTTTGGTTGGGCATACAATATAAACTATGACATTGTATCATTGAATTGACAAGAATTCTTTTGTTATTTTACATATGAAGTTTAAATAAATTAAAAGAGAGGTTGGATTTTTCGTGTGTGTTTAGCTAAAAAGCCTGATATCATATATTCATAAAAGAAAATAAATTTTTGATACATATTTTTTAAACGAAATTATTGGGTAAAACAAGAAAATACTTAGTTTGACGTCTCCTAAAATACATTTATTTTAAAGTAGCGACGTAATATTTCCCCGGCTGGCTTTTAAAATCAAAGATGGAGAAAATGTAAGCACTTTTTCCGTTGACAAGTGTCAGATTTATTGACGTGTTCGCGACCGACTAAGCCTATTGCCTCGGGGATCCGTGGTTAAGCTTTTCTGGAAGTACTTTTATTTTTAAAAGTATGTTTAAATGTAGAAAATGAAAAGAAATATACTGGTAAGAGTTTAAGCTTTTTACACGACTGCCCTAAAAAGAAGTGCCATGTTTTCAGCGTGTATTTATGTGAGCTTTACTACCTATAACTTGTAGTACCTACAGTCATTTATCCATTACTGGGAAAATTCTCAAAGAAACTAAACCAACTATTTATTTACACCCGTAAGTACAAAACTCATTTTTATCACGAACTTCTCGACTGCTTCAATATTATTTATATTGGTTCAATTTTTCCAATAAAACGGAGTTAAAAATAAGTAAATATAATAAAAATAGTATCCACCTTTTTTAGTTACTTAGCCAATAGTGCCTTAGAGCCAAAATGTTCATTTTTGTTATTTCAATAGAGGTTAATAGGAAACAACGTCTATTAAAATAACAAGCTTTTTTCAGTATTTTTGATATTATTATTAATTTAGGTCTTATTTGCAATTGTATAGATTACTCAAGTTATAAATACAGGCACGTACGCTTCATATATGTAATTCGTGGATAATGGTGAAGGTTATACTTAAGTTACTATAAATATTATTTATCTTGTTTACTACTGTTGTGTAACCGTTTGTTAATCCAAATAAACAAAATAAATAAGCCTATCCGTTTACTAATGACTGCGTGATATTCAGACAATAATAGCCTGAGGTTGCAGTTTCATCCAACATTGCACAGGTTGCACTATACCTGCTATTAAAATTTCAACTACCCCCGTAATAACGATATTCAATACCCCTTAATCGCTCCCCGTTTTGGTGTAGCTTTTAATTAGCCGTTTGTTTATAACCTGAAGCTTTTATGTAATGAATATAATAATGTTGAGGTTTTAAACGACGACATTAAATTAATGAGGAGGTTCTCAACTCGTGTGCAGAAGAACTAAGTTTTACTTACCGCGAGCATATTAGCGTTGGCCTGTTGCACTTGTGACTAAGTAATTATTTTAAGCTCAACAGCAATTATTTTTTTTTAATCTGTAAATAACATATTTCCAAGGGATATAAGAGACATTTTGGACCGGTTAGCACGAATTACCTTTTTGTGTCTTAGCTGCGATACTACGCAACGCTTACTTACACATAACATTTATTTGATAGAGGTACATTAAGTGTTTATTTGATAGAGGTTAGTGTACTTACATATTATTATGAGTTAAATTAGGCTCAGCACCAGTACAGTGGGAGTTTCGAGATAAAAGGTACATCAGGTTAACAAGGATATTAAAATTATATTCGTTTCCAGTAAACCCAACATCTGTCTGTAGAGTCGTCATTTATTTGCTGAGTCGGCAACTTTAGATAATCCTACTATGTCAGCTTCGTGACCTCCTTAATCCTTCTTCCCTTTTTGGTAAACCCAGCAGACTTCACGCTTATTGAAATTCGATCATTTTATTTTTTGTAAATGTGCTCGGGCATAAACCATAACTAACGATTTAGTGAATGTCACTAAAGAATTTTCTAGTGCAATAGTCACTAAATACTTTTATACCATATCGTACCGGTAGTTTAAGAGATTAGTGCCAAATAAACTAATTAACAAATTTATTACATGAGTTAGTATCCTATAGCACAAGTCCCGAACTTACTTTGGGGCTAACTCAATCTGTGTGATTTGTCCGTATATATTTATTTATTTATTTATTTATTAGTATACAGGTGAATTAAAAAATAAATATAGCATTGGCGAAATTTCTACTGTTGAAAGTACTCACGAATATGAACTTTTTGTGTGGGACTATGATATCTCAAAAAATCAGCAATTTTACAATACCTATCTACTCGCTCAAAATGTATGGAACAGCAATTTTTTTAGATATCAAAGTCGGTACCATACAAAAAGCTGCCCACGTGTACTTTTACCACAATCACCCTGTAGATAGATTAGGAAATAAGGAACAAAACAGTGAGTTTCAAAGTATATTTATTCTTAACAAATCGACATCAACTATCTTAGCCATTTTGTACTTCGCTTAAACTTACCAAATTAACAATAATAGATATCAACAATCAATTGGGACCAGCCTTTGGTCAGCCAAAGCCCGCGGGACTTGCGAAGTCGACTACCTTGTAAATGACGTCATTAATTACTAAAGTTGGACAATAAAGAGCAAATGAAACGATATAACTATTTTGAGTAATTCTTAATGGTAAACGGAATATAGAAGTTCTTGAAGCCAATTAGTACCTACTTGAAAGTACTTGTATATTCTCGGAATTAATCAAACAGCCACGATTTATTTAGAATAATTGGTTTGGTTGCTAGGTATCTGAAAAAGATTAGCCCCACTCTGTTAAATTTAATATAAATAATTCAATAAGATTATAATAAACCGAGAGTCTTAATTAATGTAATCACATTGAATTTTTAATTTAAGAGACGCTCACGAATTAATATTTGCCCTTTGAAAATCACTATTTGATTTATTATTTCCTATTTATTTACTTGACCCTGGTTAAACCTTATTTCTGTAAAATTGGTGACCTTATATCTGTCAAGCATTACGAGCCAGCAATCTCATTTATCGCTCCAAAAATTTGTAGTACTCAAATCAAATTTAATATTGATAAAGCTTTTCGTAGTATACATATTAAAGTCAGATTTCTGTACCAATCTTACTTTGACTGGACTGAGAGAATTCCGAGAAACCTGAAAGGTACAGTCTGCAATACAACAAGATGCTCATCACGACGCTATTACCGTCACATAGAGGTTCCTACTGGATAACTTGTAATGCTGTTAACGGTACCTCTATACCTGTAATCAACAGATTAATTTTGCGCTGGATCTGTGTCCCATTGATGCTGCATGTGGTTTGAATATCCATTAGTTGAAGCACAGTCCCGTCACACGTCTCTGAAGTAACGTCTGGCCGATACAAAGATCCTATTCAGTTGATGTCCACTGAATGCAGTCCAATGACGAGATGTATATGGTTAATGGAAGTAGAGAACGTTTCTCTTCAGTGATCGAATATTATACCTTAGAAATGTCATTCTACTACTCTATATCATATAGTATAAATATACGATATAATACTGTATAATTATGGTATTATGTATTTATTAATTATTAGTATTTACTTATTGTTAAATTCACTTTGTTTTCCCCAGAATTCATTTATGATTTCTGAATGTATACAAAAATATTCTGTTTTATGACAGTACAATAAATGGTTAATTACTCGAATATTCATTCGTTCTAAAATTATTTATAAATATTATTATTATTTTTTTTTTTTATTCGGGGCACAAAATTACGTTTTGACATTTTTTCACAAACATTCACTTAACTTTTCGATACAACATATCCCATTATCTATCACTGTTAAATCCGCCAGTATTTCACAATTTTAGCCTAATTAAATGTGATCCATAGGTATTATCATCAAATTAATAACACCAGTTAACTAACTAGTCAATTTCGGACTCTTCATACACAAGAGCCATTCTAGGGGGTCCCCAAGTTATTTGGCGCGAAACTTGTAAGCGGCTTACACGATGTACCTACCCTACGACGTAGTCTAGTCTAGGTAATATTCTCAAAATTACTCCTCTAGTCAGTCTGTACGTAGTTATTTGAATAATTGATGCGGTCGCTGCGCTGTGAGCTGGCCAAACATTTGCAATCCGCAATCAAAGGTCCAAGTTGCCTCTGTTACCTCAAAGCTTCCACTCACTTGAGTTTTGATAGACCTCCATCCGATGCAACTGTTAAAATAAACAAACCAAAGCTACAAACTTCTAGTTATATTTTAGTTCTGATTATAATTTATCCTGAAGCCAGCAAAGGAAATGAAATCCTTTAACCGAGAAGTGAAATATTGGAGTGATACAAATTACAGGAGTGAATTAATAGGAATTTGGGAGAGAGCGTGTTTTAGTTTTGGTAGTTAGCTCCTAAACTAATATTCCAGTTGTTAAATGTAGATGTAGAAAATGTAAAATTTACTTTACGGGCACTGTTTATCATCTTACCGGATTTTGCATAAACAAAACGGTGTAAATATTGATATTTACACAAACTATATTATTTATCGCGTCTAAGTAGAACTCTAAAGGACATAAATATTTGCATTCTGTAAACTAGCCTTAGAAACTTTATACAGTATATATTCTCAAAGAGAAATTATGGCGTTGTTGATTTTAAAACTCTTGCAACTAGGTATTTGCTATGCAACTGAGAGCTCGAACTAAATTCCTATTTCACTAAAATAAATACGTACTTAGTTACTCAAACCGTATGCATGAAAGAGCATTATTTCACTTTTATTATACAAAGATTCACGTTGGTAGAGCAGGTAAATGCTGATGCGAGTTTTTATGTAATATGGCTGCATAAAATTAAGAACTATATTTTACTTACTCCTAGATAGTAGGTATTTATGAGAAAGACCACTAGTAGTAAATATTGACTTAAAACTTCGCGGTCCTTCGTAGGTTACTGCTTGTTTTTCTATTATTATAAAAAAAATAATAAAATAAGTGCACGGGCATAGCCATTCTTTAGATCTTAAATATACGTATAATTTAGAATTTCCTTTACCTTATATATTTTGATATTTTATGTTAATTCTTTCACAAACTTGCTTATTTATATACTACATTAGACACAGCTCTATAGCCCGTCCACTTGCAGCCCATTGAGGGAAAGCTTAAGACCTCAGTCCATCGTATATAAGCACCAGAGCTCCGTATATGTGGAACTACGCGACATTGTATGCCCCAGCCCTTACTTTGTTGAAGAGTTTTATTTAGGTAAGCGAACCGAGGTGGATTAATTTTGTACATCTATAAACTAGTGCATACAAGCTGACTTATTTAAAGTATAAATGCGCTAAGTTAGATTTTAAAATATAAGACTATAATCTCCTCGCATCTCTGAATTCCTCATAGATCGGTGCCTCGGGCAGTACTAATATTATTCTGTGCCTCGGGGCAGTAGTATACTTTTTAACATAAATGAATTACAGCTGACCATTCATTCATAAACTTGGAAACTTTAGAAAAATATTATTGGCTTCTTATTCAAATTGAGGGAGGCGATGTTACATGCATTCCAGGTTAAGTGCGGCACACTAATATTAGAGAGAAACGTCGCAACGTGTGCGGCATATCTAATACGCGCAACAAGTGCCGCCTAGTGCTTTATGCTTTGAGACATTTTTCTTTTTAGACCATCACGATAAAGAGGAGTGTTATAAGTACGAGTAAATCTAGCCTGTAGTTTTTTAGCTTATCTTTTAAATATGAAGTTTCTACGTTCAGCCATTTTGGCTCTGTGTGGATATGACAGTCTGTTAGCGTCCTATTTCAGGTTGGATTGCACTGAAATTGAAGTTTTTGTTTAGTGGCAAAGTTGACAGTAACGTCTTATCTATTCGACAACTGGTGCAAGACATATTATGCCTAACCGGTTCGGTTAAGCATGGAAAAAATAAGAACTTCGCGGTTAAAGTTACTTTAACTGTCTATGTAAGACGGTGCGACCCATAAAGCTAGTTATAAATACACACATGTCATAAACGCATGTATATTGTTATGGTTGGCACACGTGGCTGGTTTTATTATTATAACGATGATTCACTTTGAAATAAATTTCGTTCGCTAGTGATATCGCATGGATGTATCGGAAATATTGCGGTCAAATCATTGTAAAATCGTTTTAATTATCAGTAATCGATGTGGATCAGTTTAGTCCATTAAATATTAAAATTACGGAATTTCAATCTAATATATAACATTATTGTATTGTGTGTTGATGTAAGTTTCGTTGCATTTTTACAAATGTTAACATTTGTAAAAATGCAATGAAACTTACATCCCTCCTGCGAATAGTACAACTTATAATTTAATTCAAAATATGCAAATCCTCATACCGTGGTGCGTTCGTACGTTGTTTGTTATTTAATCATAACAAAATTTAAGTAAAACTTGGCTGCGTGAATTCGCATGACCTTTGTCCAGTCTTTTTTAAATTGTGGTTAGCAACATAAATACTAACTAATGTATTACACATCATTCTAGTTTATTACAAACGTTACAAATGACAATATATGCAGCAACATTTTTTGCTAGCCTTGATACAAACTCAAATCCAAAATTTAAATTCGAATACAAAAAATAAGTTAAGTTTTTTTACCGACATTAACATAGATTTTAAGACGGTCTACGGTAGAGTTTGCGCCTGATGTGTAATATGGTTCCTCATGTAATATTCCTATTTGACTAATCACTAACTTTAAACCAACGAGAGCGCTCAGTCACTGCACTGAAAACCTTAACAGAGTACGTGATTTCTGTTTCTCCCGAGACTAAGGTATTCGTGTATAAAACAACCGAAACTATTTGCTGCAAAGTTTAAAAAGCTATTTATCATAAGTGTATTCCCGGCAGACATGTCCGCGGTAACGACCACTCGGTGGAGGCAGCTAAACGGCGGTATAATCGCGATGCATCATACTCGCAGCTGATGCATTAGGAACTTGCATACTTTGAGACGATGCACCTTAATGTGCCGTAAGAATTGTTTTGGTATTTTCTTTCAGCTATCAGATTTTAATGGGTCAGCTGAAGTTCTGGAGATGGTTCGGACAATAGAGTTAGGAAACTTTGAAGTCTTCTGAATTTCAGTGTAATGCATTGTTACAGGCAATTGCTATTTCCTAATGGAATTTCGAAATCAAATTTCGAAGTCCTTTTCTAGAACATCTAACCGGCCATTGCACGGCTTATTATACAGCTTGTGTGCTACTTGGGTAAGTCCATCCTATCATAGATAAGGTAATCAAAACTATCCCGGCAGCAGTTTCACTTTTGATATTATTTTAACAAGCATAGAAACGAAATTTGTAAGTATTAGGATTTGATAGTTCCCATTTTCTCGATTCATTCCTAGAAAAGCAATTGAAATATTACGCCCAAATAATAAGATAATAGTCTAACATATCGTTACGGTTTAAAAAATTCTATTTCGAAAAATATTATTAAATTTACGGTGGCGTATCGAATTATACCGTATGAACTGTTTGCTCTCAGGAGTCCCAATTGATCGATTGTTCGGCTCGTGTGACTGTCGTTCCGATGTTTTATCGAGTTTTTATGCTCAACATGTCTATTTGTATGGAAATGAACGATTTTCACCTCAAAATACATTTATTGTCTGGAGATTAGCTTTCTTACGATATATACTACTAATATTAGATCAGAAAATAATTAAAGTTATATAAGTACCAAAAAACGGAATGAAAGTTGAAATGATGGTCATAAAAATCCCTAGGACTCTGCATTTTTAATTTGTTTCTCTCATCAATGACAGTAATCTTTCATTAAAAAACAAAACTAATATAATAGAAACAGATAAAAAATTCAAAACTGAAGTCTGTTTCATTATTAATTTAATTAAAAAAGTTAAATATACGAAATCGGTTTTATTAGATTCGAAGTTATGAGAGAGTGGCACGTGAAACTCGTAACTCCTCTTCCTTATCAAGGATCAAAAATAATTATTTTCATCGTACCCTTCGTAGACAGTGTCACTCACGCCCGACGAATATAACGTCAGTCAGAAAACAAGAAACACCTATTATAATATTCACTTTGGTCCCCCCCCAGCGGTCCCTCCCCGCGGTCCCTTCCGAAAGCTCTTAATGCGGAGGCGGCATGACCTCATACCAGCTCCATTAAGCCGTTTATACATAATGTATGAATTTGTTATGCCGTTTGATGTAAAGAAGCTCCCAGGTAGTGCTGTTAGATCTGTCTGGCTAATTCTTAAGTTTTCATTTTTGAAACATAAATTCACCTGGCTGCAAACTGTTACCTCTCATTACTCTGCAGATCTCTTCATCTCTCGGATTTTGCGAAATATTTGTTTTGGAGGTAATTTTTGAGTTTCATCAATGATTTGTAAAATAAAAAAAAAAACAATAAATAATAAATATGTGCGATCAAACGAAATAGCTGTGGCCATCCCGAAGAAAAAGAGGAAAATGTAAGGAGGAACAATTGAAAAAAATATTAAAGACTAGCTGTTGCCCGCGGCTTCGCCCGCGTGACTTTGGCTTAGATGAAAAGTATTTTTGTGTTCCAATCTTCGATTTTTATACGTCTACAGAAAATGCTCATCAGATTAACCAAGTTTTGCTAAGGCGCCATTTCCGTATATGTTATAGTGTAGCTGGTCTCTTGGAGCTTTTCATCAGATGTTCCAGATCTTCAATTTTTATACGTCAGCAGAAAATGCTCATCAGGTTGAACGATTTTTGCTAAGGCGCCATTTCCATACATGTTATAGTGTAGCTGGTCTCTTGGAGCTTTGCATCAGATGTTCCAGATCTTCAATTTTTATACGTCAGCAGAAAATGCTCATCAGGTTGAACGATTTTTGTTAAGGCACCATTTCCATATTACTTATAGTTTAGCTGTTCTGTTATGGTTCTTCATCAGGTGTTCCACTTTTCAATTTGAATTATAGCCTATATGTTGCCCAGGCTTAATAGCTATACAACAAAAAAAGTTTCATTCAAATCCGTCCAGTAGTTTTTGCGTGAAACGCGTACATACATACAGACAGACAGACAGACAGACAGACAGACAGACAGACAGACAAGAAATTCCAAAAAATTTTTTTTGCTTTCTATTGTTCTTTTTAGGTCTCCCTCTATCCATTTCAATCAAAAATATTAAATGTACAGACAAAATATTTTTACTGTTTTATTATATGTATAGATTTGATTTCCATAACAAGTTAGTTACATATTTTAATTTTACGATAGAAGTTTATAGTGTCTGTCTGTGTGTAGTGTTGACATTAATTTCAACTGTCACAATATCATCTGGTGTGAGTGAGGAGGGATTGGCGCCATATTTGCATAAATTATGCGAGAGTTTTGCTAAGATCGCGACTGCCAAGGAATTAAATAAACCGTACTAATTGCGTTTTTAGTCTCCACTTCTAGCTTTATTAATTCTATTTCTAGACACGATTGTCTCAAGTTGAGTGGGCCGAAGGAAAAAAAAAGTGATAAAGCTATTCCTTTTAAGAAGTAAAATGAAACAGTTTCAGGATAGAAAAACTCAAATTTATAAACATCAATATTTTTTTAGACGATCAATTATTAACTTACATAATTGCGTTTTAAGCAATTTATTACAAAAACATTTATATACACTTTTTCACAGTTCTTTGAGATTTTAAACAAAAAATCGACATGCATTCAAACAGGATTTTACAAAAAAAAAAAAATATGCAGGCATCCTAATCTGTTATTGATGTCAACTAATATTATAAATGCGAAAGTGAGTTTGTTTGTTTGTTACCTCTTCACGTTTTATCTACTGAATCAATCTTCCTGAAATTTCGAATACACATAGCTGAAAGTACAGAGAAGGACATAGGGTACCTTTCATCCCCGGAAAAAGCACAGTTCCTGTGGGAAATTCACGCGGGCGAAACCGCGGGCAAAAGCTACTATTTTATAGTTTTGCTAAGCCGTCATGCTTACTATAAGATGTCGAATTTTATAGTGTTTCTAGTTCCTCTTAGTTCCATGTCAGACCACACCACCAATTAATCAACTGTTGGCACTGGCATTATAAATTCCATATACAAAACGTATGCGTACAACTATAACACTTTCCTTGGTTGATATACGGTTAGTAAAATTAACTTAGATGGTTACTTTAAAGTTCTACTGAGTCTATCAGAAAAAAAATAAATCAAGTATTCATTTTAGAATCCAAATGACTTGTAAACATCAAATTATCAAAAAATATAAAGATCTAATAAATAAATGCTAATTTCTTAAAATACAATTTTAACTAGTATCTACTGCCATGCTGGTCCGGGAGCGAAGAAAAAACATAGAATGTTGCTGCTGCTTCTCTTCCGGCGCAGATTGTTAAAGTCAATCGAGGGAAAGGGCTTTAAACTGGGGGTTCCTCCACTCATAGGCAATGGGCTAGCAACCTGTCACTATATCTCCATTCCATCAGAAAGCCCACTATTCAACTAAAAGTGGCCTTCGGTCTCACGACTCTTGGCTCTGTCTACCCCGTATGGGATAAAGACGTGATTCTATGTATGTACCTTCATGTATGGCATGTATGTATGTACCTACTGCCGGAATTTTATAAAAAAAACATTTTTAGGAGATGAACTGTTAATTATTTCTAACGTAATCAGTAGAATGTGAATATTCCTATTAGCTGGCAAAACAGTGGTTACGGCAGCTAAAAGTATAGTTTAACCGTTAACAGCACAAAGGACTCCTAGTTTAAAGGGCATGTATTTTTTGCGAGAATTACTCAGTGGAGTATATTATCCAAGCAGTTGCGAGTTGAGCCGCCCTAAAGGTCAGAGCACACTGAGTACGCAATCTGTCATGGACAGAGTTGCACGCACGAGTGCGTTTCTACTTTGATAATTCCTTTGAAATGCAGGTGGGGCTAACTTCCGTTGAGGAAGTAGATGTGTTAAGCATATTAAAATAAAAATATATAAACAAAACGATAAATATTTATTTACTCTTATAATTCGCCACAAATATCACTAATGTATGTTTTTCTTCACCCGAAGTAGTTATGAATATTACCGTACATGACTCAGATTTATTTTCACACTCATCTTAAAAACAATGGTACTAAGATATCTGTTTAAATCATGCAAATACGTACTCGTATAAAAAAAATCAGAAAAATTTCAAATCATTATCATTTTCTGAAGAATATTTCTTCAGAAATAGGTCGAACGAATTATGAGAAATCCGAGGATTTCCACTTACTCTTACAGAATCTAATCTATATCATCTGAAATATTATTTGTGTCTCCAACAAATCAATTACAAGTCATAAAATATGCGCCGTCAAAGTTAACTAAATTCAGAATTAGTCCTTGGGCATTTGTTAATATTGCTTCAGTCAAAGCCGTGGAATTAAATATGAATATTTGTCAGGACCGTCAACAGAGCGGACGAAAGGTCCGGTTGGGTTCTCTTCAGCTTTGTGGCGGTCGGCAAGCATCATGAGTAGGTTTACTTAGGGCCTACCTTCGGCGTGCCCAAGCCCTTAGGTATGAATACGCAAACGTATTTACTTTGTGACTTGTAAATGCCCTCTGTCGAAATGACGACATTGTTAATAAATAAGTTGGCAATTCTTGTGTGTCTTCGAAACTTTTTGGATGTGGGTCGTGCGTGGACAAGTCAGGGGAAAGCTTTTTCACTGAAAATATATTATTGAAGGTGATATCAGAACCGATCATAGACAAATTATAACTGCTCCTTTTAAGGTTCCGCACCTCAAGACCGACGGATGCCGTATAGGATCACTGACTTACTTCAATGGCTCGACGACCAAAAGAGGATCTTGGTTTCAGATACTAGAAATTTTTCACTCCTTGCCAGTAAGATCTTTGAACTATTTGAATAGAATAACTATGTTTTGGTATGAATAGAATGACTATGTTTTGGTAATTTTCTGCATGTGAATCACATGTTCGCCATTTTATACTTTGTTTTTTTTTTCTTAGTCTGATGATGTATCCCACTGCTGGGCAAAGGCCTCCCCTTTCTCCTTCCACAATTCTCTGTTGAGTGAAGTCCGCTTCCTCTCCCGCAGATAACTTTTGATGTCATCTCGCCATCTCATTCGCGGTCTTCCCCTACGCCTACGCCCTTCTGGTATTCATAGGGTACCCTACCCTACCCCATATTATACTAACAAGTTCAAAAGTAAAGTATTAAAACAATGGATCCAGATTAAATTATTACCGATTTTATGTAGCGTATCGTAAATTGACTGATAAACTAGCTATTTATTATATAAATGTTTCAGTATTTTTCATCTTCTTTAATCCAAACGTTAAACGAGCGAAATATTATCTTTCATTTTAAATACAGTAAAACTTCTATTGAAGTCGGATTATCATTTCAGTTGGATTTATTTTCGAAATAAGAAAAAGATGATATAAATCTGGAACGTAAAACTGCTTTATTAATTTAAGTATGAATTACAATTTAATATTTATGTATGAGAGCAATTACATTTTCAGCTTTCATTAAGCTTAGCGACACGCATGCTCGTCCTTTCAGTGTTAATCTAAATAACCTATTCTGTTTGTGTGTTGAATTTAGTCGCAAAAACACGGTGTGGTCGACGGTCGGCATCAAACAGGCGAAGTATTGCAGTAAATATTAATGATTCTTATAATAAATTCTGTTTTTAATTTTATCTGGTACTGACACTCCAAAGGCACCCAAAGGGATCTTGTGCAATGGTTCTTAGTGTAATTTTATAGTCTTAGCAGTAAGATGGAGATAGAAAATCGAATATCTCACCAGTATATCGCCAGTAGTGTATTCATTATCAGCTTTCTACCGAATGCTAGGTATGAATTATATAACCATCTCTCTGTATGTCTACGCCAAACTTGTCGCTACGCCAATAAATAAACCCACTTTGCTTCACTTCTATTCTATTCTTATTTTATGTCAATCATTTCTTTTTTTATATATAGGTACCTAAAATTCTCCCATTTTATACATGTCAAGTTAATGCTTGCATTGACATCAATTATTAGACATAAAAACTAATGTATTAAATTTTCCGTTCACATCAGATTAATGAGTTAACTAAAGGAGAGAGTTAACCGTGCAATCTCTAACAATGTAAGGTTAATTCCATTATTAATTTCACATCTCAGCTTGACCGCCGTTTTCAGAATGTTGTTTAATATTCTACAGATTTTTTTTCTCTTCAAAGCATACGTTTCAGAACTTATGTTTTATTAATATTAAAATTTCTCTCTTTTTTAATATTCTTCTCGCACTGACCCGCAATACCTTCAAATCTTTCCTAATACAATCTATCCTCTATTTTTTTTAGGTCTTCCTCTTTCACTTAAATACACCCAATGATGTGGGAAATTTCAGATCCAACACAAGCCAATACGTGTAAACATTGTCTTACTTATGATGTCAGAATCTACACTCATGTCACATGTGTATTTTTAATACTTTTTATATTGAAAAATAACGAGGTCAAATAATATGGTCGACTGTTAGATAATGCTTCTGCATTAAGTCCACCTATTGTGCCATACATTGTGTTTGTACAATAAAGGTTAAATAAAATAAATAAAATAACGAGCCCACGAAAATGTAACAATCATAATTACAGCTCTGAAAGCGCATTATCTGCTCTAATGGCCTTACATTACAGAATAGCAAGTAGATTTACCAAACAGCCAGCTTCCATATTAATTATTATGATTTGCCTGCATGCATCACTTGAATTTTGCTCTCATTTGCAAATGCACTCTTTGTTCATATTGGTGCTTCGTACTGGTAAACTTTACGCAAATGACGAACGGTTCAGTTGGCCGTACAGATACGCGGAATGATATGAAATTCTATCGGAATATAGAATTTAATGAAACCATTTAGACAGATTTGGAATCGAATAATGTTGCAATTCTCGCTATTTCGGTTGTGTTTCTAGTTAAGGGGCAGCAAGCTCGTTATTTTGCTTTACCTATTTTATTGTTGTCGGGTCAATAGGAATAATTAAGGGATGTTTACCGCTGTTTGTTAAACTGTACTAATCTGCGTAAAAATATTAATTTTATTTTTGATTCACAATAATTTCCAACAATCAAAATATTAAGTATGATTGCTGCAACCATAAGCGTTCAGTAGTGCTATCGTTAAATGACACTTTTTGTTAAAATAATAATTGAGGTTTTAATTAACCATCTACATTTTCTGCGGAGCAAATAAAAATCAGAAAACCTCAAAAAAAAATTAAAAAATGCAGAAGAAAATATTGAACAGCTTTATTTAATAATGCTTCTGAATCATTCCAATCATAAGGGAAGTTAATATCAGTAACACAAGTCTTGAAGAAACTGAAATGAAGGAATAATTTACACAATTTATTTAAAAAGTGTGAACGAAGAATTCTCTGTAGTTCGTAAAAGCCATTTTGCCCGTAAAGGCATAAAGTAGGACGTTAACAGCTCCTAATCGCAAAAAATAGATAACAAGACGCGAGTCGAGTTTGTCGACCTTAGGCCATTACCTTCCACCCTGCAGCCCTTGCACCTGCAGGATCCACATGCATCTAAGCGCAACCATCCTCGGGAACCACAGACCAACATTGTAATTAGAAAAACATTTGTTAGTTTTTTTTAGATGTAGCTAGCTTTGTTTGTAAAAACTGCACGGCGCCGGCGGCGTATTCGTTTTTAGCGATCCGTACTCAAAGAGTTTCCAGACGGAACCCTATTAATATCCTTCCTCTGTCTGTCGGAAGGCATGAGCCTTCTGACAGACAACCAGCGAAGTGTCAAGTGTCTACCTATTTTTGATTCCAGAGATGACACTTGAAATTATCACAAATTTTTTTTATTTGATCGCAAAAAGAAAAGTATGAAATAAAAAAATGTTATTATTTATTATTATGTTTATCACATCACATGCATATGTTACTTTAAGCTTTGTATCTGCTGCTTTGTATTAAGCGATGTTCGCGTACAGGTGAACTTAGTAGGAACCCTGTACGACTTTCTTTATCACAATATGAAAATATCAAAACCCCGATTCAACCAGGTACCAAACTTCCTAAAGACCTCGCTTAAATACGATATCTAAGTATGAAATGCCGATGTACGTTAGTTCTAAAGTATCCAATATTGAAGTATGCGAGTACGATATTTTGTGAGTTCAAAAATATTCCATGTCTCTACCATCCGTCACATTGTCTATTTGTATGTTTATCTATCGGGCTTCAGTAACAGTATTGCAAATTACATACGCCTGTTACAAAAAGTGCATTCAATACCGTATATGGTGAGCAGCAGAGCGTGAATACCATGGTCAGGCTTCGTGACCGATCGCTCTATTTTTTTCTCTCGGTTTATGCCTTATTAAAACCAATTTATTCGTTTTCTTGAATACCACGCACGATTTACTTGCATTACTTCGTTTGTTTAATGTTTTCTTTTCTCCGTCCGCCATTACACACACTTTGTTGATACTTCTACGCATTTTTCGTCTGTCTGTTTGTAATACTGTAAATACAATAACAATACTATATAACGGCGTAATATTTCATAATAGGACGACGAACCGAAAGTGAAATTATGTATATATACCGTCAAAATTATCAAGTATCGCACGATTTATCAAAACACTTGACCCGTTTTCTCGATTGAGCTGAAATTTTACACAAATATTTTGTAAAATAAATAAGATGAAACTTATCTAAAATTATTTAAGTAATTACTTGCCCTCTCAAAAATTTATTAGATCTCATGTAGAGCCAATTTTCTAACTCTACCACCCTAACTCTACGAGCCCTGACTTTACAAACTCTACACTTTAGTATGTGGCTTGGCCGTTTCGGTACCGACCGACACATGGAATTTACTATATCATTCATGTTCATCTCATGAGTTTTTTCTACGGCGAAGAAGCAAAGCACTATATTTATCTTCACCTGTCAAACCAAGATCGAATACAATACCAACGAAACACAAGCAACACAAGTTAGACGAGTTTCGAGCAACACGGACTTCCGACGCAGAGAGGATCTTATTTGCTCTATGACATAGAAAAATACACTTGTCTATGGTAAGATTCGTTAAAAGCCACAGCCTTAATCACTATTTAAAAAAAATATTTCTGTATTTAAAGCCGACAGGACGTACCTAGCTCTATGATTTAAAGCATACTGCGTGTTCCATATTTAAATAGTTCTACGTTCAAAGATGTCAAATACAGATACTGTTTATGGTCATGGTGTCCGCCCCTCCATTTGGCAACAGCCCAATGTTAAGGTCGTGTTACATAACACGGTCAGTAGACGGCGTGGCGGCGCACACGCAGGGTCATCGACCGGGGCCCGCGTGGGCGCACAGCCTCTAACTTTGAACCGTGGAATTCGCATACCATACCTCGCCTAATATTTCTATGTACCTATGTACCCACACAACTTAAGCTAAGGTTGTGTATTCGTTACTTTTTGCGCTTAATTTAAGAGTAAGTACTTACGTTCAATTGTAAAGCCTCTTTCCGATTGGTTGTGGTATTGTTTCATTCTCTTAATTCTATTTCTGTTTCTATGGGACTGCGGTGTACAAATTTAAGTACCTATTTTACGGATATTATACATGATCTGTGACTTGGGAGTGGGAGTCCGTACTTGATTTGTTCTAAAGAAATGCGGATTTTCTGTATCGGCTTGGATTTTCCGCGCGTTTCATCGAAGCGTAGGTGTCTATGAGTAGGTATAATATTCTCAGATGAAAATGTTATTCTTGGACGTACTTACACCAATTTATTTATTTTTTATTTAATTTCTTAAAATAAATCCCTTTATTATGATTAAACATTAAATGTTGTTTGTTGCAAAATTTGATTAGATTAATGAAATGGCTCGCAATCGCAAAACGCTCTCATTTTGTATGTTCCTATTTTATATTCCTTAGTTATAAAATACTAGCTTTCGCCCGCGGCTTCGCCTGCGTGAATTTCCCACGGGAACAGTGCTTTTTCCCGGGATGAAAGGTACCCTATGTCCTTCTCCGTACTTCCAGCTATGTGTATGCGAAATTTCAGGAAGATTGGTTTAGTAGATAAAGCGTGAAGAGGTAACAAACAAACAAACTCACTTTCTCATTTATAATATTAGTTAGGATTCTTGCACCAGCGACTAATAGGACTTTACACATAAAATACTACCTATGTACTGTACAATATGTTCAGTCGATACCTACAAATGAAAACTCACTATGTTTAGAAGCAACTCACGTGAAAATCTCTTCTAGTGCAGTGATTTTCTCCAATTTTAGGGGTCCGAATGCTGGAACTGTTACTCATTACCTGCCTTTTTGGGGATTATCCAAATGGACGGGCTTTTCCCAGCGGCTAGGTTTACTTTAACGATTCATAATACGCTGATCCTGTTTACTGGCCACCGCTAACGAGTAATCTGTCTCGTGCTCCTGAAAGGATCTCCAAGGTAAATAGTGCCACGATAAAAGGTGCTTAATCCTCTTTAAGTGTGCACAATGAGCTTACAGCGGCTGTCTTCTGATATCTAACGACGAGCTGAGATCAATGCGATTTCAACATCCACCTAAGATTACCCTGAGATAAGACCTCATTATTTGTGGATGTCATCTATCGGCAAATATAAGTATCCCTTTTGTTTATGAAGAAGTACTTCAGAATGTCCATTATATTACGCAAAGAATTACAATCCCATTTCCAAGTCCAAGTAAAATTTTAATACAATGCTAAATAAATTTTCCCACTAAAGAACTCTACATTGAAACTCAAATGAGAGTAAATTTCATATTCATATATATTCAATTTCATCATAGTCAATTTCATCCCTGTACAAACAAATCCATCTCGAGCATTAATTATGATGCCGATGCAATGGGCATTTGCAGTGACCGTTGGTCGTGCACCGTCTCTGTTTGAAAGAGGACCGCGTACGTACGAGGTGGTGCGTCGGTCGGAGGCTGAGCGAGCGCGGCGCAGGCGCCCAGGTGAGTCAGGTGGGCCCGCCCCCAGCGCCCTCCGCGCCTCCGCGCACCTGCCGACTCGCTCAGTCCATCGCCACACGCCGGCCTGGCGACTTGTGCTCCGTGCACGCCGCCACTTTCTCCACACTCTCGCGAGCCCTGCGCGTCGTTTCTCGCTTCACCCGAACGCTCAGTTTCCCGCTCCCTCGCGGCGACCCTGCCCTTCCCCGTTCCCGACACGAGTTTTGCAACTTTCCGCCGCTCTCGGAACTTGTGCAGTTCCCGCGCTCTCATCTTCGAGTCCAGGTCAGGTCGGATTCTCGACGTCGGTCGAGATCATATCGGTAGTCGGCGCGTGGACGTCGAGCACTCGGAAGTCGGCCGCGGATGCGGTCGTAAGAGACGAGTGCGAGGCCTCAAGGAGGCCGCCGCCACGCTGTTCCCGCCGCAGCTTGGGTGCGTGTCCTACGTGACGCCGTGCGCCTGCTGCCCGCCGCTGATCCTGCAGCACCCGCATCCGCACCCGCTCCCGCTGCCTCTCCCGTTGCCCATCTCCCTCCCGCTCCAATCCGTCGATCCCCAAGTCGCTAAACACCAACGGTTGCTGCTCTCTAACATGGTAAGTGATCCCGCCTTTTCTGCGACAACCACTCGACCAATAAGTTTCGCGAGGAGAGAGCACGGCGCCGGCAAACTTCGAGAACTGATCTGATAATAACTCTCTCGGCCTTCTAATGTATGAAGATACGATCGTTCCCTCCACGTAGTGAATGCGGCATGAATATCGTCCTGACCGAAACTTTGTGGGGCAAAATAAATAAACATTTATTATTATGTAACATTGTCTAATGAAGAGCAGCCTGCAGATAAGCGGACTAAAGTCACGGTTAACTTCGATCGTAACTACGAGGAAGTTGGCCGAGATTCGCACGCATAAGTTAAGCATATTAACATCCCCGTCGCGAATTTAACTTCGGCTATATCCATCTCTTGAGACTACGAAAATTAATTGATCTAGTGTTGATTACACAAATGCAATCAACTCTGTATTAGGTCGGTTAATTTTGTGTGTTCGTATATTCTTACGGTAAATTTAACTACCATTAACCAGTGTTACATCTAAATCATCCCGCGGAACATATCCACACTACTACAGAATAGTTCCTGCAGTTGGAGAATTTATAGCGGTAGTTTAAACAGGAGCCGTGTTTTGCACGAAATCATAAAAAGTTTGTTGTCATTGGAAGCGCAGGTGGAATTATTTAAACGGAACCGCGGGCTTCCCAGCTGATCAGATTTGTTGTTCTTACCCGAAACAATGTTTAACTCGCGTCCAACTTCGTCAATGTAAACTTTTAACACAATTTCAGATGCAATCCCAAAAGAAGTTAGGGAAGCGGAAATCGAAGGCGGCCGTCGTCAGTCGATAACTAAATCAAGTTTTGTTTACGTTTCGGAAGAGATTGTTATCAGGGCGAGGTGGCGCGAGGCGATGGTCGCCCAGCGACTAAGAAAATAAGCGTTGATGACAGAAGTTTGACTTAAATGGAAGTCGTATCAAACTTTTCTCATTAAGACAACTCGTCAAAGGTGTGTTTATGTTATTTTAATACCTACTCACAAATCTGATTTGCTGTTTGGCTGGCAGAAGCTCCTACATTAATCGTTTTAAGACTGAATTGCGTTCATTTTGCATCTTAATAGGCGACAGTTTCCATCGACACAAACAAATGCCGGTGATAAATGCCTCTAAAGTTAAATTTTCAGCGATTAATCAACGTCAATATTAATAAATTGTATGGACCTTTGCAAGTTGTGCAGTTGCGAAACGGCTTTTGATGTCTTTTGGAAGCCTTTGATAATATTGGTAATTGAAGAACTCTTTGGTTCTGGTTAAATACATGGTAATACTTATGAGTGTATTCGTGATGCTACTTTATGACTCATCTTTGAATAAATACATTGATTCTCCTTATTTCAATTATGTGTTTTACTTAATTTTGTTCGACTCGTTACTTTTTGATGTAAAATCCTGTAAATACGACAGTTTAAATATAAAAAGTCGCATATCACTAGCAATATCTTGCTGATTGCTTGTTTGGCACTCGCTACAAATTATACATATTTCTAATCAAAATATACAAAATATAAAAAAAAAACATGATTCCACTAAAGAAAAAAATTCAATGAAGTCGGTGATCTATTTCGGAGCTTCTCAAACTATTGACAATAGGCGGAATATAGGTATACCTTCCATACCTAAATTGAACAAATCAACATGTATATTACTCAAACTCAATTATATTTAATTGAATAAGATTTTTTTTATTATTTAATAGCCGTCAAAGTCCCAGCACTGGGCAAAGGCCTCTCCCTCCCTCCTCTAATTGAATAAGATAGTACAAAAATAATTCTGATGATGCGATACTTAAAATGATAGTCTTTTATTAACTTTTTCCACCTAACCGAACCATAGCCAAAGAAACTATGCGTAAGTAGATCACGACTGCAATTTTCACGTGCATGTCTACTTCCAAAAGCGCATTCCTTTTCACGCGCCGGACGCATGAAATGAAACGTTAGAATTTGCATCACGTATCACCTACAGTCGCTGCTAAATAACGGCCCGATGTTTCCGAAGAAGCCACTCGATGCTAGTCTGGCGTTTATGGAGATCAGAAATATGAGCGAAATTTCGTACCAGAGAAGATGAAGTGGTTTTTGGAGTTAGATTACCAGATATCCTATTCCTAACTAATATTATAAATGCGAAAGTGAGTTTGTTTGTCACCTCTTCGCGCTTTATCTACTGAACCAAATTTCCTGAAATTTTGCATACACATAGTTAGAAGTACGGAGAAGGACATAGGGTACCTTGCATCCCGTGAAAAAGCGCTGTTCCCGTGGGAAATTCACGCGGGCGAAAGCTAGTTTTAAATAAATGATTATTACCTAGCTTTTAAGTTAGAGCTTTACCTGATTCGCAGTAGTCTTCTTTGTATAACCTAGTGTTAGGAGTTAGATTATCAGTTAGCTATTAAGCTAGATCTTTGCCTGATTGGCAGTACCCTTTTTAACCTAGTGGTAGGTAAATTAACTTGGTCTCTTGTTATATCAGAAGAGAAGCTTACATGCGCTTTGTCTATTCCGAATAGAACTTTTACTTACCTGTGTATATTTTAGTGATAGGTATTTTCATTCAGTT
The DNA here is from genome assembly GCA_018467065.1 of Ephestia elutella. NCBI lineage: Eukaryota > Metazoa > Arthropoda > Insecta > Lepidoptera > Pyralidae > Ephestia > Ephestia elutella. Next base: position 11,651,237 of record CM031585.1, read on the forward strand.
TTGCTTCGATTTAGTGAGTTTGTGCTATTGTGAAACTGTACGTTCTAAAAGAAATGCTTGATCAGGTGATAACAAGCACAACACTGAACTTCAGACAATAAAGAAAATTCTCTATGTTAATAATTTTTCTCTTTTGAATAAAAAATGGCAAGCCTTTTTTGTGTTATACAATTAATATGTCGTGTCGATACAAGGCATTCACGAAGCGATGCTAGCTAACGGTATTCATACGCTAAGCGTTGCTTTTATAAGTATAATAATATGTATAATTTATGCCCATACCTTCATCGTTGATACTGTATACTGTAATCTTCAAACCAGAGATTGAGGATTTGCTCACCGGTGTAATAAAATATAGTCTGCGCCGCGGATAGAAGTAGGATGAAATGTGCTTCGCGTCTGTAGTAAATCTAAGTAGGTAGAACATGGATTTACGAATTTTTAGTATACTTACTATTTACGTATTCCCGAGAAACATGCTTTATTTATTAGCAATAAATGTTACAGGTTTGTTTCAGTAACATTACACAACGTATGTAAATAATGTTAACTTTTATTATAATGCATTCAACTTTGAAATTAAAATGAGCGAAGAGCTTTTAAACAGTCGTTATAAAAAAAAAGAAAATTAGATGATTTCATTAGACATTGCTTTATTATGATAATTACAATTTGAAATCTTATTATGTTGACTTTCATATGAAAATAATTAATTTTCATGTCATCTCTAAAGTAAACACAGTATTTAATCGCGGCTCGTGCGAGTAGCATAAAATAAATATCAAGTACATCACTCGATCGTACGTTTTCTCCATAATTTCGCTGGAAAGCAGTGCGCGACCACGCGCGACACACGATACTATGTGCTTAATTGCATTCATACACCTAATGAGTGCAAACTCGCGACCAATCAGAAGCGAGAGATGTCGCGTGTCGCTAGATCGAGTTTCCCTCGCAGATTTTAGACGTTTTCCAATTTTATGTATCGTTTTATATTCGAAATTAAGCAATCGAACAGTTTTCTGTTAATCAACTCTTTGTATTAAAATATAAATGTCTCTAACATTTGTTACTAACCAATTTAACAGTTTTGAAACTTATATTTATCTTAAAACCGTTATTTGATCTGATATGTTAGTCGTACATCTTGGCTTGCAAATTTAGAAATAAAAAGTAATTTTATTAAGTTTCACCACAATTATTATCTACGAAGCTTTAATATAACAATTAATATCATCTTTCATCCCAATGAAAAGATTGATATTGATCCTTAAGGTATGGAAATGCGAAAAAGTGGTCTTTTGAATTATTATCCATTAGCGAGCCATCCCCAACTTCATTCAGTAATAACAATAAGATTCCAGTAAATCACGGTTCCTTGGGGAATCCCCGGTTTTCGGGGATGGAATTGGCTCGGCCATTTTATACGCGTTATCATTCTTGGACGAAACTTTTGAAGTGGGACTTTCTTGTAGTTTAGATCTATAAAGTTAGGTTTATTTTGTCATACTTATATAATGATTTGAAAAGTTTTTGTAGTCACCTGAAACCGTTTAAAAAATAGGTTACGTAATGGAGATGCTTCGAGCAATATGTAATATATTAATTACTGAATAATTAATTAAAACCTAATATTTTTGCCAATTATCACCAATGATCTATAAAATATATATTTTGAAACGTAATAAATACTAATTATTACAATATATTTTTAATAGTCGAATAAATAAATTGCAGACTTGATAAGATCAGTGTAAAACGATGGTAATCATGCTAAATGTCAGTCTTAGGGCCAACACACAGACGTTTGTAAATCAACACATCATAACTGTTAGAGGTACACTGACATGCAGGTGGCCAACCTACGATGCCCTAACAGTAAATATTAATATAAGAGTTCTTTTGAAATTACCATTGGTCATTTTATGGGCTTATAAAAAACGAGACTCTACGAGGGGCCACGGTGCGTCACACGACTGCTGAGAAAATTTGTTTAACTATTTTCGATGGTCTCATGTAATAGGCGAAGAGCGACGCGTCTTATCTGTTAAATTTGTATTTTTATGCAACCTTTCTTTAATTAAAAAGGCATATTCAATAATTATTACAATCAAATAATGTAGATGGCGCCTTGTGCAAAACACCATGTAGGCGTGTAACTTCTTAAATTGTACCGAGAAAGCGACAAAAATAAATCTTAAATGCCATTTTAAGTTGTACCTTAGTGCTGCTTGGTAGTTAAACTGTAGGTTTAGTTGAATAAACGAACTTTTTAAGGTTCTTATACATTATAAGCACATAATATCTCCGGCCCGGTTAAGAGTTCAGGCTTTAAGTGTTCGTTAATTGAAGTTCCAAATATATCATGTTTTCTCGGATTTTTATTCGAACTTCGACCCGTTTTGTAGCCATATACGAAATCTAGCTACGAAACGGTCCATTGGTGTGTTATGTATTTGAGAAGATCGAAATACTCATGTCATACAAATTGAATACATCTGCTTATGGTTTGGACCAAACCATAAATAATATAAGGTCATCGTGCCGACTTGCGAACCGGAACGCCCATAGATTCAAGTGTCGACGCCAAAAAACAGGTTGCTTCACTATTTGTTAAATCTTTTGTTATTATTAACAAACATCTGATACGTTCGTTGTCTACGGCTGTCTCTACAATGCCCGAACTCACTGTCGTATGTCCTCGATACTTGCTGCACACGCTTTTAAATAAAATTGTACCTAAAAATTTTTTTTGCTCCTAAACCAATTATCGAAATTCAATAATATCATGAATACAATACCTGTAAGACATTTCCTCTACAGAGTTAAAAGGCGGGAAAGAATTAAGAGGAAAATTGAACATGGCTCTTGGGTCCACTCCCAACCCTAATCGCTTAATTTTCACTCGATAAAAAGACTTTATCTTTTTTTGTACGCTCATTGATTAACAAAACGAGTTTCGGCTATTGATAAATTCAGTGTTATCTGTTATTTTTCTCCATATTTCAATTTGAGATAAACTGAGCTGATTTGGAATGAATTCAGAGAAAAATTATCAGCTATAAAACTTAACAGAAAAGGAGGTACTTATAGACAGGTAAATAAATACGATAATATAACAAACAAAAAGCGGTTACACAGTAAACATTATAAATACACTCAAAGTACATTTTAATGAATGTATGTGCTACAGCAAAACAAATAGCCACCGCTCACTGACAATATACCCAAAGGGCAACATACTAATTTGCAACAGTTATTCGGGTCTTGTGGGAATTGGGATAAAAAGTACCCTATGTGCTACACCAGGTTAAATTGTACTCGTTGTAATTTTATCGAAATCATCAGTAGATTTTGCGTTATTAGGTAACAAACATACTCACATTCTAACTCACACATCCAAACTTTGGTATGTAACCTAAGGTTTGACTGTCAAACAATGCTTTTAGCATTAAGTCCACCTTTTGTACTGTACTTTTGTATGTGTGTACAATAAAGTTTAAATAAATAAATAAATAAAATTAATCGGATTATTGAAAGCAACTCCTACACTATCATAACACATGTCTGTTGGTCTGCGTTTTAAAAATCACACGTAATGACAGGTTCCCAAAATGATGTAGTAATTTCGTTACGGTCTCGTCGGTTGTATCTGTATGAGAACTTCTATAAAAACTATATGAAAACCATTGACCCCGGGCTCTATATAGCGTAATGCATATACTTACTAGAGTTAGATGATATGCTGGCTCTCTGATCATACTAAGATGACTTTTGGTAGGGTTTTATTGCTGAATATTCTGTAACGTTTCGTTTCCTTTTTAAACATTGTTCGTCGCCCTGGATTCTGTTCCCGGGAATAATATTAAAATAATAATATAGCTTTATCCGCCGTTTGTCTATAAAAATTAGAAATACCACCTACATTTATGTAAATAAAGTATTTTGAGTTTGAGTTATACTTTCTTTTTATTCGGCTATTTGTATTAATAAACACAAGCGTAAGGAAGCTACATATATCGCAAAGTTTTTCATTCTCTGCCGTAAGTAAAGGAAATACTATTTAAACTCTACCAAAGAGGTTATACAGTATTTGGTAAAAGGTATTAACTATTAAATAGCTTCCAGGGACATATAAGACCTTGCCTGTAAAAACTGGTAATTACTTTGTTAACATAAATCCAACAAGATTCAACTTTTACTTTATTTATAAGTAACACTTAATAGCTTTTTTCCATTAACAAAAGTAAACTTTAACTCTTCTAAGTTAATACTATGCGACGCGATCTTCTTTGGGCTTACGATTACCTTAGATTAAGGATAATACTTACTGCTAAGACTTTATAGTCTTTAGTTTATTCCTCTTCTTACTTCATAATCTTACTGAGGCATTACTCTCAGAGCACTGATTCCTGAACTGAATAGCTTTTATTTCAATAGAACCTAAATATTCTTCTCAGAATTACCAATGAATTTCTTCATACAAATTAAAAAATATATATTTTTTCTACGATAGACGCAAAATAAATGTATCGCTAGTTTTAAACTTTCCAACCGCAATAGTAAAAATACATCAGAGTACGAATTTTTCTTCCTAATTACTTGGTGTCAGCGTCTGCTCAGAATGCCGTGCCGGACAAAGGACTGGGACGTTCATTAATAGGATCTTTCTAACTGCTATTTCCCTGAATAAAACCGGGATCCGGAATTATTAATATCGGGTATTCATCCCTGCTTTAGCTGTTATAATTTGTTTGTTTGTTTTTGTAACCCCCGCAGGGCTTTGATGTCCCTGCATTACGCTTATGATGAATCACAAAAATAGTATTTATTTTATCTCTTCTGTTTTGTCACGAACGTTTGTGAATTAGTGGAAAATATGGTACCGATAATATTTCGTCGAATTCATTTTGAGATTTACTCACCAAGAATAGAGACAAATCTCTCATACCGAGGCAGTTTTTAGGGTTCCGTAGTCCGACAAAGAACCCTTATAAGATCGTTCAGTCCGTCCGTCCTAGTTAGACAGTCATACCTACAGTTCAGAAATTAACACCCTTGATCACAACACCTTTTCAAAAGTAGGTATACTATCAAAAGACTATTTTTCCGAAACGTTCCCGATTCATTTACCGGGCAAGCAAGACCCATTATTACATCTTTCTGTGCGATAAAAACGTCAGTGCAAGGAAAGCATAAAAAGTGCTTCTGTCTCTTTACTATGCAGGTAATGAAAAAATATAGCTGGGTCAACGGCGAAGCTCTTGCTATAAGCTTATTAAGGATACTGCTTTTTGCGTTTATTTAAAAATGCCTGGTGTCTGTGCTCCTTTGTATATTTTATTAAAATAATGATATTGAAAATTTACCAACCGCCGAAAATGGTGGGGCTTAGAAACGGTAGAATGATGAAAGAACAACACGAAGCCGTAACAAGAACTGCTTTGTTAAACGTCCGCGAGATATGATAAAAATAATTTGGATCGCTATTTCTTTGTTGTACATTAATTTTATATTATTTCATAATTTTCAGATATTTTGGCACTTTATTTCCAACTGGGAATTAAGAACAGATTTATATTTGGAGAAATCAGTTTCCCAAATTTCAGCTTTCTAAATAATGCAGTTATGCATTGTTTTAACTAGTCAATTGATCGACATATTTTATAAGATGTTTCTATTTGTTTTGTATACTTGTATGAATGAATTCATGATATAATATAATGTAAACATTATAATGAAATTTATATTTCACTAAACTATTGAATACGCATTTGAAATCCTACAAATTCAGCCGTTTACCGCCAGCAAATCTCAATAATGCCAACATCTGAAATTCCGCTTACCTTACAGTATCAAGGAAAAATTCTCGTATACATTCAAATGGTAACCATTAACGGCAATATTGGTTTACGATAGCAATAACGATTGCGATATCAAAACTATACCGCGGAATAGCAACTCTTCGCATGGGAAACGATATTTCGGCCTTTCTGATTTTAGGGATCCAATCTTCATGATGAGATATTAATCTCTACCTCCTCATCACCTTTTATCTATTAGTGAATTCCGTCAGCTAGACTAATATTATTAGTAAAGGAAAAATAAATAACAGATCTTTGTACTATACCTAAAAGTAACAGAAGCTCTAGAAAAATATTATTTTCCGCACGACTCGCAAATGTAATGAAGGTTCAGCATCAAATATATTCTTTACTAGCTTCTGCCCGCGGCTTCGCCCGCGTGAATTTCCCACGGGAACAGTGCTTTTTCGGGATAAAAAGTAGCCTATGTGCTATTCCAGGTCATTATCTACCTCTGTACCAAATTTCATCGAAATCCGTCCAGTAGATTTTGCGTGATTGAGTAACAAACATCCTCACAAACTCACAAACTCACATCCAAACATTCGCATTTATAATATTAGTATGGATGTTCAGCAACAAATAAGTTGTCATCGATAGTGATCAGATGACACGGATTTCACCCGGAAAGCTAGTTAAAAAAATAATATATTATGTATACTAGAACATATATCCGGAACCCTTCCTGCCGATGAGTAATGCCCAGACTTGGCGATTTTCTTTCTGACATTCCTGTACTACGATGACATGACAAATGTTACTCACCTTTTGCTCTATACCTCTGAAAGGGCCTTTGATAGAATTCTGAGACTTTTCTTACAAATAGTATTTGCACGAACCTTTTTAACTGATTGAATACTCCCGCGCTCGTATATTAGTTTCACGTTACTCGAGTCCATTTCTGTGGTTCTGTCAAATTGTTTTTCTCGATTTCTTATTATTTGACAACGGAATAAATACATTTTATAGTTAGGGTGAAAGTTGCTTTAAATTTCTATATTCACTCACAGTATAAAAGTCTTTGATGCACTGTTATCTGTGCGAGGCCAGAGCGAGTCTAAACTGAAAAAATAAAAAACATTGTACCGAATTATGGAATATGTTTGTTAACACTTACGGCACATTTCCCGAATAGTTCCACCGCGCGTGATTTAAGACCTGTTTGGAGCATAAAACTTAGACTTTTCAACGAAATTCCATAAATCTCTGCAACATAAAATATCGGTTTCGTACAAAATGTTAACTTTCATTTTCTTGTGGCTATAGTTTTGTTGTTAACCTTCTCGCGGCCATAACTCAAGAACAATGCCGCAGCAGGCCGGGAATAGCCGCGGAACAAACAGACACTTTGGACTTACTTGCTTTCGATACTCGCCCGTTTTTAACTCAGTAAGTCAATTATAAACTGATATTGAATCAGTTTATATTTCTTACGGGATAGAGGGTCCAAGCCGCTTTAGATATGAAGGTGAAAACAATAAACTGGTATTCTACTGCGCCATTTTCCTGTGCAAATATTCCATTGCAAAAACATTTTGGTTCGCTAATTGATTCACTACCGTTATCAACAAATTTCGATGGTGTTTTCAGGAAGAGATTTATTTTAGAGCTATTTTTATTGGCACACAGGTGACTACACCATTTATTACTACAACATCCACATAGTATTCTATGATACTGTTCTAGATATCGTTACAAGGGTTTATTCAATTAAACCTCTGCTACACGTCCGAAATATGTGGGTTTATTTCAAAATGAGTGTTAAAATAGAGCAGCAATGGCGTCAGCATATCTCTGGACATTTCTGCTAATGGTTGTACAGACCCTGAAATTTAACCTTTATTAGGGATCATTACAGCTCGGATTGTTCTACCGAGATATATGCAAATATGTGCATTATGTATAAAAATGAATACCGATCTTAATTTGTATTTGATAACAAAGCCATAAAAATATTATTAGTTTTATTTGATATTTTATATCTAAATATACTTAACCATAACACGTTTATAAAAACTCTAGAGTACTAGAGTATCACAAATAGAGCCTAGAGAACTATTTCAGAAACGGTTGTTTGAAACAGAAACTGCCCGGTAGAGCCTTAATCGTATGCATTGAGAGGTACCTAGACAATGACTGTTTTGAAATAAACAATGAGAGTTTTAAAAGAGATATATCTCTTATAAATATATATATATATATCTCTTATAATTATATATATACCATATATGCTGTCTGACCGTTAGGTACGGTAACATTTTGCTACTGTTATAAATTTCAATTTTAAATTAATTTCATAGGAGAGGCCTAATATGCACTTCTTATGGTAGAAAAGAAGGTGTAATAAGCTGTTTTCACTACAGAAATCAAAAACATACCTTTTTTCTCATTCTAAATAGACGCTACGCAATTGAATTTGACGTATACTCGAATATACTCTTATATTGTTGTTCTATTTGGACCGATATTTATTTATAGAGTACGGGTTGCTCAGTAAATTCCAAAGATATTTTATACATTTATTGTAGTTAACGCAGAAATAAAAAGCGAAGCTCCGGGTAAAACTTAGTTATAACAACAGAAAAAGTTTTGAGCTAAGTACGACTCAAATATCCGTTTCTAGATTGTGGCTGTGCGGTTTAAAGCTAATAAATTAAAAATAGCATTCACAATAGTCTGATCTAGCAACGCCATTCTTTTTACGCCATTTGTTTTTCGAATTACTTGCTTTGGATTATTTTATTATATCGCACAAATGAAAACGGATCCCGATGGGAGCGGAATGTTTTCGAAAAGAATTTAATACCGGAGCTGCGAATGTTGCAGTACATTCCGAAAGGTCCAACTTTATACTGCATGTTAATCAATACCGTGCTAATGGAAACTGATCCGGAGTGAAAAACGTTCGGCATTCCTTTGGAAAATCACTTGCATGTTTACAAATATAGCCTAGAAATACTGACAACACAACGCAGTGCCGGCTTTATCACTACCAGCGCCCTGGGCGAGATTTCTACGGCGTCCCCTAAATACTATTCAAACCCATACGAAAAAAGGAAAGGGTAAAAAAAAATATTTAAAAATTCACAGATTTCGTGCCTCTGACGACACAAGAGCATTTATGGGACAAGTGAAAACATGGCACTTATTTTATTTTGTAGCAGTCAACGTATAAAAACACACTCATTTGCGATTGTTAATAGATTTTTTCAGTCGTCTATCTATACAAAAAAAAACTTTTTTTTGGTCATGCCATAAAAAGACTAATTCATAATTTTTTTTAGTAATACTTTGTAGGAAGTTTTAAGAAGAAAATTTAAGAAAAAAAAAAGCAGGAAATCGGTTAATTTCAGAAAACAGAACACTGTTTAATCTATCATCATAGTTCCTGTTTATACTCATAGTGCAATAAATAGTTACTTACTTACATACATAGACGGGTCGAGTAGTAATACATAAAAACCAGATCTAAAAAATATTTGAATGTAGTTGCTACAAGCATTACAGAATATTTTAATAAAAACATATTTGAACGAAATTCTATTTCAATAACTACGTAAACATAACACATGTAGATCAAAATCAGTAATACGTGACGTAATATATGCAGAACATAGCACACGAAGCAAAAAGTATGGAAACACCCATAATAGTCCGCTGAAAGCTCTTTCCATGAGGCTTTTAAGCGCTTATCTTGGAAATGATAGCCGTGGCCGAGCGCTGAAAGGCTGTGACGGTAATTTGCCTACATTAGGAAAGCCCAATCGACACACTGCTAAACATTTTTGCCCATTCGTGTGTAAAGTTTGTATTCCACCTTATAGATTACTTGACACTTATCTTACAAGTGATTTTCGAAACTTTAATAGTTTCTTTTATTTTTGCCTTTGATAGAATGAAATGGCACATGAGAATTGTTTGTTTGTGCAAAAAATATTTTTTTCTCTTAGATTTAGATATTATTAGCCAGTAAATTCTTCGATAGGTGTTCAGCAGCATTTTTCCATACCAAAGATTCGTTTAAGTGTCTATCGTTTTAATTTAAGAACAAATGAGAGACCAAATCAAATCAGATTAAAATGGCACTCGGTTATTAGAAATGAATAAAATTCACTTGAATTTTATCTTTCCACTGCCAAACGTTTTATCGAGTGCTCCACGTATTAAAACCTCACCGATAGCTTCACAGCCGTGACATTCTTGAGTATGCAGTTTTAACAGGTCTTTTTTCATATTTTAAACTTGAAACGTCTTTAATCGTTGTTTATTTTGGCGCATTATCTTGTCAATTAAATTTAATTCTACAAGACTGAAATTATTTTTGTTTTGCTGTTGGTGGTCTGGAGAAAAACTACCCATGTTTCTATACTATACAACTTACCATAATAATGCTAATTTGAATGTGATATTATATTTATAGTACAATGAAATCTCTTAACCTGCGCTTAGTGCTAGACTTCAAAAGCGCGCTATAAGCAATCGTAAAAGACAATCAACAATAAATATTTTACTTGACGCTTGACAATATCGAAAAATTTCAAGCTTTTAATAATTTCCACTATACTCGTAGTTAAGCGTAGAAGTGAGGAATGCGGTCTTGGAGAAGTGGTCGGTCGATAGATTCCTCGTAACGTCGGACTGGACTATAAAAACGATGCACGTGGGTGTAATGCAGACGATAGGTACATGGTTAGCCGCCAGCACAGAAATAGCCACGCCTTATAATATAAACAATTCACAAAAATAACAATTAACAACGTTTTCTATTAACTCCGTTTATTCAGGGAACTCCAAAGCGTTACGTCGTTGCGTACGCAAAGAAGTCGGCGAATTTTAAAGAAATAAGGCAATGTTGGCACAACCTAATAATCTTAATGCATTAGATTACAAAGGGCTCAACGAGGGAGAGTAACGGGCGGAGTTTCCTTTTTTATTTTGCTTCATAATATTAGATTTTTATGATTATTTTAAAAGGGCGAAGGGTCGCGTCTACACATCACAGGATGCCATGAGATTTATCAGGTTGGCGTGTGATACTTGAACAATGCGACTCTTTGTTCGCGTCTTCGCAGAGCTAGACGAGAGGTTGTGGATTGAGAGGGGAGGTTGGTGGGTTGGTGGGGGGAGGAGTGTACTTGCAGTGCATGCAATGCCGCTGCACTTGCCCTGGTCAGGAAGCGCGGCGGAATGCCGTCAGGCGCGTTTGTACCACCGCGCCGGGGGGAGACAGGCGGGGTAAGCGAGGGCAATGTACGCGGCGCCGGCGCAACTCTGCCTCCCATTCAGTACTCCAGTGATGCTGCGTTTATTTCCTATTTGTAATGTTAGACGCTTTTTCAAACGCGCCCTTTCGTTTCGCTGCGGTTTGGCCGGATGCGTTGATGTCCGTTCGCGGGCTCTTGATGGACATGTCTTACAAGTTTTTAAAACAGATTACAATACATCTTCTATAGGCTGGGTAGAAGATAGGCTCTAATTTATGTGTATCACACTACTCTATACTTAATTGTAAATAAGAAAAAGGTGAATTTTAAACAAAGAGGAAGAATCAGATCATCTATCAGAGGAAGTAAACTTGAAAATTATGAAAAACGTAAAGTAGATCGTGCTTACACGAAGTATACCAAAAGCTCATATTAACAGTACAAAAAGTACCTACTATTTCAAAGCGACAAACTTTCAGTTACAAAAATATATCCAATGGTAAGTTAAAAGTTAAAGTTCCTATTAATTCAAAACTGAGTTCAAAATTAAAGGCTTGGCCTGACCTTGCAGTTAATTAGGACACCTTATCTTTGGTTACACTTATAAAAGCTACTAAAAGTTAGGGAGCACGAGCGCCCGTCACTCGTCGAGTCTATTCGTGCACGCAATGATATGCCGTCATCGCTTTGAGCTGCCCGAACCGGGACCAAATAAACAAGGACAGAGGTGTCATCAAGGACAACATATTCAGAATATTTTCTTTATTCTGTGGATGATAATACCTAAGTGTCATTCGAATGTATATATTTCTTTATCACTGCATATCACCATTTTAGTCGACTCTACATGGTAACAAAATTACAAAAGGATGCTTCTTCTGTGAAGAGATCTTTGGTTAAATCTTTACTAAGCTGATCAATTTCTCTGTGATGATCATATTGAACGTTATTAAGAGTTATAGAATCAAGACGTGGAAAGATGTTCGGCCATCTTGTACGACATGACGATTTGATTAAAAATCTGATAGAAGGAAAAATAGAAGCTAGAAGAGGAAGAGGAAAGCCAAGAAGGGCTTATGTAGACCAAATAAAGGAGAAGGCAAAAGTTGTGTCGTACAAGGAGGTCAAAACGATGGCTTAGGATAGGGAGACATGGAAAAAACTCCACCGACAAGAACAATGTTCTTAAATTTAAATGAAATGAATGATCATATTGTAATGGTCTGTCTTATTTCCAGTCAATTTCTCTGTAAATTTTCTCTAATCTGATTTTTTTCCATTTTGTCACATACTCCATGTAAATTGATTAAATGACGAGCACACATTTTCTGTGCTGTCGTTACTTTTCACCTCAAGCCGCAATTTCTCTGTACGCGGCCGAAGCATCACCAGTCGGAATGCAGCGGTATATGCACACCACTCAAGGATTACCCACTGGTTGTGCCGATTAACTAGCGACCGTGGTTCTGGCGGCTAGTGGTTTGTTTCCGAACGGAACCAATTCCAAATGTTAAGGTCTCTAACCTTATTTTGGATTAACTGAGTTTCAACGTGTCAAATCTTAAGGTTATATGGAAACATGTTAAATGTCTATATCTTGACGATTTCGTAAAATTAAAACGTTAACGATGCTTTAGTTTATTTTGTCATATTTTTGCAACAGAAAATCTTATGGCGACGTGAGTACGGTTAGTCTGTGATACGTTCAATAAAGGCTCATGAGTTCGAATGCTATCAAATATTAAACGTATTAAAAATAAACGATATGAATAAGAAAATATTTACCTGACGTCATTCATAGGAAAAAGTAGGTATACCAACGTAAATAAATACTGACGTGTCAAGCGTGTGACTTGAAGAGTCACAGAGTTACTGACAACTGTTGTCAACAAGATATTATGTCGAGGAATTTATTAAAAAAGTGTTTCTTTGTTTGCAGGTACGTGGGTGTTGTTAGAGAAAGTTCACGTAGATTTCATTCATTTATAACTGTGTAAGTAGCGGATTTATTTTATTTTGCTTATTGTTTATCATCGAATTTTGTTTGTACATTTTACTGGGCGTCTGGTCATGAAGATAAACTTTACCAATTTTTTATCAACTGTTTTTTTAATCTGACTTGCAAAATGAAGACGTGGATTATATCAATGTTATCATCCTTTTTTATTTTTGGTTTTTTAATGACAAATTAAAAAAAAAACACAAACTGAATATATTGGTCACTTTCTTCTTCCGAGAGTATTGGTTTTTCTTATTGCATAATATGTTCTAAATCTTAAAACTCTTGATTTTACGCACTCTCCAGTTGCTGTATTTTTCCATTATTTTATAAATAGCTTAGATCTGTTAGTTTCACCTTAATGACTGTCTTCGTAAGTACCCTAAGATACTGCAAGTTCTACAAAACGTCAAAAACTTGGCACAAACTGCCATTTTTCAACGTCTGTAATTTCTTAGTTAGGTTGAAACAGTGCACTTCATTAATATTGCAGTGCCGTAACTGGATTTAATGTCACCTAGTGTCAAGTCAGGGTTGTTACTTCATAGAAATCTGTTTTTTCATACTTTAAATAGTTATTTTTTATATAGGGTTCAAGATATCACTTATTAACGTTTATAAATTTGCTTATAACTAATTTTACCACTGCCTCTAGCAAGTATGTGGAGTAGAAGCGGCAGCGGCTTCACAAACTTCACTGTAGTATTTTCTACAAAGACGACAATTCACAAAATTTGTGTCGGATATATAAATATGAGGAAAGATGTTTGGCCACCTTATACGACACGACAACTTTATAAAATACCTCATTGAAGGAAAAGTTGAAGCGAGACGAGGGAAAGGAAAACCAAGAAGAGCATTTATAGACGAAATTAAAGAAAAGATTAAGGTCGTGTCGTCAAATCGATGGCAGAAGAGAGGCATATATGGAAATTACTCCACCGACAAGCACGAAGTTCTTAAATTAGTTGATTGATTGATTTAAATATGTAGAAGCAACAATAAAAATAACCTAAGAGTAAAGAAAAAGATAGTAGATATATATTATTATCTATCATACATTGGTCGCTTAACTTAATTCCAGTACTGTGCACATTCTACCTCACTGCCTTTATTTCCAAACTCTTGGCAGAGTCTCATTTCCATCGTTTGACCTGGAAAGGAAAGTTTGCCGGTGTCAACCCTAGTTGCATCCAGTTGCGTTTGAATAGCTGTGTCTAGAATCGGTGTGATTATACGCGAGAGCTCTGAATGGGGTTGGACAAACAGAAAGGCTTTTAGAAAGCCCTTTAGGTCTCAGGTGGCACTGGGATCGATATGTATCCGAACGCATTTATTACTACTGTTATAGCGTAAATAACTTAAATCATTTGTAGGTTGTGTTTCGGAATATGAAGTTTCTGCCAATGTATTTGAAACATGAGATATTTTAAATGATTTTTTTTTAATATCTTAAGGGTTGAGTAGTGAGTGGCATTTATAGATCACTCATTTTAAAATCCATTTCGCTCAAAATGTTAAAGCAAATCTTGAATAATTAGAAAATTGAAAATCTGTAATTTTTAACGCCTTCTAAAAGTAACATTTGTATAAACTCAATCGATGTCTGGAGCAATGTTTGATTAAAATTATATCTAAATTTACCTCAGAAACATTCATATATGTATGGCTTACAAATGTTTAAGACCCACTACACTAAACAGCACTTGCTCCAGAAATGAAAATCGTGTCGAGTGAATTACAGCATGAGATCAAATTATCGGCATAATTAGATCGACCTGAATCTGGTACTAATCTTCCTACATACCATACATAACTACACTACTACTTACTTGTATATAGCCTGTGTACATGACTGTTGCTATGTCTAGTCTAAGCGATCATATGCTCTTAAAATCTGCAATGTTGAACCTGACTAATATTTTAGGCACGGAAATTTGAATATGTCTGTGTGCATGAATGTTTTTATGAAAATTGATATTGATTGAATAATACATTAGCTTCTTTTTATCCCGAATTTCTCTCGGGAGCCGAGCCTCGGGGCGTAGCCAGTTCTGCAAAATATATACACAAGTATACCTGTGTTGGTATACTCGTATGTTTTAATTAAGTTAGGGTGTGCTCAGGTGTGGCAAGAAACTTGTTGAAAATTGTCGTTATTCATTATTGTATGTCCGTGTAACTTACCTTAGATGAAAGTGGTGTTCAAGGGGATTTATAGAATTCATCTCAATCTCTGGTCTCATTTCTCAATAGCCGAACCCTTTATACGATTGTTTTTATATTTTAAAGTTATTGAGACTCTGGTTTCTAGTTTTTGGATATCACTACTTTGTAGTTATAGTTTATTTTTATAATGTTTCTATATGAGCCTTCACTTCCAACATATAAATAAATTTAGATTGTAAATAGTATGAGCCTTATCTAAGAATATTTTTGTGTTATTTCAAAATATTACGTGTGTTCTGTAAAAAAATAAATGAATTTAATACTACTAAAATGCACAGTAAATTAGTTCATTTAACTACCAATATATCCAACATATTATGTCATAATTTCAAGGATTTCCTGAAGAATAGCGAAAAAGTGCGAATTGAAAGTTCGTTGTTTAACTTACCGGCACATGAACTGCGGCTACAAAGAAAATCTACGATCAAAATATTATCGCATTAAGTACACACTCCCTCCAATATCAAACTTACCTGTTACGATATTAGAATTGCAAAAAACTTGAAGCTTATTTTCCAGTCTAATCAAACAGGGGACCCCCTGCGGAATTCTTAAACAAATCACCAGTTGCTTATAAATCGCTCAGAACCGTCCGGGTATCTGAGATTTATCCGGGAGCCGGTCCAAGCACGAAACACTGAGTAAAGAGAAATAAATTCATCATAAAATGTTGGAAAAATGGGAAATTCTTTAAGTATGGAGAATATAATGTCCTTAATGGACCTGTCACCTGAGCACCGTGAAGTGACTATTATTTAATTAATTATCAGCTATCTGCATCGAACTATAAGAAACGCCGAATAGCCCTCGAAAATCAGCGTTTCAATCTTTGAATTGAAAGTACCTAAGTTACTGCATTACTAAACCACTGCATTACTTTATCAAAGCGCCTATAACAATTTACTTCTTCTAATTTTGACCATAGATTTTGTTCGTAGATGTCCATTTATGAAATTTTTAAACGCGTTAACAATTTCGAAAAATTTGTAACTTCTAAGTAAGAGACTGGGTATCCACGACACAGGGAATCCTTGTGTGAAACTCATTTGATTGTAAACTTGATAATTGTAATGAACAAATAAATCTTGATTTTAATTTTTATTTAACTTCTTCTGTACCCTCCATGTTTTGTGGTCCAGGTTCGCTGAGTGTAAACCGCACTTGGCGTAAATTACACACGTAGGTATTTGGCAACTGTTTAAGTAGAGGGCGCCTAAATTTGTACCCCTAAGTAGGGGTAATAGAGGAAGTTCGCGGGTCTTACGTAATCGATCCCAACTTGGGTCGCAAACTTAGTTTTTATCTACTAACTTTACATGTGACCGAATAGATTTATTGACAACCAACTCGACTTCTCTTTATGTAGATTTTGGATTAATAATATAGTAGTTTATACAGGATGTTTTTTAAATCATTGGCATCCTTTCTACTGGTGAAAGTACTCATGAACATGAGCAACTTTTTGTATGGGACCGACTCAATCCGATGGAGAAAAAAAATCAGCTGTTCCATACATTTCGGGTGAGTATGTATTGGAAAATAGTATGGAACAGCAGATTTTTTTTTTCCATTGGATTGAGTCGGTCCCATACAAAAAGTTGCTCATGTTCATGAGTACTTTCACCAGTAGAAAGGATGCCAATGATTTAAAAAACACCCTGTATGTACTACTTTTTAAAAGTATGATAAAACAAAAGTATAGATTTTGTAGACTTAAAGTTATAAATGAATACAATAGAGAAGTTATCGTCAAATTTAAGAACATATATATATATTTAAGAACATGTATATATTGTTCTCACATAATAAATAAGTATATATTGTTTTCACTCACATATGTGAGTGTATAACTCACGATCACCTCATCAATAAAAATCAACTACACATTATTACTCGTAAATCTCAGCGAACAGCGCAAAGCGATCATCATTTTCCGCTTACAATAAAAACTAAATAAAAACAAAAACCGATCCAACACGTATACTAATGAAAGTGCGCCGTTAATTGTCACAGGTGTCGATTACAATACCACTCGATACTCGATATCGATAGAATATTTAATACCCTTTATCGCTGCACTAGCTGGCCATTGTGACTTTTTTTTTATTCGCACACGCGTCCCGGCAGTATTTTGCTAATCGCTTATTTTGCTCCTACCACTCGGATTCATGTTGCACGTTTATTTCTTCATGCTTTAAATTCTGATTTATATCAACAATTTAATTTGCTTTGTCTCAGTTTTAATTAATCCTAATCCTTACTAATATTATAAATGCGAAAGTGAGTTTGTTTGTTTGTTACCTCTTCACGCTTTATCTACTGAACCAATCTTCCTGAAATTTCGCATACACACAGCTGGAAGTACGGAGAAGGACACAGGGTACCTTTCATCCCGGGAAAAAGCACTGTTCCCGTGGGAAATTTACGCGGGCGATGCCGCGGGCGAAAGCTAGTTACTAATAAAAACTGAGACAAAAGCAAGGGATTCAACTAAAAGCATAGTTTTGACTTTGAATGACTAAAGAAATAGCAGGGAAACGAACAACATTAAAAGCCGTATTAACAAGACAAGCCGCGGTAGGTCATATACCAAATCGTGAATGAGAATTAAAAAAACTGTTCAAAATAAATACATTTATACATGCTGAACCTATTGATACAATAATAACAAACATGCAATATTCTTTTAAAGAAATTAATGTACGAACATCACGGTGCCTCCAGGCGTCATTTGTCACGTTGCTTTTATATCACTGTCACGAAGGGATAATAAACAAATAAATTTATTATTTAATAGCATTAGCTTTTTCGGCGTCAAATCGTTATCGTTAATCGGTAGCGTGTTATCACACTCGAGACAGATAAAACATGTAGATAAAGTAGAAACATCAAAAATATTGATTTTACTTTCATTCCTACTTTTATGTTGACATTCGTGATGTATTTTGGTTTTTACGCATCTATTTGTGTGTAGCTACGTTACTGTAAGGTTTGTCTTATGTGGATTTAGATGCTTGGGGAAAAAATAAATTACTTTTTTTGTCGCTGGAGTTAATATTTTTATTAATCATAAACATTTATCATCATCAATCATTTTAATGTTCCTAGTGGGGCACTGGCTCTCCTTATGAATAAGGAAGGGCCAGGCCACCAAGCCTATCAATATTGCCAAGCAAAAAGGCATCATGTGCCTTCCGAAGCACCAAGGGGCTCCTAATACATTTTTTATTTTTTGGTCACCCATCCCATTACCGATCATTGCGAGTTGCTTAACCGCATATTGTTTATATTCAAGATCAAATTTACTTTCAGCAACATATAATAAAACAGTGAAAAAAATACTGTAAAGTTTATCGTCGTATCTTCCTACCATGTCACAATTTAATTCTAATTTATTAGTTGACAGTTGAGCATCAAAACAGCCAACAACGCCGCAACTCTTCAAGTATAAGCGTAGGAATTAGCGGTGTTATGTCGGGTGTAAGGTGATATCAACACTTTAACACATGGATCAAGTTCAACATCAACTCAAATCCACCTGTACCGCAGACTGTTAGTTCAGGGTACTTCCAATTTACTTTGCGTAAGTATTTTGCGAGTAATTTCGGTGGAATTTGGTGATTCTTAGATAACTCGTAGGTGTGTCTATTTAACTTGGTTGTTACTTGATATCTGTGCGTCTGTGAACTTGCGAGTTGGTAGGTAATAGCTGTTTAATTGGAGATTAATTAAATAAAAATGTGAGTAAATTTTTTATTTGAATGTTGGAATATTTACTATTGACGCGCAATGCTTATTCTTGACGTTAGGCGCAGTATACTCTTGACGTTCAAGTGCAGTGAACAGCACAAATGTACAAGAGTTTTACCCACGGTAATAGTTATATTATACCTATTTTCAAAATCTGGTAGACTTATTTTCCATGTATAACTTCGACCGCGGAAGGATTTTGCGCTTGCTTGCAATTTACTTATCGGCAGATACCAAATGTTTGCTTAGGCCGACGGCCAATGGGTTGTGGTTGCCAGTAGCGCTCATATTCGCAATAGCGATTAAAGGCGATTATTGGCTATTAAATTCACGCAGACGATTAACGTAATTAATTTGTATGCTCTCCCGAACAATGTAACTATTGTTTAATTAAGCTTTGGTTGGCTAGCTTAATGCACGTGCATTGGATTGGACTATTTTTGATTACCTGTACTACACATACCTAAATTATTGGAAACTAATGCCTTGTTTCAATGACACGATTAGTAAGTAAAATACTTTATTGCACCAAAACAAGTAAAGGATACATTTTGAGACTTAATACATATATAGGTAATGCGTACAATAGGCGGCCTTATCGCAAGTGCAATCTCTTCCAGGCAACCTAAGCGAACGGAAAGAAATAAACGTAAATGGCGATGCATGAACAAGAGAGATAGAAAATAAAATTGAGACAAAAAAAGAGTACTACATATTTAAGAAGGGCAAATTGATAAACTAAATATAAAATAATGTAATAGATGTAAACATACTAGATATAGACATAAATATAAAGTACTTACATAAACATATATAAACATTCATATACACATACATATAAACCTTGATTGTCACTACACTACGATTAGGTACTTTTTATGAAAAAAGCACTATCGAAAAATTTGCTGCCATCTCCTTAAATACGAATTTAACTGTTCTTAACGCATGATGATGTTAATAAACTATGTTGAACGAACGAAAAATGTTGTTATGAACAGAGAGAGGTTTAATTAAACCTCTCTATGTTTCAAATGCTAGCTTCCTAAACGTTGAAGTTTTGTCTGTGCAGTGTGCATCGATCAGCGGTATCGGTAGATGAACGTCGCACACAAAGCCGCATATAGACTCAGTTAAATATCCTGCATTAATCCCAATTCTGGAATTCCACTATACAAATCCTTTTCATTGAAACAGAGCAATTTTCGCACTCAATAGAGAGTTACTGAAAGTACTGCAGCTCTATATCATTGTCCTGCCTGAATACAGTCCGCAACAATAGGTGTAGAATACTTTAATAATAAATCCATATGGAGTTGTTTTTACGAGCGAGGCTCGAACACCTGTCTGCCGTACAAGCGTGTCGAAAATGTGTGCATAGCCTATTACATTGTTTATGATGGTACTTTTATTTTTCGAAAATTACTCACTTTGGCGATTGCTACTTTTTTGAAGCTTTGAGTCAATTTACTTTTCCAGAATATCGTATCGAATATTTTTTTTTATTTTTAGGGTTCCGAAGTAAACAAGGAACCCTTATAGTTTCGTCATGTCTGTCCGTCCGTCCGTCCGTCCGTCTGTCTGCGGCTAATCTCAGAGACTACTAGTACTAGAAAACTGTAATTTGGTAGAGATATACATATTTATTACGCGGAGCGAACTGTAGAATAAAATTAGGAAAAATATTTTTTTTTTTTAGATTTTTAAAAAAGTGGTGGGGATGATTTTTTTCTCTTGATTTATACCATCGTGTGGGAACCATCATTATAGGGTCTTTTAAAAATATTATGAGTGTCTCAGAACATTTTTTGATTTAGGGATCCGTGTGCGAAATATTTAACTTTAAAGTGATAAATTTTGTTAGAGTCAAGTGTCCCCCCCCTCGAACAGGAAAATGGTGGAGGGTGGATACATGAAACAAATTATAATAACTAGCAAATATAATGAATTTAAAAGGAAAATTATCACGGCTATGTAGACTTTACACGTTAATGAGTAATAGACGATAAACTTACAAAATTGATTTTAGTATGAAAAATATTCGTAGGAATAATTTTCATTCTATATGATGGTATATATATACTTAGGTTATTTTCATTAGTTATATAAAAGTGGAAGTAAATATAAGTTAATGTGTCCGCATTTCTACAGGATAGGTACCTTCGGAACCCTACATTGTTCGTGGCCCGACACGCACTTGACAAATTATTTATTTATTAGGTTCGCCAACTGGCTGTGCAACACAATATATGTAATGTAATGTGTTAGAATTATCAAACCTGCACTATGTGTACATACATAATTGGCTGTCTGCCGAAATTCTTATTGTAGTATTATATTCATAACGTACGTATTACTTTGTGGCTCTCAAGTTCAGAGTAGGTTGCAAAGAGCAATTACAGCATTGTATCGATTCTGAACATTGTATTAATCGTACCCAAGGTTCTTTTTTAAATATTACACACACTGCGCTGCGCAAGCATTTTGCAGCTAGGTGTGCGCTGACTGTTAGGCTCTCGAATAGTGTGCGCTGACTCTAGGCGAATTTACGCGCGATTCGCTCGCACCGCAATTTCGAGCGAGAGATACTTATCAACTGCTCTAAGGAGTGAATGTGACGTATATATACGAATTCAATCAGTCGCGGAAATCAGTCGTTTTATAATGTTGTTTGAAGAAATTTATGCTGATTTGTCATGTATATAATGTTTTTGTTTATTTAATTCAAATAAAAAAAATATATAAGAAAAAGTACTCGATACCCTAAGATATCGATACTTTTGTTTCGATACTTTTACGAGTACGATACCTTTTTTTCGATACTACTCATGAGTAAAGTATCGATACTTTCTATTCGATATCGTGTCCCTACGTGTCGAAAATGTGTGCATAGCCATTACATTGTTTATGATGGCACTTTTATTTTTCGAAAATTACTTACTTTGGCGATTGCTACTTTTTTGAAGCTTTGAGTCAATTTATGACTGAAAAGGACGCTTTGTCTTCTTAAAACACCTTAAGACATTTGTGCTGGATGAAATAAAATTTTCAGAAATAGTAAATTTTTAATTGTTATATTTTATTTATATCAGCTGAATATCAGATCTCAGGTCTTATAGGCTTAGTAGGCGCAACCGAGCTCATGGAAGTCTCGAACAAATATCTTTTTTAAAGGGCTGTGATAGCCTTCAGGTGTCATAATACTTATACTAACAACCTTTAGGTTTTAAACTCTATCCTCTAATTAGAATTAATTAAACAATTATAAGAATTTATCTTAATCATCAAGTGAACAGTCTAATCAGGTTAGATAATTAACTCACTTAACAACAGTTGATAGATACAATGAAACGCGACAACTCATCCGCGACGTCATACAATTGTGCGTGGATCATGACGTGAATGGATAGAACTATATCACCTGTGGTCTATTTACTTAAGGATCTTACGTATGCCGCCGACGTGAGACGCCACGCCATCATGCAAATTGACACGACTGGAAGTGCCACTGGAAGTGCCAGCAATGAGGCAGATGATGCCGTTATTTTCAGGGAATTGTTATGGAACTTAAATTCCGTGAAAGAATTTGCGATCTGTTTGATAAATTTGTTGTTGAAAGAAAAGACGATACTACCAAAGGAAAAGTTCCAGTAGACCAAATAAAAGGCGATATGGATGTAAGACATTATAGCAAACATCACGACCAGTCATATGACTGAAGATAGAGCATGCGTAGTAAACACTCCAGACAAGTATGATATTCGCAAATTAATAGATACTTGATTATGCTGCTATTTAATTAAGTACATTCCACGCTAATAATATCAAATCTAGTTTCGAATCTGAAGTGATTTTGATTTCCAAATCGACGGAATGGATCAAATTCGATATCTTAATCTCGGTGTCCACAGCAATCCCTATCCTAATCGCACAACAATCTCGGCCCTCAAGTTTATGACCGTCTTGGCAGATCTTGTCTGTCAATACTCTTAAAGCTTTACCCAATTAATTAGCTGTTATGAAGATCAAAGAGTTAACAGTTACTGCGATAAACTGATCTGTTTAACTAACAAGCTTGACAGTTTAAGCGATTTTCATCGTTTCTTAGAAATATCCACACTACTACTTCTGTCAATTAACGGTTTCAGCATCGTTTTTCTACATTTTTCAGGAACTGTAGTTTATTTAGTAGTCATGAAAACAGTTTTCCTTCGAAATAGTCAATCACTTCCAAAATTATTCATACAGGGAAAGTTCTGAATAAATTAATACGGTCTTTAAAAGGGTTTGGGATGGATTTGATTAAGGTGTAAGTTTTGATTTCGTCATAGGAATTTATATCCTAGATGGATCTGGACAGTTTTTAATGAAAAAGTTAATGAAATCTTATTACCACTTACATGTTTATTTAAATTAACAATTTTTACGTTAAAAACTGTACGGTTATAAACCTGAATTAGCTTCCTTACAAAGGTATGTTTCAATACGGAACAATAATCATCTGGAATTTTATATGATGCGAATAGTACAGTAATGGATACGATTTTCTAATTAATCAACATACCTGAAAATCGGTGAAAATAACTAACCCGCACACACAAAAACTAATACACAGGCAATATACATTCTTGTGGTTGGTAATTATTGTATTGTAAATTAGTTAACCGCTTATTTATTTCGGTTATAATTACAAACCTAAATATAACCTTAACTATTTGTTGCATACCCAGGCGAATAACGGATATTGATATATTTTTTAATATGATTCAGTGGTCTGTGGTGATCTAAATTGAACTAACCAGATTCTTTTTTATTATAGCACACTAGCTTCTGCCGCAAGCGAAAACTACTTGTGATTTCGGGAACAGTGCTTGCTGCCGGGATAAAAAGTAGCCTATGTGCTATTCAAGGTCATTATCTCTACCTCTGCTTCCAAATTTCATCGAAATCCGTCCAGTCCGTCCAGTAGATTTTGCGTGATTGAGTAACGTGATTGAAGTATAAAACATCCTCACAACAGCTCACAAATTCACAAACTCACAAACTCACATCAAACTTTCGCATTTATAATATTAGTATGGATTATTTTTTAATCAGTGAGAGTAGAGTTATGAGTGTAGAGGAAGCAAGAGAGATCTCTTAGGATATCGTAGCAGGTGGAAAGTTGCTAGTCTTACCTACCCCCACTGGAAAAGGCAGTGATAATATGTATGTATGTGTATTGCAAATCATTGGTGATAGATCATCGCTATACATACGATGATAAATATGAAACACACATATATGCACTCATGTTGTCATCTTTCGAGTATACAGTTTTTGACTAAAAGTCGATGTCTCACTTAGAAGATCTTTGCTCCTTTTCACTGAAACCGCTATTTTCTTCGGTGAAGCGAACCAACAGGACTTCACCGGATATTATACACTTCATCTGCATGTCTCTGACAATTTATCGGACGAATGGATGGCCGCCATTATTTCAACCCTTAACCCTTAACCTTTCCTTATTAATATCTACATAATTTATTGTAAATTGCATTCGGTTGAGGTGATCGTGCGCGGCCGATGGGATTTAAAAACCTCCCTCTGAATTATGGTTGTAATTATCTGAAGTGACGGGGTTTGTGCTTTCTGTATGGGTCGGCCGTTTGGTTTTTATGGGTTTAAAGATTCTACTTCCATTTGTAAAAAATCCCTTGTATGTATTCTATAGGGTATCACTAATTAGAGGATTTATGCAAATGTCACTACTCTAATGAATGCAAAAGTTAATATAGAGATAGATTGTTCATTTGTTGACATAGAACATAGCATAGTGGGTAATTCCGAAATTTCCCCAGAAGCGGATTCCAGGACACAATTCAATTAATTTATTGCCTTTTATATCATACATTCAGTTATAACTACTAAGACACATGTAGAAGGGTTACTGTAAGGTGAGTAAATTTTAATAATACTAACGTTGATATAACTACTTTTCCGAAATTAAATTAAATTATATTTTATTATTATAAGTAAGTATTAACGTAGATTCAGAATTACTTCCGATGTTAATTGTTAATATTAAAAAAAAAAAACAACAAAAGGAAGTTCTGTTCCTTATAATAGACGAAACATATAAATTTGCCTAAAGATCACGTATACGTACATACAAGCGCACTAAAATACAGACTAAAAATTTTAAAAATAGACTTACGTATCCAGTGATTTAGTGCCGGAGTTGTCGAATGATAAACTCCAGAGAAGTAGCAGGGGATGCTTCACGTCAGTGCTAATGCCCGGCCTAGGAAAGTCGAACCTGAACTTCTTGTTTATTTACCTTGAACCGAGAAATCATGGCCGCGGCCGTTTTGTATTTGAGAGTAGATTTTACAGAAATAATTTGAGTTTTTGTCATTCTTGAATTTAAACCTCAGCTTTAAACTCAAAGCTGAGGTTTAAATTCAAGATATAATTATTTATGTGAAAATAATTCTTCAGGATCGATTTTTATAGGAAGTGACAGGTATACCTGTTTGACAACTGTAAAGAAGAAAAAAAATAAAATATATTAAAAAAAAATGAAATAGTCGATTTATTTTTTGTCAGTCTTTGATTTCCATCACATAAGCAGTCAAATGCATTTGTGTTCAAAAGACGTTGTCAAAATCTAGAACGACATGTTTATTACACAAAAAGCTTTTTCGTTAAAAAATCTAAGTCAAACAAAAAGACGGATAATTTATACAATTTATACGGCACTGTTTTTCTAAATTTATAAACAAAATGTTATAAATGTGTAACATAGAATTTTACAAAACTTGTAATCAAGCTAAAAATATCTTGAAGTAAACGTAGTACGGAAGCATTGCCTGTATGTGCAGTAAATAACTATTTTCAGAATGCATTGGTAGAGAATGCGTTTTACATTCCATACGCACTGTATTGCCATACTTGCATGCGCCGGCATTTCGGTGCGCGCTTTACGCATCGCTGGCGCTTTTTTAGAACCTCATTTATGCCACCTACGCGCGCATGTTGCATAATGCATTTAGTCTTTCCACGAGCTTCCGGGTACCCTTCCGTTTCCTGTTCATAATAAGTGCTGTGTATGGATCTTCCCATTTATTTTTGTGGTTTTAGTGTACTTATTATTGATTTTGTGAACGAGAAAGGCTTTTTCCTGAATCAGCTTTTTGCATAAACATACAGTAGCTTGAAACATAAAAATAATAAAAATTAAATGTAATTTGAATAGTTAATTAAAGGTTTAGTTATTTAATTTTTAAACTCCAATGAATTGAACTGCTTTTTATATAAAAAAAAATAGGAAATTCATTAAATATAGAAGTCCCTAAGATCAAGGATTTTGTTACTACTTCAAAAAAAGAATACCAGCTAAAGACATAGATTTAGAAGGTCTACATGCGCTCGAATACCTGAAGATTGCTACCGTTGCAAAACTTTTTAAATTCGAAATTTGTAAATTTAAAGTAATTTTCGTCACTGGTTTAAGTGCTAATGGTTTTCTCGAAAATGAAAGCAGATCTCCGGGCGTAGCTCCGGGCAATATTATTGCGGCGCGGTGCATCCCTGACCGCCAAGTCTGGCAATTTACATGAGTTGTTACATCCATCCGTCCTCAGTATGGTACTTAATTCAGGAAGCTGGATGCGCGAGAGCGCAAATGTTATCACACGAATAATTTTACCGCTCTACTTACACTAGTAAAGTTAGTTTATTAGTTTGTACTAAAATAACTATAATTATTTATGTTAAAAGGTTTTTACAAAAAAGTTTTTAAATGCGAAAGAAAAATGCAAAATACCCAAGATAATTCAAACCAGAATGCACTCACATACTCGTAATATTTACAAGTTCTTCTATATACACCTAAAAATAATGCAGTACCATCGAATATACTATACCCGTATCCTCACAAGTCTAAAAACTCGAAATGAACACCTGCTTTTGTAATCGTTCATTACAGAATTACATACCCGAAATAATATGAGCGACGCAAATCTGTTTTTCTATAACATCTGAAAGCATTGCATTGTATACTTAATCTAATTAACCTTAAGACACCAGTCCAAATGTGTTAACAGACAGGCCAGGGTTAACGAGAAGCAGAAGATAGATAAATTTAATGTTCTACGGAATAAGGCATATTCGATTGGCGGGGGCTCTCATTAGTATTCATTCCTCGTGCGTTCGCGGGCCGACTTCGAAAGCTTCTGTTAAATGTCTCGTGCCTGCCAAAACTTTACTCGTAAAATTATCTGTTAACATTCCCAGGAGTTTTGACCCGCGAAAATCTCGCATCCCGGGTATCCGAGAGACCCGCCGCCGCCGCCTAAGGCGCTTTCTTGCCTCT
Source organism: Ephestia elutella (assembly GCA_018467065.1). Lineage (NCBI taxonomy): Eukaryota > Metazoa > Arthropoda > Insecta > Lepidoptera > Pyralidae > Ephestia > Ephestia elutella. Next base: position 11,678,636 of record CM031585.1, read on the forward strand.
TTCCTAATAATCAGCCCTCATGGAGATTTTTAATGAAAAAGAATTGTACGCCGTTATTTGAGAAAGTTCGTAAAAGGGTTGAGTTTGGTGTTTGAGTTTCAAGTGCTGCTCCCGCTTCGATTTGTATCCTTCTCCGTGGTTTTGTATCGAATTAGAACTAATTCAAAAAATTTGCCAAGAGTCGCGCTGATTGTTCCGGCTTCTAGTGACATCACGGGCAGGTATTGTTTTCCTGAATAAATAGAGGCTAATATCGGACGTTTTATAATTTAATTTAAACTGTTTTAAATTAATCTGGAAAAGGATTCTAGCTGAAGTTACTTATCTCTTATGATACGGATGTAAAAAATGAGTTCACGTTTCCCATTCGACCGCTTTTTTGAGAAAGACAGCCATTTATTTATCGATGATTCGAGCCACGTTGTCCATTGGGCTGCTAATGGTTTTCAAATAAACTCTCCCTGTTAATGGCAATCGGAAGATCCGTATAAAAAGCGTAATGAAATTCTACTAATTGATACATGAACTCACGATTTATGACCTTTTGGCAGCGCTGGCATCAGATACGAATGTTCCGGGCATGATTAGGTTGTGTTACAATTTTCAGCCAATTTCAAAAATAACGAAGAAGGAGAAGTAGTTATGTAAATTACTACAATAATTTCATAATAGAATAGAGAGTGTAATTAATTAATTTATCAGAAAACTGATTATTAAAACTATTACAAACAATAACAAAAATATATTGTTATACTTTCGCGCAATTTTCTTTTGCGAAATTTCTATTTCCCGCATGTGTTCTGATACGTAAAGTAAACAAAAACAAAACAGTAACATATTTAAAAATTTCTTAAAGAAAACTCCTAAATCAGATCGACGGCTAAATTTCCATCCAATGCAAATAAAGAAGTTAAAATATTGACCGATTCCTAATCTGAAATGTATAAAAAGCTGACCTAATCAGAAGCGGATGATATGCCAATTTGCATTGTTCATCTGCCGGCGACCAGTCGTCTTATGCCATGACCCGTAAGTTCACACGTTAATCAAAGTATTATGACGGTATAATTCATTGCGATGTATGGAAAAGCAAACCTAATGTTTTTTGAAATAGATCTGCCAAGGTATCATCCCCATATTGATTTTCAATTAATCTTTTGTCCCACTTACTGCGAGACAGATTCATTTTCGCGGCGATCTAAGTGTTTCTATTTATTTCCATTTTTCTTGTTTGCTGTTCGGCTGTAGCCGTGTCATCTCGGCGTCAACCATTGCGGACAAACATACGTGCGCAAATATTGAAATCGCATCCGTGTTATTCGTTCCTATCGATTCTGATATTTTCCATATATCCGATGTCAACTCGAAGTTTTCTTCTCCGAAGCTCAATTCAAACTTTGCATTATTTTTATTTTACTTTATCTTGCAATGTCGACTGATCGGAATTAAAAGCGCAGTGCAGCCGCTGCAGCTTTCTAACACAGCTGGCCGCTGCGGTCAGGTTAGAAACATTACTGTTGACATCTTTATGGAATAACTCAGTATGTTATGAAAACAGTATGTTCGAGAAACAGGACCCTTATTTATTATAATACTATGGTTCTCTCTCTCTCTCTCTCTCAGCCAGGCGTCCACTGCTGATAGGAAGTACCCCAAGGATTTCCACAACGACCGGTCCTGCTGCCCATCCGCCGCAGCCGCGACCTCCTCCGATTATAGTTTCCTACAGAAGCTTATTTTTCTTCTTGTCCCGGATCAAAATACCTATGTTCAAATTGTATTTTACCAATATGTGACCACACCTATGAAAGTAATTATATTGTGGCCTGAAATAAATTACTTAACATGTGTATAAATTGTTCCTCAACAAAAATATTTTCATTTATATAAGTGTTCCAAAGGATAACATTTTGTTACCAACCCGCCGTTCTAAGTCATCGGCGTTTAACGGAAAAAAAAAAGATAAAAACATCTTATTTATAGCACTATTACGCTGTTCGTACAATGGCAATGTCAATACCAAAGGACTGTTTAGAGTCCCCAATGGTAGCAACAATGGACTGAAAATCTTTGATCTTACTGTTATAGGATACTATTTCAAAAACTGACCCTCTAAATGGTACGAGAGAGGAAATAACTATCAATGGCAATTTTCAATACGTGTGAAGTTTTGTAAAAAATGCGTTAACAATGTTTTGATAATAAGATATTAATCAATTTCTCCACCAGAGTTAAAACAGCTAAACTAGGTTTTATGAGACAAAATCTGAAAGCAAAAGTATTTTTAAAGCTTTTAAATTAAAGAAAAATATCAAGTAAACATGTCGATTTGTTAAAGCACAGCTTGTCTAGCTATGCGTAAGCTAGACTTCAAGCTCATATAGTTTTCATAACTAAACAGAACGACGACCGACGTGAGCGCAGACGAAGGTGTTGTAACTGTACATTTTAAGAAAATTAGTTATTACGACGAGGGATTCAAGTCTCTTAATATCAATGTTAATAGAGAGTTGCAGTGGCGACACGCTTGCTCCAGGTAACACTCCATTTATCCGGATAGCATATATGTATGCATGTACCTAATTACACAGGTTTCAGTGCTCTTACTTTTGGCGTGCATATGAAAATTAGTTCGCTTTCCAGAGCTTTGCTATCTCCGTAATACATAAGTGTACCTGAAGTCGCTCTAGGGTTGCGTCAATATAAGGTTTTCCTTGGTAGTAATTTAGATGTATTTTTGATTTTCAATTATAAACTAAGTCTTGCAAAACTTGGCACTCGTCTCACTCACATCATTGCATTACTATACGTATTTTTACATCATGTATTGATGTAGTAGCCTCTTATTAGTTTCTTTATTCTAGAATTAAGTCCTGAACGGCTTAACAAAATATATTGGTAGAGAGGTATTTTTTGATTGCATTCCTCCGGAGTGACATAGGCTATATGACGTCATCATAACAACAAAATGGCGGATTATATATGCGATAAATAGCAGACCAAAAAAATAAAATTTGATCAATCTTATCGAGTGGGGTATCAAATTAAAAGGGCTTTAAATTTGATTTTTATTTATATAACTTTAATGTAAATGTTAATTTGTCTTATTTTTTTACAATAAAAACTCTCAATAAATTTTTTTTATATAAAATCTTGCCTCTAATTAGCTTGTTACATCATCCTTGTCAACCTACTTATTATAGAATACCTAATAGCAGAATACTGGAGTTCGAATCTATTTCAAATAAATTCTTTTCTGGTATTACAGACTTTTCCGATATATACTCTGATTAGTTAAAATCATCTGTATTCTAATACGCTCTACATTTGCACTTACATTATAATCTAAGAGTGTGACGATTCGCCTTCTTGCTTGTTTGTTTGTATGTGTTTGTTATTTACCAAATAGAGTAAACAAATATTTTTTATTTTGTGTCTATTCACCTGAATGCCAAATAAAGTCTCGGCGTGCTTTTCATTCGTTTCGTACATTCCAGGATTTTCCAACCCGCGAATATTTTTCTATTACAAAGGATGTTTTTCATTGCATGATTATCTCGTCCGACAGGCGGTTTTTAAACTGCTCCGTTTTTATTGAGTAAAAATAGAGTAGGGTTTTTCTATCGGAAAAAATACTAGCCAGAGGAGCGCCATAGCAAAGGCAGGTATGAAAGCCGTCTGCAGCGGAAAGTCGGAAAAAATCGACATAGATTCGCGCCTGTCCGTTTTATGGTTGAATATTTAAATAAACATTCGACGTGCGTCGAATGAATGAGATTACGGTGCAACGGCAAAGCTTGGTTTAACGGGCTAACTATGAGAAAAAGGAATTACGACGGTGGACACCGTACTAAGTTTTTTGTTCGGATTTTCTGAAAACTACGTTTGAAGAGCAAGAATGTAAACTTATTTTGCAATATTCCTTAAATAAATCTGTACTTTATACGTTCGGTTTGTGTAATTATTATAAGTAAATTTTCAGAATAACTTATCGGTATCTTTATAAGTTTATTATTACTTAATTATTGATCGATCTTTTTTTTAAAACTCAGAAACAACGCTGTACTCGCTATTTCTTTCGGATAATGTTTTTCAAACCCGAACTTAAAGCCGTGTATTTCGGCCTACGTGCGGCTCCTTTATGTGACTTTTACTTTATCGTTAATCGGAACAAGAAGTAGTCCCCTGTAGTAATAGAGTCTAAAGAGGGAATCGTTCTTAATGGCCGGCACTTTATTGTTACGATTATACAGATTATTGTGCCTATTTCCCTTTGAGTTAAGAAGAGACTTTTTGTACATATGCAGGCTTCAGTTCGACGACGCCATATAAATTTGATTACTTATAAGTACTACACATCAATCTCGTCATACATGTACTCCGAGAACTACTTTAATATTTATTATTTTGAACAACATAAGCAATAAGTTCATTTACCTATGGACGTCAACCAATTTTGTCCTCTTTATTCTTAAATACTCCTTAAATTGTACCTACTGAAAAAGGATCAAAATAATCCAGAATACTAATTCAATGATAAAATACGCGATACAACCTAACATAAAGATAAATTACTATGATTTCCACAAGAGTTTAATTTGGTTCTGAATAAATTACACGATATGACACGCGCGTGAATACTCACTAATAACCAGACCAATTATTTTCGTTGCTTACTTATTCATGGAAGCCAGGTACTACTCGAATTTTACGACAAAAATAGTGGGAATTAGAAATGATTCTTTGAAAACGCTCCCAAACTCATTTATAAATAAGAGCATGTTTTTCAATTGAGCAAGCTTATTGTCGTGTTCGTTAATGTACGACATCCATACTAATATTATAAATGCGAAAGTTTGGATGTGAGTTTGTGGGATTTAATTCAGGTTGTGATTGTGAGTTGAGGATCTTTGTTTATATCATAAAAATCTACTGGACAGTTCGATGAAATTGTTCGAGGTAGATAATGACTGGAATAGCACATGGTACATCTAAAGGAAAAACGCTGTTCAATGGGAAATTCTGCGGGCAGAAGCTGAGGAGCCGCTTCAGTTATCCACCTAAAAAGATTTTCGGATTTCGGAGAATAACTTTCGGGATTAATTAATGATGGGAACGCATGTGTAGTTTAACTCCTACGGAAATCCTTATTTTTCAGAATATATTTACTCTGACTACACATACTGCTCCACACACGTGTGGGTTTACTTCGAAGGCCTCGTTGCCTGTGTAATTATTTATGTTCCTTACTGTCCTATTTCTGTTCTGATTCAGTTCCTTATTGCTACACGAATACGCCACGAGAATAGTTCTAGCATACATAGTTTCTATGCATTGTCTACACAAATGATATACGTCAAAATCTTACTAGAATTACTGGATAGAATGCGTTCATTGTCTTATACTTCTCAAAATTGCATGCATAAAAAATAACTCTAGATTCCTGGAAACCAATTCGTAAAATTTTCTAAAGATTCCTTGTAAATAGTCCATAATATCTATCATTACTTTATTAAAATTCCCTCAGCTGGGGCCAGGTAGCTCGGTAAGGATTCGCTTTATTGCTCAATTTAAAAAATGTTTCACATAATACAGCTGGGAAAATAATACACTGAAAGACTCACACTGAAATTAAGGGACACTAACATATTTTACAGCTTTTGTTTTTTGTTGTAAATAATTTATTACCTGGAAAAAGTTTGAAAAAGAGCGTAAACGTGAGGAAAATTTACTTTGAAGAGGTTTTTGACGCCAGAAAAACGACCCGAGAAAAAGTTTATCGGGCGGGCGTAATCCGCCATATCAAAATGTTTCGGGGCGAACTAATTTGCCGTATCGAATCAGTATCAAGAATACTTTCATGAAACAAAAGAAAGTGGTCGAACAAGTTGTTGGCAGAACACGCCAGCTGTTTTTGGACAGGAAAAAAATTGACGATTGAACTCTCGGAGTTGTGATCAAAGGCAGAACAGCGTCGTCCCGTTTCGAGGAACTGCGCCTTAATTCCCGACATTTTTATTTACCTCATAGAATGTTGACTTTGAAGATGATGAACTAATTCCTAAGTTAGCAGGAGTTCAGGCCGCTTCTTCTGATGTTGTTGTTTGATTTAATGAAATTGAACTGTTGGAAACTATTTAGGGTATTGTGGCATTATGTTGGATTCATTTACGGTTTGTCATTTTTAACTTTTTACGACGTAAAGTTGGTATGTGATTCTTCATCTTTGCTTTTTCAAAGAGTCTTACCCTTTGCATAATGCAACTTAAACAGAATGGAGAAGTAACAGTATGTTCTTTAATTTATGAACAATTTATTATTTCCAAACATAAGGTCAAATAACTTTTAATACGATAAGCACAAAATTCGAAAGGTATTAATTGCTGTTTGAACATTATTAAAACATTAGATACAGTATGTTACGTTAAATATGAGGCGTAACTTCGTTGAACGCTTGTTTCACTTAGCGAAGTTTAGAAGTTCTGACAACGCATCGATCTTGGTATTGTTTAAGAGTTTATTAGAAGTTCGGAACATCGCATGACGTAAGTCGACGTCGACTACGTAATGAAGCGAACACGAGGTGCTCAAACTATAGGTTACTTTCTGTGGTCGTTATTTGTCTGGTCGGGCTTTGCCTGAAACTTCTACTTTGTGACTTATAGAGTTCTCTTTCGACTTCAGTGTGTCGGGATCTTTTTATGTTGTTGTGCGAAGAAAACTTTTGCATGCGGAGAGCGGATTGTTTCAATCCCAGTGTTTTATTAAAATAAAATCCCGAAATATTTGTATTTATGAGCAATAAATTCAATTAGCAGAACAGATGTTTAATCTGCTGTTGCACAAATTACTCTCTCTCAACCAAAAGAAAAGACGTCCACTGCTGGACAAGAGGCCTCCCAAAGGATTTCCACAACGACCGGTCTCATGCGCTGCCCGCATCCATGCGCATCCACGACCTTCACCAGGTCAAATCTGTCCACCGAGTGGAAGGCCTGCCAACGTCTGCCAACACTTTCACGTTTACTCCGGTTCGTGGCACAAATTACTACTTCACCATCATATTTTTATATTTTTGCATCATATTTGTACTGTATATCATATATTTATTTTTTTTAGCTTTTATTAATTTTCTTAAATTTCACTTACTCTCTTTAAAAATATATTTTTTTATTAAATACACGAAGCATGAGTTTAAGAATTAATGAATTGTGGAAGGAGAAAGGGAGGGCCTTTGCCCAGCAGTACGGATACTTCAATAGGCTAGAAAAAAATTAAATTCGGTATATATGTCATACTTACCGCAATTGAAGAAGAAAATGGTAAATGACACCCTAATGCATAAAAATCAATGCTTCGTGTATTTACGAAAAATATATCTTTCAATAGAGTGAAGTAAAATTTATGAAAATTAAGAATGTTGGTTTTCCTGAGATAACTCACTATTACTTTTCAACTATTAAACCCTACGTTGCGTTTAATTAACATTTACCTTCGCATTTACTCCTCACTTCAATTTACCTAAACAAACGTGATAATTAGCTAAAGAGCTTGTTGAGTTTTTTGTTTTTACAGAACCTTTAACATACGCAAAACAGCGGATACAGAGATAAAGTCGCTTCATGAATTGCTGACTTCTTCTTTTCTATAAATTTCACCTATAGGAGTCAATTGCGATGGCTGGACGTTTCATTATTCGTGAGAAACTTTTTATTAATCGCTGAGGGACTTTGTTATTTGTGGAATTAATATAAATACTTAACTACTTTACCAACTGACAGTGTATTCATTAACACTTCTCTTGACAGATTTTCAATTATTTCTCATTTTACAAAATACTTTAGCAAGTAATTAATTCAAAAATTGCGTCATTCTGATTTTTCTTGAAATATGACGCCCCGCGATCTATCAGTCGTTTAATTACGATTGGATTAGCTTCTACACCACAGGTGTTTTTGTGCTGTTGCAAAGTGTAAGTTTAAACAGACACTGCATTAACTTATGATCTAGCCCGGGAGCCACACAACTGCACTCAGCCAAATTCATCTAAACTTAGAGAGAAACGTTGCTTACTTCGAGAGTAACTCGAGTGCATACGGCAAACGGTATTAAGTTACGCCTAAGTTTTGAAACATTAAATTAAATAATTTTAATGTCAATTAAATTGAAATTGAGCTATTAATATTCACATAGAGATCGGCAAAATCTTGCATGCACTGTTATAGAAAAAAGAAATGATAATAATACTGACAGTATACCAAATAGTGGTGAAAATAGAAGTACCCAACGTCTCCTTCAGATAAAATAAAGTATTTACTCGAAAATAAAGAAGATAATAATTACAATATTCTCCTGGGGTGTTTACCTTACCTTAATACATGTGACTTGTGTGATCACTAAGCTTGGCATGTGCTCCGCCGAGCATAATGCAGTGCCACTTGACGCGCGGCTCCTCGCTCAAACTGCAGGGTCGGGAGAAAGGCACTGAAACGGAATCTATAGGAAACTAAACGAATTTTACTATACAATCAAATTATGTAATTGTAGAATCTGAAAAATATAATTTGAGCAGGTCTTTCTACATTGATCCGCCGTTTTTTCTACCGCTGCTGTGAATGAACTTAGTGCTCTGTAGAAGTTTTATTGTGTTTGCTTTGCTCTCAATCTCTGTTAGTATACTGTGGAAGTACTATTTTATTTATTTATTTATTTTAAACTTGGGTTATCATTCTCAGTATAATAATATGTTCAAGTTATCCATAGGCCTGTATGCCTAGGAAGCGTTGGAGCGACGACTTTAGATATTTCAAATTCGCAATGGATAGACGGGTTTGGAAGGAAATAGGGGCGACCTTTGCCCAGCATTGGGACGAGACAGGTTAGAAAAAAGGTTATCGTAATCCATAAATAAAATAACCCAATGATTAAGTTCCTCCGTTGATTCAAAGTAATTTTGGTATCCAAAATGGGAGTGTCGAGGTGTTCGATTCCATTCAGTTCAATGATGATTTAATTTGATACGCAAAATAAATTCAAGAAAAAGTATTCGTTATTCATAACGTTTTTATACGGTATTGGCTGCTGTCCGACGTCAATACGTCTGGCTACGTGTGATCCAGTGAGCTTGGCTTCCGCTCTACGTAGCGCAAAATTGGACGCCACTTGTCGCCGCCTCCATATACAGTGTTTTGTATTACCTATTTGCGAAGCGGTGGTGGCCGAGTGTTGGGAGCGCCCGCCTGTGGATGCAAAATCCCAGGTTCGAATCCTGCCCGGAGCTACATGAGTTTGTATACCAAGCTGACTCATGTTAGTTTTCATCAACCACCACTTGCTTCCGGTGAAGGAAAACATCGTGAGGAAACCTGCACTCTGGTTGATGATTATCAGCTGGTGTGTGAAATGGGAGAAGGCAATGGCAAACCACTCCATTAAAATTGCCAAGAGAGTCGTTGTGTGTGTTTCATTCCATATAATGACCACGACCCACAGCCATGAGGAAATACGACTAAGAAGAGATTACCTATTCGAATATGAACACATTTCTGATTGCTAACAGTTTTTAAGAACTCTTAAAAAATAAATACTGGCCGCTAAACCTTTCAATGAAAAAAAATATCTCTCTGTTTTTGAAGCGTTCATGTAAAAATGCACAAAATGTAATCCTGTAACTTTGTACAATTAGTTTCGAAAACGATTATTGTTTGCTTGTACAAAGCTTTAATTCAAATTTAGTAGACGGGACAAGTAATAAAGATTATTAAAATAATGATAATGAGAAGAATGTTATTACTTATACGATTTATTATTTGAAAGTCGGGAAGCGTAGTCGATACTAACTGCCACTTATCTGATCTTAATTGGACCTCCCATTGAGCTTGAATACTGCAAACCTTTACATTTTTTTAAATTGTGTACATTTCAATTCAATATTTTTTTAAATAAATAGTGACGTATATTACATCACTATTTATTTAAAAAAATATTACAATATTTATAAACTATCGTTTGTTTGTAAACTTAACTTATTGCACATACATATATATGAAAAATACAAAATATAGTGAAACAAAAAGATAGGCGTACAATGGCGGACTTATACCAGATAGGGGTTTTTATTATACGACTCTGGACACATGCATGCTATAAGACTAAATAAATTATACTACTGTTTCTAAAAGTTTTCTTAAATAACCTTTGACCTATTTATACTACTCTACTGCACCCTAGATCCCGAAAAAGGTAGGATGTTCTCTTTTCGTCTAAATCCTTTTTTTTCGTGTTTATGTTAAACCAAAAATTCTGCGTAGTGTAACAAAAATACCCGCTTTATTCGCTTTTGACTGCGCAATGGAATTTTTCTTTGAATTCTTGCATGGAAATGCCATAATCCCTTTTCTTTATTCATTGGTGATATGAATTACAAAGGATTTTTTATGAACAGATATTCAAACAATTCGTTTATTGAATATAAAGTATAATGTTCATGGTGAATTTTTTTACTTAAATTAATTGCTTTTTCCGAGTTAAAAAAAGGTTTTTAATCACTTTTACAATTGTATATGTATACAATTGTATATGTAGTATTATACCATATGACAGAATAATGCTATCGCTACACAAATATTTAAACAGTTTAGTAATTTTTCATAATATTGAAACTTAATAAACATTTAGTTCTTACAAACTAAATAGCTAACTGACTCTAGAAGTACCTTTATGAAAACCTTAATATTGAGACAATCGCAATTATCATTTAGTACTGCATTTCAGTGCATCAGTGATACTGCGAATATGGAATTATTAATAGCGGCACTATTATCCTCCTTTGTGGAATAAACGGCTATTAACCGAAAATCATTTCGGCCGACCGTGCGGGGCCTGTTTTGATAGATTTTCATCTCGGAAATTGTTCCCAGCGAACAGAGCTGTTTGTGCGGTTTAGTGAAAATAGGAAATATTAAATTAGAGGCAATAATGTGTTGGTTCATAATGACATGTGTTTGGTTAGTCATTATTTCGTCGACCTAAAATAACAAGGTTGTCTATTTCTCCTACTAATTTTATAAATGCGAAACTTTGGGTGTTAGTTTGTGAGAACTTAATCACGCATTATTTACTGGACGGATTTCGATAAGGGTTACCGGTAGAAAAATTCCTGGAATTGCACATAAGGTACTTTTCATCCCGAAATTGTCACGGGAGCGAAGCTCGGAGCGCGGCTAGGTTTATATTTTTTATCGATTTAATATCGGCACTATGCTCAGGCGCTATGCTATTTTTTCTTCCATCATCTCATCGCGTGAAAATGCTATTATATTATTTCTTCAAAACTTATTTCTATCTGGATGTATTCACACACAAAGCGATTCTATTCAAATTCCGCTTAATTACTGTGGACATCTTGAAGATTGGAGCTAAAGACATTGTCGAGCGAGTGCAGGCTGTAACTACAGAAACAAGGAGATATATTAAAGGGATATCTTGATTATTATGAAGAACTTTATTTTGAAGGATACTTCAGTAAGTACTACAATTTCTTTAACGTCTAATTACTACTACTAGTTACTACTTCTATTTTTTATTGCCAACATACAAAGGCTTAAACTAATTAAAAATGGAGACAATTTATGTTCCGAAACTGGTGCGATTGTGAAAGTAAGGATTCTTAATATACTCTGACTTCATACATGCGATTGAATATGTTATCCGGTTATCAGTTCGCATCAACAGTACCTACTCGTGTGTGATCTCGTGAAAAATGTTTCATAATGACAAATGTATTAAACCCAAATACCTTTATTTAATGTAGGTACAGACCTTTTTTATATTATTAACATTATTTCATAAACAAAATATATTTTATGTGAATACGTATTATAATTTAAAAAAAAAGCTTTAACCAAAGCTTTAAGCCTGTTTCAGCCCAGTTACAGTTTAAGCTTAGAATAAAAATTCTGGTCTTCTTTGGCGCCAAATACCTTTCCATATCTGAATGAGTCTATGATCTGAAATGCAGACGAAACTCGACTATTTGCATGACTAACCGCATAAGCTGTTCTCAGACCCGTGGTCAACAATGGGAACGTTTAGCAATTCGCCTCGTAACGAAGTTAGCGCGGATTGCCCCCCTCCATGATCCACTAAAACAAGATTCTGACCCAGTCTCCTTTGATGATGAATTTATGCATAACGCGTTTGATGTATGATATTTCATTCATTTAGCATAGGATTTAATCTATACGTTGTATTGAAAACGTTTTATAGCACACTTTTTACTGCGCAATGGCGTTTATTACTTTACAGTTTATGATAAGAGTGAGGTCAAGGATTTTGTTATCTTCTTTTAAAATTATTTTCCGTATTTTTTTTTCTTTTGAGTAAATTCGCTATCGGATTAAGTCGTCCTTTCTGATCCTTCGCGTAATTCTTCCGACATCGCAACAGATTCAAATGCGGTTTTTATATTACCTCTATTTTTATATTGAATTATGTTTGCTCACGTAGTAAATGTTATTTTCAGGTGAGTGAAAGTTCACTAATTGAGTGCAGCAACGGGCGTTACACGGCGTCCGACACGGTGAGTCTAACATATTGTATAACTAGCCGCGTCCCGGGGCTTCGCTCTGTGGGAATTTTGGGATAAAATGTACCTTATCTGCTATTCCCGGTGTTTTTCTACCCGTATACCAAATTTCATCGAAATCCGTCCAGTAGATTTTGCGTGATTAAGTAACAAACATCCTCATAAACTCACAAATTCACAAACTCGCATACAAACTTTTGCATTTATAATACAGTTGGATATAAATAAAATAAATAACACTGAAAATCCCACAAAATATTCGCATTTCCATGTTGTTACCTATTCCTTAATCCTGATGAAAATTAATCTTTCTTCGCTATTAATTGCTTGGAAACATTGCGCCAAGGAAACGTAAGATGCAATAAGATGAAAAGATATGTCAAAATAAAAAGTCCATGGGTAATCAACAGGACTTTTCCTACTCGTAGAAGTATCAAAGCGAAAGTCGTGCGGCTCAAAGTTATCCGTTTTATATAACTTTATACCCACCCACTTCGGAAACATCTTTTTTTCTGTTTCATTCGATGTTTGGCGCGAGCTTGTGGTTTTGATTCGAAAAATACGGCGAGCATTTTTTTTTTCGGCATAAAAGTTATTTTGTATTCGCTGTGATAAGGATTGGAGTGCTGTTTAAGCCGAAGAATTGAATTTTTGATTCTATATTTTTGTGCTACCACTGGGCAGTGCTCGGGAGAACTACTCTACAAGAATAAATGCTGTCAAATTCGTTATATCATTTAATTAATAATATATTTTCGGAGAAGACGTATCATTCAAGAGGACTTTCTCTAGACATATTCGTCACTAAATGTTGACAGTCAGCTCCTTAAATTTAGCCTTGTTCAAATAGATATATGATATTAGTAATTAAATAACAACGAATTTGACAGCATTTATTTGAGGTCAAGTAGAGTCGTTCTCTCAAGCACAAAAATACTCATATATTAAGCTAGCAAAAGTTTGTTAGATTAATAATATTGCGTTAGTTACACTTGCATGTGAATGTAGCTTAAGTTTGCAGGCCGCATGCTGGCTACTCCACTCCCCATCTGTTCACGGTTCGGCTCCAAAGACTAATTACAACCCAGTTTTTACCACCTCACTGTAACATATTCCCACTGGATTCCACTACGGAAAACTCCTAATAGTCTTCAAGCAAATTTCACTCATTTTCATATCCCCTCAAAGTTTACAATCCTAGCACCGAAAATGGAAAACGCAATTAGACGTTATGCCATTAACAACCTTATTATTTAAACCTTAAAGTGTCTTTTGTTAGTAAATAAAATTGTAAATTTGCAGAAATTTAATAATAATGGTCAAGCTAATTTGAACTTACCGCAATGTACATTAAGGTTTAGATTAATCTGAGATTTATGAAACTGCTCCTGTTCTTGTTAAATCTCAAGCTTTGTTCGTACACCTCAAGTTGATAATTACTAATAACTGTAATTATTTTAATTTTCGATCTTATATTTACGAAGATAATGGCTAAAATTATGTCGGATCTTATCTCATTATACTCTCTACCTTCAAACTACATAATAATTCAGGCCAGTGTTTGAACAATAAACCAAACTGAATCGTGAATGCTTTTCCTATGCAATTCTCGATTATTGAAACTGAAATGCAAATTCATAATAAACATTCGACAACAGATAATTAAAAACGCGCATTGTAGATGTGCGTTTTCATTTCGTTCAATAAAGTGCACGTCAAATTCACATGATACGCGGAAAACATTCAGGTATGCATGAAACAGATCAATCGTCATATCAGGCTTCCGCAAAACAGGCGTGCAGCATATGCAGCGAATACTGGCTGAATAATTAAATTGCAATCAAATACCTATTTTGGAATTCCAAAAACCGACGAGTTTGAGCTTCAATACGTCGGAATTATGCTTACGGATACACTAGTTCAAAGAATTTCATTTAACAAGCTAATTATTAAAAATAAAAAACACGACTGACAAGTTTTTACTCAAAAAATACATATAAACATATAAGTTATATACATTTTTGAAATCGCCTTTTAAAGCTCTTTAATTTGATACCCCACTCGATAAGATTGATCAAATTTTATTTTTTTGGTCTGCTATTTATCGCATATATAATCCGCCATTTTGTTTTTATGATGACGTCATATAGCCTATGTCACTCGGAGGAATGCAAAGAATCTAAAAATACCTCTCACATCAAAATCTGTTAAGCCGTTCAGGACTTATGGTGGAATAAAGAAACTTACATACATACATACATACTTACATACATACATACATACATGAATCCTGAAAACATAACACTCCTTTTTTGGTCAGTCGTGTAAAAATAGTGCAGAGCAGTATCCGGATCGTTTGCATCGGATCGCTGTCAATCACGAAGAATATCCGCCATTCTAATTGTTGATATATTTAAGACCCTCCCCATGATAGAGGGGGTTGTTTATGTTACCTGAATCAAGAATGAGCCGGTAACGAATCCCTCTCGGTTTTATTTACGTTAACAATTTCTATCAATTTGATGCGAGCCTGTACCGTGATGGCAGGTTATATTTAGGTAACCCTGTTATTCAGCGGTGCGTTATTCCCACTCGTTGTATAGAGTCGGCTCGCGAGCACCAGATAACAGTCTCGATTGCAGGCGGCACTCGGAGGATCGCCTCACCTCGCACGCCGAGCCTCGACGAGTTTTTGAATTTTTAAATTACTCATTGTGCGATGGAATGCTGCCCGTCGCAGATTCTCCCACGGGCATCCTCCCTGCAATCGAATGTGCACCCAAAAGCCTACACATATGCGCTAAAATACATTGACCGAGAAACCCCTATCAAACCTTTCGGCTCGAGTCTAGAAATATGTTCGCAAGCCTAGAACGTCGTCGTCCCCCTGAGAGAGATACTAACGAATGTCGTCCTAAATTTTTGATAGATAGAGTCCAAATAGCCACGAAACTCGATCGCATACTTGACTAGTCTCCTCGCTTTCAACTGCTCGGGATCATTCCCGCGCACTCCCACGTAATCCGTAACTTAACTTTTGCGATACTTCCCGAAGATTCCCTGACTGTAAAATTAAATTAAATAGAACCTAATCGAGCATCGTCGCGATAGAAAAATATGCACATATTCGTCTCAAGGTGCTTGAAAATATCGTATAGAGAGATCATTCGACTGGAATGCAGCGAGATAAGTGGAACTATGTAGGGCGTTAACAAAGGCCGGCGAAGCGCTCTCGTAAGCAAGAAAGTTATTCCACTTACTAGAAATAAATCTATGACTGCTCAATATAATGTACAACGTTCATTTCGCGACTTTACTAGTTATATGTTGTTGATGCGATTGTAGCGGAGCTGAAGTGGTGCTTTCTCCTGTTTTATGCGATGAGTTAGTGCTGTGTCGCGCTCGTTTCTAATGAAACATTCATTCGCGCTTATGACTCAGCAGGGACCGTGATGAATTCTAGGCGCTGACACTTTTCGTACCTAATTTGCGTAGGTTTAGATTGTGTCTGGATTGTAATATACCTAGATTAACTCCGTGACGTCAATGGGCGATAACAGTGATTCGGCATTTTATTAGATCTACAGCAGTGAGCTAAATGCATTCATGTCGACCATTGTCTCTCATACAAATAATCGTCCAAGTCATCGGCAGAACCCGTTCCACTCTGGCGGCGTACCGCGTCGTAGAATGTTATTACCCGGGAAGCGCAGGCGCAACCGCGTGTGCGAGGGAGATAGGCAAAGAAGAAAGTGGTAAGAGTGAAAGAGAGCCGTTCCGTGGGAGGAGGCAAGGGGTCAGCGAAAGTGCATTGCCACGGCCGCAGTGCAGCGCACCCGATGGGAAAAGTTGTTCTCGATGTACTTAGAATGTGCCGACATTGGAAATGTTATGGGAAATGTTGACTGTAAAACATTGTTACCGTAAATCGTTTGCAATTACCTGCTATGTAAAAACTGTACAGTTACATACCATATAAGATCAGCTCCCATTTCATTAGTTTCGCGCAGTTACCGTTTGTTTACATTCCGCTCTTGTAAAAACCTAATTTCCTTCACTGTTATATTTGTACGAAATATATAAGTCATATGAAGAGAGTTGAAGAGGTTGTATCTTTAGAAATAATATTTTAAAAATTCAGTTAATTCATAACGAGGGTTGATACACAGCGCATATAAAGCCCACCCTCGCTCCAGTTTCGAGTTAAAGGAAAGGTAAAAATGAAGCGTGTCAAGAGGGTTTTGGTACCTACTCTCCACCAGGACAGAGTGGGCCTGTTGCCTGTCGAAAACAAAGAGGGCATTTTTCAAGAAAACTCCCCCTTATAAGAACTTTCGAATCACCTGAGATTTACACTCCTATTGTGCTTCCATTTGAGTGGAATTTCGTGTTGTTTACACGGATGCAGTATCCTTTTTCAACCGACTTCCCAAAAAAGGAGGAGGTTATATGTTTCGATGTATGTATGTTATTTTTTTTTTTTATGTATGTTCGCCGATTTCTCCGCCTACAGTGGACTGATTTCCGAAATTGTTTTTTTATTCGTAATGGTATATACCCAGGTTGGTCCCATTTTAACCACATCAGAATTTGTTCGGTAATTTTAAAGATACCTAACAAAATATAAAAATACCAACATTGCATTATAGAGCAAAAGCCCGCGATAGCATGCCCTTCCTTATTTTATTAAAACTAAAGATTTTCTGTGTATGTTCCCAACATAGAAATAGCGATTAGCGACTATAAAAGTTGGATCATGATTACTTAGGCAGATTATTTGTAGCAATATTTAACATTTAAAGTGGTAACTCAATTTCCTTAAAGTAAAGTTTTTTAAAGATTTTATTCCTAATAATATAAGAAATCACGCCATCCATTGCCAGGCAATTGGTGCAGATATAAACCCCTGCTAGATATTGTAACTTTACTAAATTATAGTTATATTTGTTTTGTTATAAAAGCTGAATTTAATATTAGTTTGGAAGGCCCCAAGGGTGCTTTTTATACCTATAAAAATCATCCTTGCTATCCATATTACCTACATAAGCAACTTGCATCCAAACTTCATACCTAGTCGCTAATTTTTTTTTTTACCCGTATATACCACGCAGAGAAACATTCAGCATTTTTAAAATAAGGAAGGTTTGGTCGTCGCGTGCTCACGGTCTATTTATGTGCCAAAAATAATAGACAATTTGACATGTTCTGACATTTCAAATCAAACTGACATAAAAAGTTTCGAATTCTTAATTCTTTATTTTCGGCCACCAGTGAAAGAAAAGTTTAAGTTTTTATTAAAGAAAATGAAAAGATGTAGAAGCACTAAAAACACAGAAATATTTTTTTTTAATATTTATTTTACTATTATTTGTCTGTGACTAAAAATGATAAAATAAAACTTTTTTCCAAAAAAGTGAACCGACTTCCATTATAAAATTAAAAATCATGAAATAACAATAAAGAAAAATGTATTAGCATGCTACCTACAGAATGAGGTGAAGTCGGTGCCAAATTGAATATTAAATAATCTAAATTAACATTAGAATCATGTATATATACAAAATGCCTAGCTAAACAATTACATAGTCCTGCACTTGGCACCGACTTCACCTCATTCTGTAGGTAGCATGCTAATACATTTTTCTTTATTGTTATTTCATGATTTTTAATTTTATAATGGAAGTCGGTTCACTTTTTTGGAAAAAAGTTTTATTATATATGTGCGACTTATAAAGCAATTTTTTTTTTAGGATAACTATAAAATATTTACAAATATTATTTGCACTTTTTGCGGGATTTTTCATCAGAGTCTGTTAGTATCGGTATTAAAAGCAAACATGGTATTTATTTTTCTTTTCATGGAAGGATATAGTTTATTTTCCGTTTGGTACGAAATGCGAAT